>CM051842.1:141872798-142241837 GCA_028451465.1 Erethizon dorsatum
TTGTCATTAGACAGGTTATCCCATGCACTGATACCCACGAAATGGTGAAGGAAGCGTGTTTTAGAAATGGTCGCTCACGGAGTATCCGCAAAGCAAATGTTCATGGATATATTGCATGAGGTGGCTTGAGTAAGTTCCTGGAATTGCAAGATCTCTGGGAACAGCTGGCCAGTGAAGGGGAGGCTTTTGCAAAGTACCCAGGAAAAATGTTTGCATGGGATGTTTGTGTGAAGAGAGTTAGGAGGTGTATGCCAGAAAAGGCAAAATGATGTTGAGTATCAGAGAGGAGGCATTTCGAAAAGAAATGTCCTTTGAAATCCAATATAGGAAAGTGTTCATTACTGAGGGAGAAATGGGATCTGAGTGTGTAGGTGTAAGCCCTGGGAAAAGTGCAAACACCAGATTCATAAAGTTTTGGAGATCTCAGACTACCAGACATACATGTCTGCGTGAATTTTTGGAACTTTTGGTGTAACATGGAGGCTACATATGTGAAATGGCGCTTTCTGCAGGAAGTTGTTAAAAGGGTCCATGTCAGGGCGACCATTGGTGTGAAAGGTGCTTAATGGGGTTGAGTGACATAGATTGAGCAAAATTCATCAGGACTATCGTGAATAGTTTGAGCTTTGAGAGAATGGAAGGGTATTTGGTGACCCAAGCTACAGCGCTAGCTTTTCATTGGATGATTTCCATCGCCTCAGAGGAAAGGGTCTCATCATGAAGTCAAAAAGGAGGTAATGAAGGCCTCAGAACTTTGTGATGGGCTGCTGATATACCTACAGAAAAATAGATATAGAAATGCAGATAGAGTGATAGAAATTGTAATAGGTATAGTGACAGATCTAGAGTGTATGGTACAGATAGACAGATATCAAAATATAAATAATTATGTATTCCCATGTGATGGAGAATATCAGTTCCCAAATGGATTCTGGGGCATTGGGACATTCTGAACGAAGATAGAACTTTTATGGAATAAAGGACATTTTAATAGCACACTCTGGAATGGTGTTTCTATTATTCCCTACATTACATATGCCAAGAAAAAAGAGGAATGCAATCTCCTAAATAATTAGAAAAACAGAGATGCTGGCTGGTGACAGTGTCCAAAAGGAAAGCTGTTGCCCGGCAACCACAATTTTGACAGGTGAATCCACTGATGATGTCGTAAATGTTGGCTTTATATCCAGGTTACGCATCCTGGCAGCGGAGGTTAAGGATAATTGGGACACCAGTTGTTTTCCACATGAGTGATTTCACCTGATGTTTTCGTGAGTTAGGGCGTGATGAAGTTTGAGTTCAGTGCACTTTGTTGCAAAAACAGAGCTTTGTGTCTGAGAAACAGTATCAAGAATCCAAGAGAATTTAGGAAAGAAAACAGGGCGCTCTACTGTGTCACTCATGAAGTGGCCACTATGTAAAACGTCATTGACTAAATTCAGTACATGTCCGAGAATAACCTGATACGATTTGAAGGTCTTCTGTAGGGCTTGGTCAAAGAAGTGGGGCTTTCCCAAAATTCCTGGGGAAGAGCCGTGTGTGTAAGTTTATGGGAAACATAGATGTGAGGTCTGCGCAAGCAGACACAAAATGCTCTTGATGAAGATAGAATGGGAAAATAGTAAAGAAGGCATCTTTGAGAGCTTGAAAAGGAAACGGTTGTTTACTAGTAGATATATGTGATAGCAGTGTGTAAGTGTTGAAACTAATGTGTGAGTGGAAATAAGAGATTGTATAAAGTTTAGGAGAACTTGGAATCAGCAGGCCATACCTTCCCGCCAAGCCTGCCCAGGACCTCCCATAACCCTGGACCCTCTTCCCACGAGACCTCTCCTAGGCTGCTCTAACCACTACCCTAACCTTCCTGCCAAGCCTGCCTCAGGCCTCCACAATGCTGTGGGGGACCACCTGGATGGCTGTCCTCGACAGAAGAGCAACTCTCTCCATCTTGGCTGAACCTGGCCCTAATTCCACCTACTTATATGAGAGAGCTGGCTAGGACTCTTCCTTATCTCTTGAATTGGCTTTAGGCAATGCAAGTAGGTCCAGCCGAGGTCCTGATGTGCAGTCTTTGAAGCAAAGTGACAGGCCTGTGTTTCCCCGTCCTTTTTCCTCCCAATACATGGTTGAGCCTGGCGGGATAGAGAGACGTGCTCTACGCTGTTGGCTGGGATCGAGCCTCGAGAAAGAATCTATGACTTCCCAGGGCAGAAAAGATTATACATCAGAGCTGAAGCACCGACCCCAAAACATTAGATACTATCTTGAATTGTGTTATGCAGATTACTCCTTTTGCATATACTTCCCTCTGCATTTGCAAAGGTGATTTTCAGGCCTAGCGCAGCTCAGGAGACTCACGAACTTCCCGAGACTCACGTACTCCCGCCACTCTCACAGTCATTCATCCCCGAGCCACTCCCCTCCTTCAGAATGAATCAAAATATGGGTTAAGCCCTGGGTCGAGGCCTTTGTTCCAGTAGCCACCATCTTGGTGGGACTTAGGACCCCTTGGCTCCCCACAACTGTAGATAGGTCTTAGTGTCTTTATTCTCGCCATGGATTGTATTGCATGTGGTAGATTGGAATTAACTCGGTAGAATACCAATAACTTCTTTTTGGGTTTACAAACCTAACTTCTTGGAGCGGGACGAGGACCAGGAAGGGCTCTCTATAAATGCCAGGCAGCAAGTTCCCGCCCAAGATGGTTCAGGCCACCCCTACTGCAGGGGTGACTTTCTGTTCAGTCCCTCTACCTGGGACTCACCTGAAGTCGGCCTGTCCCTCCCGACAAACCTACCCCAAGCCTCACATCCTTCCTGGCAAATCGAACCCTGCGGGGCTAAGGCGAGGATTCGGGAGGTTGTTTTCCATTTCGCGCGACTCTGAGAGCACACCAAAGGTTTTGGGAAGCACAGTCAGGGGCGCATGTCTCTTAGGAATCTGGCAGCCTTCGCGTGTGAGGGAGCCTGTGGAAGATTTAGGGTACCATCCTCCTCCAGGAGGTGAAACAGGACTTCTGTGCACCAGAATCCCATGGCCAGTGTCAGTTTCTGGGTTTCTTACATTTGGGAGAGTCGCATAGATACTTGGGGTATTGCAGGTGTTGTAAGGAATATACTGAATATTTTGGGGAGCAGAATCCTTGTGGATCATTCTGGGTGCCTAGTCTTCTAGGAGCCCACAGGTGAGGAGGAGGCTCCTAGTCATGGTCATGGCAGTCCTTTGGGCCTGTAGAATCTTCCGTCCGTGCTGGCAGGGGGGGGGCTCATCGGTACTTGAGGCTCCTGAAAGACAGGTGTACCCATGGCCAGGTTTTGCACACTCTGTCCTCGCGGCGGGGGCACAGGGGCCCTTCCCGGTAGGACGGTCTCGGGGAAAATCCTGGCTCCTGCCCCTTTTCCCCTCGAACACCACTCTCACCAGGCCCCGCGCCTCCCGTTAGCCAGGCCCAGGATTCCCACAGAGGAGGTGCCCTGGCCACACCTCTGCGCTTTCCTTTCGCAAGCTCCGCCCCTCTCCGGACCCTGCTTTCTCTGTCATACCCCCTGGGTCTCCAGCAACTGCTCCTGAACTGAGGCCACGCCCCTGCCACGACGGGGCCACGCCCACCCACTGACGCAGCCCCCGCTTCAGCACTAATTAAAGGGAAAGGCCACACCTCTCCTGTGTCCCTTAGGAGACTCCGCCCCTCTCGGGGACCGCCCTTTTCCTCCCCAACCTGGTGGATCTGGGGCTGGACACAGACCCCTCCGCCTGACACGTGGCCTCACCTCATCTCGGACCCCGACCCCTCCTCCTGTCACGTGGCCACACCCCATCTCGGACCCCGACTCCTCCTGCGGACTCGTGCCCACGCCTCATGTCGGACCCCGTCCCGCCCCGCCCCTGACAGGGGCCGGCCAGCCAACCAGGAGGCCCTGGCCCCAGCCCTCCTCAGGCCCTTAGCAGGCTGTGACCCACCCACAGCTCTGCCTAGTGCCCCCAGAGGTCGGCGGGTCCCTGGCCAGGACCCTCCTTCTCTTCATTCAAAGCCTCGCAGCCGGCCTCGCCCCTCCCATGACCCAGGTGAAGGATGCCCAGGGCTGACTTGGCGCCGGCCCAGAACCATCTTCATTCCCTAAACAGGCTATGTTCCTTCCCTGAGCTGCCTTGTGGCCTCCAATCCGGCGCGTCCCGCGAAGGCCCCTCCTCCTCTCGCGTGGAGGCCCCGCCCCTCCCGTGATGCAGCCCCACCTTGCCCAAAGCTTAGGTGAACTGGCCACACCTCTCTTTGTTCGCGAAACTGGCTCCTCCCCCTCCCACCACTATAGGCCCCCTGCTTGGCCCACTCTTCTCCTGACCCTTCCCACTCTGACCCTGTGCCTGCCTGCTACCGTGTGTCTCACTTCCCGTCCCTCAGGCAGCTGGCCGAAGGCCTCAACCCACCAGGTTGGTTCCTGTCTCCCCTCCCTAGGGCAGAAGCCTCCTTCCAGGGCCTCGCCCACGTCCCGGACTTACTCTCTGGGTACACTGGGACATGAGCACCCTGCAGCCTCAACAACGCTATGTCTCACCTTCCCACCAAACCCTGCCCAGGGCTCACCCACCCCAGGAATCACCAAGATCAGGCCTCCCCTTCCCACCGAGTCTGGCACAAGCCACACCTTTCCAGCCAAGCTCACGTTAGGCCTTAATTTCCAAGAAAACCTTCTGCAGACCTTTCAGGTCCCAGGAACTAAGCGCCCACCACTTCCCGGCCAGGCCTCACCCACGCCGGGGATAACCCTGCTGGGAAGCCTTCCCCCGCCCCACCAACCCCAAGCCTCCCAAACCCCAGGCCTCAACAACAGCAGCCCATACCTTCCCTCCAAGCCCGCCCAGGACCTCCCCTAACCCTGGACCCTCTTCCCACGACACCTGCCCCAGGCCGCACTAACCACTGCCCTCACCTTCCTGCCAAGCCTGCCTTAGGCCTCCACAGCGCTGTGGGGGACCACATGGATGGCTGTCCTGGAGAGAAGAGCAACTCTCTCCATCTTGGCTGAACCTGGCCCTAATTCCACCTACTGATATGTACAGAGCTGGCTAGGACTCTTCCTTATCTCTTGAATTGGCTTTAGGCAATGCAAGTAGGTCCAGCCGAGGTCCTGATGTGTAGTCTTTGAAGCAAAGCGACAGGCCTGTGTTTCCCCGCCCTTTTGCTCCCAATACATGGTTGAGCCTGGCGGGATGGAGAGCCGTGCTCCACGCTGTCGGCTGGGATCGAGCCTCGAGAAAGAGGCTATGACTTCCCAGGGCAGAAAAGATTATACATCAGAGCTGAAGCACCGACCCCAAACATTAGATACTATCTTGAATTGTGTTATGCAGATTACTCCTTTTGCATATACTTCCCTCTGCATTTGCAAAGGTGATTTTCAGGCCTAGCCCAGCTCAGGAGACTCACGAACTTCCCGAGACTCACGTACTTCCCGCCACTCTCACAGTCACTCATCCCCGAGCCACTCCCCTCCTTCAAAATGAATCAAAATACGGGTTCGGCCCTTGGTGGAGGCCTTTGTTCCAGTAGCCACCATCTTGGCGGGACTTAGGACCCCTTGGCTCCCCACAACTGTAGATAGGTCTTAGTGTCTTTATTCTCGCCGTGGATTGTATTGCATGTGGTAGATTGGAATTAACTCGGTAGAATACCAATAACATTTTTTGGGTTTACAAACCTAACTTCCTGGAGCAGGACAAGGACCAGGTAGGTCCTATAAAACTTTATGGTCTCTATAAATGAAAGGAATCAAGTTCCCCCCCAAGACAGTTCAGGCCACCCCTACTGCAGGGGTGACTTTCTGTTCAGTCCCTCTACCTGGGACTCATCTAAAGTCGGCCTGTCCCTCCCGACAAACCTACCCCAAGCCTCACATCCTTCCTGGGAAATCGAACCCTGCAGGGCTAAGTCGAGGGTTCGGGAGGTTGTTTTCTATTTTGCGTGACTCTGAGAGCACACCAAAGATTTTGGGAAGCACAGTCAGGGGCGCGTGTCTCTTAGGGATCTGGCGGCCTTCGCGTGTGAGGGAGCCTGTGGAAGATTTAGGGTACCATCCTCCTCCAGGAGGTGAAACAGGACTTCTGTGGATGGGAATCCTGTGGCCATTGTCAGTTTCTGGGTATCATATTTATGGGAGAGTCACAACGATGCTTGGGGTATTGCAGGTGTTGTAAGGAATATACTGAATATTTTGGGGAGCAGAATCCTTGCGGATCATTCTGGGTGCCTAGTCTTCTAGGAGCCCACAGAGGACTAGGTGAGGAGGAGGCTCCTGGTCATGGTCATGGCAGTCCTTTGGGCCTGTAGAATCTTCCGTTTGTGCTGGCAGGGGGGGCTCATCGGTACTTGAGGCTCCTGAAAGACAGGTGTACCCATGGCCAGGTTTTCCACACTCTGTCCTCACGGCGGGGGCACAGGGGCCCTTCCCGGTAGGATGGTCTCCGGGAATCTCCCGGCTCCTGCCCCTCTTCCAATGGAACACCACTCTCACCAGGCCCCGCTCCTCCCGTTAGCCAGGCCCAGGATTCCCACAGCGGAGGTGACCTGGTCACGCCTCTGCGCTTTCCTTTCAAAAGCTCCGCCCCCCTCCGGACCCTGCTTTCCTCTGTCAAACCCCATGGGACCCCAGCAACTGCTCCTGAACTCAGGCCTCGCCCCTCCTAACTCCGTTCACAAAAAAATTCCATGCAAACATTTTCCCTAGATATTTTGCAAAAGCCTCCCCTTCATTGGCCACCTGTTCCCAGAGATCTTCCAATTCCAGGAACTTACTGAAGACACCTCCTGATATATATCCATGAACATTTGCTTTTCTGATACTCCATGAGCGACCGTTTCTAAAACACGCTTCCTTCACCAATTCCTGGGTATCAGTACGTGGGATAACCTGTCTAACGACATAAAAATTAGACATTTCAACAAGATTTCACTTCTCTCAGCATTTATGTCCTGCACCACTTGGTGTATACCAGAGTAACAAAAAGTTCACATGAACTGAAACACGTGGAGAAAACCTGGTGACCCTCATGTCCTTAGTTTCAGCTGCTTAGTGATGTCATCTGCATAGCAAGGCAACATATACGACATCACTAATGTACTCATGAATAACAATGGTGGTTGCCAGACAACAGGGGCCCTTCTGCCCCAATGAAGAAGTGATTTTACTGTTCTATGTAAATATTCCAGAGAATTCTTTCCGCTTATCCTTGTATGACACTGTGAATTCACGGTTAAAACCACCATTAAAGAGAGAACCCTTTTAATGCACTTTTAGGCTTTATAAATTTTACTCTCTGTTCTGAAAGTCCCATTTTCCAAACCTGATTTCATAAGCAAAATCCCCCATCACGTAGGTATCCATAAATATCTACATAGATGTATCTATCACTATGTCTATCAAAATTTCCATCTCTATACTTATCTCTAGCACAATTTCTTTTGCTATCTTTATGTCCATCTTTACATATATATATCTACTTGTTTCTCAATATTCCCTCACTCCCTTCTGAGCCCTTCCTTTTACTACATTTTGTGCTCCTAAATGGGAACATTTCCTCTGAGGTGATCCCCGTCCTAAAATCCAAATACAAAGTTAGTGCTTGGGACACGAAAACACTTCCATAGCCACAGAGCAGCAACCCCTCGAATACTCATCAGGGAATTTGCTCAATCTGTCACGGTGAACAACATTAACCCACTAGAAAAACAATGGCCCACTTTGCCTCAACACCATCCTCTATTGCCAAACCAAAACCAATTTCCAAACCCAGGCCACCTCATCTCTTCCATTTCTCTAAACATATATGATGGTGGCTCCTTCTGAAGAGTCCAACTTCTCCTAAACTTTATACAATCTCTTATTTCCACTCGCATATTACTTTGAACACTTACACACTCCTATCCCATATATCCCCTAGTAAACAACTGTTTCCTTTTCAAGCTGTCAAAGATGCCTTCTTTACTATTTCCCCATTCTCTCTTAATCAAGAGCATTTTGCCTGTGCTTGCACAGACCTCACATCTCTGTTTACCCTAAACTTACACACATGGTTCTTCCCCAGGAAATTTGGGAAAGCCCCACTTCTTTGACCAAGCCCTAGAGAAGACCTTCAAATCCTATCACCTTATTCTCAGACATGTACTAAATTTAGTCAATGACATTTTACATAGTGGCCACTTCATGAGTGACACTGTAGAGCACCCTGTTTTCTTTCCTAAATTCTTGGGTCGTTTCTTGATACAGTTTCTCAGAGACAAAGCCCTGTTTTTGCAACAAGGTGCACTGAACTCAACCTTCATCACGCCCTAACACTCTGTGTATACCATCCTCACGAAAGCATCAGGTGAAATCTTTCTTGTGGAAAACAACTGGGGTCCCACTTATCCTTAACCTCCGCTACCAGGTTACATAACCTGGGTACCAAGCAAACCTTTATGACATCATCAATGGATTCACCTGTCACAATGGTGGTTGCCGGGCAACAGCTTTCCTTTTGGACCCTGTCACCAGCCAGCATCTCTGTTTTTCTATATATTTAGGAGATTGCATTCCTCGTTTTTCTTGGCATATGTAATGAAGGGAATAATAGAAACAGCATTCCAGAGTGCACTATTAAAATATCCTTTATGCCATAAAAGTTCTATCTCCGTTCAGAATGTCCCGATGCCCCAGAATCCATTTGGGAATTAATATTCTCCATCACATGGGAATACATAATTATTTATATTTTTATATCTGTCTATCTGCACCATACACTCTAGATGTGTCTCTATCTCTATTACAATTTCTCTCACTCTATCTGTATTTCTATATATATTTTTCTGTATGTATATCAGCAGCCCGTCACACCGTTCTGAGGCCTTCCTTACCTCATTTTTGACTTCATCATGAGACCCTTTCCTCTCAGGTGATTGAAATCATCCAATGAAAAGCTAGCCCTATAGCTTGGGTCACCAAATGCACTTCCATTCTCTCTAACCTCAACTAATTCATGATACTCCTGATGAATATTGCTCAATCTACGTCACTCAACCCCATTAAGCCCCTTTCACACCAATGGCCATCCTGACATCGACTCTTTTAACAACTGCCTGCGGAAAGCCCCATTTCACATATGTAGCCTCCGTATCACAACAAAAGTTCCAAAAATTCACGCTGACATATATGTCTGGGAGTCTGAGATCTCCAAATCTTTATGAATCTGGTGTTTCCACTTTTACCAGGGCTTCCACACCTACACACTCAGATCCCATTTTTCCCTCAGTAATGAACACTTTCCTATATTGGATTTCAAAGGACATTTCTTTTCGAAATCCCTCCTCTCTGATACTCAACACCATTTTGCCTTTTCTGGCATACACCTCCTAACTCTCTTCACAAAAAAATCCCATGCAAACATTTTCCCTAGGTACTTTGCAAAAGCCTCCCCTTCATTGGCCACCTGTTCCCAGAGATCTTCCAATTCCAGGAACTTACTCAAGCCACCTCCTGCTATATATCAATGAACATTTGCCTTTCGGATACTCCATGAGCGACCGTTTCTAAAACATGCTACCTTCAGCAATTCCTGGGTATCAGTGCATGGGATAACCTGTCTAACGACATAAAAATTAGACATTTCAACAAGATTTCACTTCTCCCAGCATTTATCTCCCCCACGACTTGGTGTATACCACAATAAGAAATAGTTCATGTGAAATGAAACACGTGGAGAAAACCTTCTGACCCTCATGTCCTTAGTTTCAGCTGCTTAGTGATGTCATCTGCATACCAAGGCAATGTATAGGATATCTCTAATGTACTCATGCATAACATTTGTGGTTGCCAGACAACAGGGCCCCTTCTGGCCCAGTGAAGAAGCGATCTCACTGTTCTATGTAAATATTTAAGGGAATTCTTTCCGCTTATCCTTGTATGACACTGTGAATTCAGGGTTAAAACCACCATTAAAGAGAGCACTTTAATGAACTTTTAGGCTTTATAAATTCTACTCTCTGTGCTGAATGTCCCATTTCCCAAACCTGATTTCATAAGTGAAATCCCCCATCACGTAGGGATCCATAGATATCTACATAGACGTATCTATCACTATGTCTATCAAAATTTCCGTCTCTATGCCTATCTTTATCTCAATTTCTTTCGCTATCTTTATGTCCATCTTTACATTTATATATCTACTTGTTCCTCAATATTCCCTCATTCCCTTCTGAGCCCTTTCTTTTACTAAATTGTGTGCCCCAGAATGACAACCGTTCCTCTGAGGTGATCCCCGTCCTAACATCCAAATACAACGTTAGTGCTTGAGACAAAAAAACACTTCCATAGCCACAGAGCAGCAACCCCTCCAAATACTCATCAGGGAAATTGCTCAATCTGTCACGGTGAACAACATTAACCCATTAGAAAAACAATGGCCCACTTGGCCTCAGCACCATCCTCTATTGCTTAACTAAAACCAATTTCAAAACCCAGGCCACCTCATCTCTTCCATTTCTCTAAACATATATGATGGTGGCTCCTTCTGAAGAGTCCAAGTTCTCCTAAACTTTATACAATCTCTTATTTCCACTCACACATTACTTTGAACACTTACACATTCCTATCCCATATATCCCCTAGTAAACAACTGTTTCATTTTCAAGCTCTCAATAATGACTTCTTTAATATTTCCCCATTCTCTCTTAATCAAGAGCATTTTGCCTCTGCTTGAACAGACCTCACATCTCTGTTTACCCTAAACTTACACAAACAGTTCTTCCCCAGGAAATTTGGAAAGCCCCACTTTTTGACCAAGCCCTGCCAGAAGACCTTCAAATCCTATCACCTTATTCTCAGACATGTACTGAATTTAGTCAGTGACATTTTACATGGCGTCCACTTCATGAGTGACACTGTAGAGCACCCTGTTTTCTTTCCTAAATTCTTGGGTGGATTCTTGATACCGTTTCTCAGACACCAACCCCTGTTTTTGAAACAAGGTGCACTGAACTCAACCTTCATCACGACCTAACACTCTGTGTTTACCATCCTCACGAAAGCGTCAGGTGAAATCACTCATATGGAAAACAACTGGTGTCCCACTTATCCTTAAACTCCGCTGCCAGGATACGTAACCTTGGTACCAAGACAAACTTCATGACATCATCAATGGATTCACCTGTCACAATGGTGGTTGCGAGGCAACAGCTTTCCTTTTGGACCCTGTCACCAGCCAGCATCTCTGTTTTTCTAAATATTTAGGAGATTGCATTCCTCTTTTCTCTTGGCATATGTAATGAAGGGAATAATAGAAACACCATTCCAGAGTCACTATTAAAATGTCCTTTATTCCATAAAAGTTCTGTATTCGTTCAGAATGTCCCAATGCCCCAGAATCCATTTCGGAAGTGATATTCTCCATCACATGGGAATACATAATTATTTATATATTGATATCTGTCTATCTGTACCATACACTCTAGATCTGTCACTATCTCTATTACAATTTCTATCACTCTATCTGCTTTTCTAGGTCTATTTTTCTGTATGTATATCAGCAGCCCGTCACACCGTTCTGAGGCCTTCATTACCTCATTTTTGACTTCATCATGAGACCCTTTCCTCTGAGGTGATTGAAATCATACAATGGAAAGCTAGCCCTATAGCTTGGGTCACCAAATACACTTCCATTCTCTCTAAGCTCAACCTATTCACGATACTCCTGATGAATTTTGCTCAATCTACGTCACTCAACCCCATTAAGCCCCTTTCACACCAATGGCCATCCTGACATCGACTCTTTTAGCAACTGCCTGCGGAAAGCCCCATTTCACATATGTAGACTCCATGTCACAGCAAAAGTTCCAACAATTCACGCTGGTATGTATGTCTGGGAGTCCGAGATCTCCAAAAGTTTATGAATCTGGTGTTTCCACTTTTCCCAGGGCTTCCACACCTAAACACTCAGATCCCATTTCTCCCTCAGTAATGAACACTTTCCTATATTGGATTTGAAAGGACATTTCTTTTCGAAATCCCTCCTCTCTGATACTTAACACCATTTTGCCTTTTCTGGCATACACCTCCTAACTCTGTTCACACAAAAATCGCATGCAAACATTTTCCCTAGGTACTTTGCAAAAGCCTCCCCTTCATTGGCCACCTGTTCCCAGAGATCTTCCAATTTCAGGAACTTACTCAAGCCACCTCCTGCAATATATCCATGAACATTTGCTTTGCGGATACTCCATGAGTGATCGTTTCTGAAACATGCTTCCTTCACCAATTCCTGTGTATCAGTGCGTGGGATAACCTGTCTAACGACATGAAAATTAGACATTTCAATAAGATTTCACTTCTCTCAGCATTTATCTCCCCCAGCACTTGGTGTATACCACAGTAACAAAAAGTTCACGTGAACTGAAACACGTGGAGTAAACCTGGTGACCCACATGTCCTTAGTTTCAGCTGTTTAGTGACGTCATCTGCATACCAAGGCAACATATACGACATCACTAATGTACTCATGCATAACAATGGTGGTTGCCAGACCACAGGGGCACTTCTGGCCCTATGAACAAGCGATCTCACTGTTACATATAAATATTCAAGTGAATTCTTTCCGCTTATCCTTGCATGACACTGTGAATTCACGGTTAAACCCACCATTAAAGAGAGCCCTTTTAAAGTACTTTTAGGCTTTATAAATTTTTCTCTCTGTTCTGAATGTCCCATTTCCCAAACCTGATTTCATAAGTGAAATCCCCTATCACATAGGGATCCATAAATATCTACATAGACGTATCTATCACTATGTCTATCAAAATTTCCGTCTCTATCCCTATTTCTAGCACAATTTATTTCGCTATCATTATGTCCATCTTTACATCTATCTATCTATAGAGAGCCCTTCCTGGTCCTCGTCACGGTCCAGGAAGTTAGATTTGTAAATCCAAAAGGAAGTTATTGGAATTCTACCAAGTTAATTCCAATCTACCACATCCAATGCAACCCACGGCGAGAATAAAGACACTAAGGCATATTTATAGTTGTGGGGAGCCAAGGGGTCCTAAGTCCAGCCAAGATGGTGGCTACTGGGACAAAGGCCACGACCCAGGGCCAAACCCAGGTTTTATTAATTCTGAAGGAGGGGAGTGGCTCGGGGATGAGTGACTGTGAGAGTGGCGGGAATTACGTGAGTCTCGGGAAGTACGTGAGTCTCGTGAGCTGGGCTAGGCCTGAAGATCACCTTTGCAAATGCAGAGGGAAGTATATGCAGAAGGAGTAATCTGCATAACACAATTCAAGATAGCATCTAATGTTTTGGGGTCGGTGCTTCAGCTCTGATGTATAATCTTTTCTGCCCTGGGAAGTCATAGCCTCTTTCTCGAGGCTCGATCCCAGGCGACAGCGTGGAGCACGGCTCTCCATCCCGCTGGGCTCAACCATGTATTGGGAGCAAAGGGCGGGGAAACACAGGCCTGTCGCTTTGCTTAAAAGACTACACATCAGGACCTCGGCTGGACCTATTTGCATTGCCTAAAGCCAATTAAAGAGATAAGGAAAAGTCCTAGCCAGCTCCGTACATATCAATAGGTGGAATTAGGGCCAGGTTCAGCCAAGGTGGAGATAGTTGCTCTTCTCTCAAGACAGCCATCCAGGTGGTCCCCCACAGTTCCCCCTTCTTTGTTTTGAAGAAGCTGGAGCAGGGTCAGTCGTGGCTGTATGGCCTCAAGTCGTCTCCTGGTTGTGAATCCTCTGTGACACACTTTAATGAGAAGAATTATAAACAAGAGGATGAGCACACTAATTCCAACATAAAATCAGAAGTGAGCCTTGAGATATGCAAATGGATTCAATTGTTCTATAGCATCAGCGAACTTATCCCAATCTTTAATTTGGGCATCAAATGTGACTGCCTGTTGTGACATGGACAGCACTTTTCTTTGAAGAGCATCTATATCTATAGTAATATTTTGATGGATTGCTCCTTGTGTTTTTTGACCATTCCCCAAGGATGTAGGCTTTTATTATAGGGTAAAGGGGTGATACAAAAGCAAGTCATATTATAGTGACATTTTAACCCTTGTTGCAACTGCAAACTTTCAATTTGATCTCCCATCCAAAGGACGGAGGTCTCTAATATGCTTACTTGGGTTTGCAATTTTATATCAATTTCGTGCTGAATTTTCCAACTTTCATCAGCAGTTTTTGTCCAATTGTCTACAAAGTGAGCAGTTTGCATTGAATGAGCTAATGCCGCAGAGCCAATAGCTGCACTGGCTATCAAAAGCACTAGGGAGGTTATTCCTGCTATAATTAATCCAATCATCCTCTTGGTACAATTAGTAAATCTCTTAATCAAAGTCTCTATCAAGAGGGAAGTAGATGAATGATACCAAGGCTCTGTCAGATTGACCGGAAGCCAAACTCCAGGCATCCTGCCCATGATCACTACTGTGGAGTCATTAGAAAGCTGCTCAGGCATGACGCAATGGGTTAGATAACAATTAGTACATGAGAACATATTTTGTTGTCATTCTATCTTCCCTATCAATAGTACATGAGGATCATATACACATATGCTTACTTTTATATACCTATGACCTTGTAATACTACTTTGACTTTTCCTCCAACTACCGGCTGCAGATACCCAGTCTGCAGTCGCCCAGCATGAAAAGGTAGGGCCAACTTCCATAAAGTATGTTGTATGGGTCCAGCCTTGTCATTGATAATGAGTCTGGGGATGGGAGGATTGAGGCCTCTACCTGACCATGTAACATTGGACAAGGCCTCCGAGGTTATGGTACGATTGGGAGAGCCTGCAAAGGAAATCACATGCCAATTTCGATCTTTTCCCAGAAGGAATCTTCTGGGGGACCAATCTACAAAGGAATAATTAAATTTGTGTATAGCCCGTCCATGATATGGATCCCTGCAAGTCTGCCAGGGGCCCAGATCTCCTTCCTCAAAATGAGGGGCATGAGCTTCTGGAATAGAGATAGGAATATTAGGTTTTAAATCTCTTACAAAGTTACCATCTGAGGGAATAGAATTTAAGGTTAATAAGGCAAATTGTCCTTTAGACAGTTGTACTTTCCAAGTCTGAGCCACAGCTGACATACAAGGGCTGAACTCTTGCTGTAGATGGGCTACACATAAAGGAGGATATACAAAATGAGATGTAATGTTAAGTTTAGCCTGTTCTTGTAAATGCATTAAAATTTGTGGCCCAGGCAGAATAGTATAAGTGGGGTTACTGTTCTCTATAGAATGGAAAATCTCTGGGGGCCTGTCCATCCATGTAAGGGGTCTAAGTAATGGTGGATTAGGTATGTAGGCCCAATACTCTTTTCCCTGAACCACAGGAACACCCACTGTAGCTGCTAGGAGAGCAAGGATTGCAAGGAAAATATTTTTAGGTGATTGAACCAAACCCTGGCTGTTAACTAGGTGGCAAGCCTCATGAATGGTCTGCTGCAGGCCTTCCCAGGACAGTGGACGATGCGCTGTCAGGTTCATTGCTTGAGTTCTTGGCAGGGGCCTTGACGTGTTGCTCAGGTGGGTTGGATTCTGGCCACGGAACAGCTCTGATGGTCATAACGTCTCTTGATTATCTGTGGAAATATAAGCATGTCCTCGGCCCCAATTTAAAAGTGATGCTGGACCATTCCAAACACCTGTTTGGAGGTCGCACCAAGCAGGATTCAGAAAAGTTAGAACATAGGTGGCAAAGTTTTGACCCCGTGTTCCCCCTTTCTTTTGTTTAGCTAGTTGATTTTTTAGTTTAAGATGAGTGCGTCCAATTATTGTTTGAACTTGGGGATAATAGGGGATCCCCGTATGCTTTATATTCCAGTTATCAAGAAAACTCTGAAAATGTTTACTAATATAAGCAGGACCAATATCAGGTTTTATTGTTTGTGACACTCTTAAGTTAGCAGAGGCTGATACACAATGCTGTATGACATGTTGACTTTGTTTACCTGAGTGACAGGTAGCATGGATCGCATGTGAGAAGGTATCCATAGAGGCATGAACATATTTAAGTTTGTTAAAAGAAGCTATCTGGGTAATATTTATTTGCCATAACTGAAGGCCTCTGAGATTGCAACTCTGCTGAGGAATAGACTTAGGAATGAGCTGACAGGTAGGACATGACATTATGATTTTTCTAGCTTTTGTTCTGGTAATTTTAAATTTCTTTTGTAGAGATTTAGAATTTTGGTGAAAAAATTCATGGGGTTGTCTCAATTTATTAAAAATGGAAACCAGATTTACAAGAGCGTCTGCATTATAATTACCTAATGACAACGAGCCTGGGAGATTAAAATGGGTTCCAATATGATCAATAAAGAATGAAGCAGTTCTACTTAATACAGCCCTTAGCAGTTTTAAAAATAGTTGTAATAAAGTAGGCTTTAGATGACCCAATTGTAGTTGTTCTTCTACCAATGTTAATAAAATCCTCAACTTTTCTTGCAGAAAAGTACCAGTGGCCTCCATTATAAATCCAATTCTAGATCTATTTTGTTTAATGAAAGGTGCAATTGGCAGAGTAGAGCCATGCAAATTTTTACCCAAACCTTTGCTTTCTTGATATCCCATCTTAGCCATCATCCTGCTAGCTAGTGACACACACCTCTGAGGGTCAGAAGTAACTAAGAGAGTGTCCCATTCTTTCACAAGGTCTATGCCCCATAGATTGACAGGAAAGGGTCCAGTAAACTTTGTTACAATGCCTCTCTGTCCATCATGGCCTACATAAGGGAGTGACGGTGTACTCTGTGAGCCAGACTGGGGGGAGCCTAAGCCTATCAAAGCTGTGGAGGCGGGTCTAGTCAGCCAAGGAGATGGCCACGATTGGCTATTTACTATGGTGAAGTCAGCTCCCATATCCATCAATCCAATAAAAGATTTCTCATTGAGCTTAATAGTACAAATAAGTCTATGAACTGAAATACCCTGGGAAAAATAAAGTTTCTTACTTAAAGGCTCATCTTTACCAGGTTTATGCATGGGGTTAAAGGCAGGAGTGGAAATTTCAGTGGGAATTAAATTTGGCTTTTCTCCCCCAAACAAATGAATGCCAGAAGCCGCTGGTAAATCTAATTTTGCACTCTGATTGGTCCATTGGACCAGGGAAACAAGAGAAGCAAACTTTTGCTGTGCACCCATCCTTGCAGAGGGACTGCTGTTTGTCTGATTTGAACTGGATATAACTGGCTTAACTGGGTCGGAACCATTGGAGTACTGAGTGATCTGCCTTTTATTTTTAGTGGGGCCCTTGGATTGGGCACATGGTTTGTTTCTCTGCAAGGGTGTGCCATTTTTATGAAATTTCGATTTACAATGTCTTTGCCAATGTAAACCTTTCATGCAACGTGGACATGGAGTAGGTGGTAAATCGGCACCTAGTCTAGTAGCAGCTTGAGTAGCTGAAGGAGCTGACACCTTTAGAGGGGCTGTGCAGTGTTGGCTAGTGTGTCCCCATTTGCCACAATTAAAACATTTAATCAGATGGAATTTATTGGCAAGGTTTTGGGATATAGCCTCTACCATGAGTGCAGAAGCATGAGCGATAGATCCAATATTTTGGCATGCACGAATGTAAACAGATAAATCTTTAGTATGAAGTACTGAGGCTAAGACTCGTTTACATTCATCATTGGCATTCTCATATGCTAATTGATGAATGAGCATCTTAGCCACATTGTTGTGAGAAATTTGCCTATTTACAGCCTCTTGCAATCGTACTACAAACTGGGTGTAAGTTTCTGTAGGACCCTGGAGTATCTGAGTAAAGGATTTATTAGGTGTACCATCCTCTGGGACAGCAATCCACGCACGTCGTAGAAGCTCTTTACACTGCATGAAAAGGAGGGGCGGGGCCCGGGCCTGAACATTCAAGTCAGCATATCGGCCCACACCAGATAGCATTTCATGCGTAATAGCTTTAATATTTTCATCCTCACTATCTTGATTACTCTGTGTCTGTTCTGATATGAGTATCTTTAATTGTGATTCAAAATGCAGGAATTGTGTCGGGGACAGACATGTGTGAGTGAGATGGGTCACATCACCTGGCACCAATTGAAAACTTTGAATTATGTTATCCAAACAACCAAGAGTATAAGGAGCCTGGACTCCATTGTCTAGTACGCTCTGCCTCAATTCTTTCAAAAGCAAAAAGTTAAATGCCGTGTGCATATTGCATTTATGAGCAGGGTATCTTGGATCTGTCTCTTTAGTGATTGGAAAGCAAACTGGCTGTGCACACATCCTCATATGATTGTACTTTGGCTTTTTAGCTGTGGGAAGCACAGCAGAAATGTTACCATCTGAATTGGGTGTGGAGGACGAAGCTGAGTATGTGAATAAATTGGAAAAGTTTTGCATTTCTTTACGAATATCTTGCAAAAGTGAATTCATTTGATCATCTACACTTTTTAAACAAGCTTCATTTTTCTCCAGCAGCCTATTTGGGAGCACATTACCATGGTGATCTGATTCTTCTGTTATGGTTATCTCAGGGTCCTTTTCTCTTTCGATTACCTTATTCTTTGATAAGTTCTGTTGCAAAGATAAGAGAGCCACCTTCACTAGCTTATATGTGGTTACAGTTTTTGGGTGGATTTTTTTATTTTGGGTTTTAGCTTCATAAAAGCTGTCACCTATTTTATCCCAAACTCTGATATCGAGTGTACTGGTTTTGGGAAAGGAAGGATGGAATGTAGCAATCTGTTGGAGTAATCTAAAAACTTCCTTAGATGGCACTTTAATGCCTGCATCATTTAACAGTTTCATAATCAACCGGCTAAATTCTTTCTCTTCTGCAGATAAAGAATACGCTTGCCCCATTATTACCCTTGACGAACAGACTCCTATTTGCTACTTGCGTCTGAGCACTATAATTAGTAAAATGCTCTGCTTACCTTCAAGTTGGTCACGCAAGGTCCAGTGGATTGCTGGCACGTGATTCTGGATAGTGGTCGTTTTGTCAAGAAGGTCGTGCGTCCTGCCCCACGTTGGGCACCAAATATAGAGAGCCCTTCCTGGTCCTCGTCACGGTCCAGGAAGTTAGATTTGTAAATCCAAAAGGAAGTTATTGGAATTCTACCAAGTTAATTCCAATCTACCACATCCAATGCAACCCACGGCGAGAATAAAGACACTAAGGCATATTTATAGTTGTGGGGAGCCAAGGGGTCCTAAGTCCAGCCAAGATGGTGGCTACTGGGACAAAGGCCACGACCCAGGGCCAAACCCAGGTTTTATTAATTCTGAAGGAGGGGAGTGGCTCGGGGATGAGTGACTGTGAGAGTGGCGGGAATTACGTGAGTCTCGGGAAGTACGTGAGTCTCGTGAGCTGGGCTAGGCCTGAAGATCACCTTTGCAAATGCAGAGGGAAGTATATGCAGAAGGAGTAATCTGCATAACACAATTCAAGATAGCATCTAATGTTTTGGGGTCGGTGCTTCAGCTCTGATGTATAATCTTTTCTGCCCTGGGAAGTCATAGCCTCTTTCTCGAGGCTCGATCCCAGGCGACAGCGTAGAGCACGGCTCTCCATCCCGCCAGGCTCAACCATGTATTGGGAGCAAAAGGGCGGGGAAACACAGGCCTGTCGCTTTGCTTCAAAGACTACACATCAGGACCTCGGCTGGACCTACTTGCATTGCCTAAAGCCAATTCAAGAGATAAGGAAGAGTCCTAGCCAGCTCTGTACATATCATTAGGTGGAATTAGGGCCAGGTTCAGCCAAGGTGGAGATAGTTGCTCTTCTCTCAAGGACAGCCATCCAGGTGGTATCCCACATCTATCTACTTGTTTCTCAATATTCCCTCACTCCCTTCTGAGCCCTTCCTTTTAATACATTTTGTGCCCCTAATGGACAACCTTTCCTCTGAGGTGATCCCCGTCCTGAAATCCAAATACAACGTTAGTGCTTGGGACACGAAAAGCACTTCCATAGCCACAGAGCAGCAACCCCTCCAAATACTCATCAGGGAATTTGCTCAATCTGTCACGGTGTACAACATTAACCCACTAGAAAAACAATGGCCCACTTGGCCTCAACACCATACTCTATTGCCTAACCAAAACCAATTACAAAACTCAGGCCACCACATCTCTACCATTTCTCTAAACATGTATGATGGTGGCTCCTTCTGAAGAGTCCAAGTTCTCCTAAACTTTATACAATCTCTTATTTCCAGTCGCACATTAGTTTCAACACTTACACACTCCTATCCCATATATCCCCTATTAAACAACCGTTTCCTTTTCAAGCTCTCAAAGATGCCTTCTTTACTATTTCCCCATTCTCTCTTAAACAAGAGCATTTTGCCTCTGCTTCCGCAGACCTCACATCTCTGTTTACCCTAAATGTACACACATGGTTCTTCCCCAGGAATTTTGGGAAAGCCCCACTTCTTTGACCAAGCCCTACAGAAGACCTTCAAATCCTATCACCTTATTCTCAGACATGAGCTGAATTTAGTCAATGACATTTCACATAGTGGCCACTTCATGAGTGACACTGTAGAGCACCCTGTTTTCTTTCCTAAATTCTTGGGTGGATTCTTGATACCGTTTCTCAGACACAAAGCCCTGTTTTTGCAACAAGGTGCACTGAACTCAACCTTCATCACGCCCTAACACTCTGTGTATACCATCCTCACGAAAGCATCAGGTGAATTCACTCATGTGGAAAACAACTGGTGTCCCACTTATCCTTAACCTCCGCTGCCAGGTTATGTAACCTGGGTACCAAGCCAACCTTTATGACATCATCAATGGATTCACCTGTCACAATGGTGGTTGGCGTGCAACAGCTTTCCTTTTGGACCCTGTCACCAGCCAGCATCTCTGTTTTTCTAAATATTAAGGAGATTGCATTCCTCTTTTTTCTTGGCATATGTAATGAAGGGAGTAATAGAAACACCATTCCAGAGTGCACTATTAAAATGTCCTTTATTCCATAAAAGTTCTATCTTCATTCAGAATGTCCCAATGCCCCAGAATCCATTTGGGAAGTGACATTCTCCATCACATGGGAATACATAATTTTTTATATTTTGATATCTGTCTATCTGTACCATACACTCTAGATCTGTCACGATATCTATTACAATTTCTATCACTCTATCTGCATTTCTATATCTATTTTTCTGTAGGTATATCAGCAGCCCGTCACACAGTTCTGAGGCCTTCATTACCTCATTTTTGACTTCATCATGAGACCCTTTCCTCTGAGGTGATTGAAATCATCCAATGAAAAGCTAGCCCTATAGCTTGGGTCACCAAATACATTTCCATTCTCTCTAAGCTCAACCTATTCATGATACTCCTGATGAATTTTGCTCAATCTATGTCACACAACCCCATTAAGCCCCTTTCACACCAATGGCCATCCTGACATCGACTCTTTTAACAACTGCCTGCGGAAAGCCCCATTTCACATATTTAGCCTCCATGTCACACCAAAAGTTCCAAAAATTCACGCTGGCATGTATGTCTTGGAGTCCGAGATCTCCAAAACTTTATGAATCTGGTGTTTCCACTTTTCCCAGGGCTTCCACACCTAAACACTCAGATCCCATTTCTCCCTCAGTAATGAACACTTTCCTATTTTGAATTTCAAAGGACATTTCTTTTTGAAATCTCTCCTCTCTGATACTCAACACCATTTTGCCTTTTCTCGCATATACCTCCTAACTCTGTTCACACAAAAATCCCATGCAAACATTTTAGCTAGGTACTTTGCAAAAGCCTCCCCTTCATTGGCCACCTGTTCCCAGAGATCTTCCAATTCCAGGAACTTACTCAAGCCACCCCCTGTAATATATCCATGAACATTTGCTTTGCGGATACTCCATGAGCGACCGTTTCTAAAACACGCTTCCTTCACCATTTCGTGGGTATCAGTGCGTGGGATAACCTGTCTGACGACATAAAAATTAGACATTTCAACAAGATTTCACTTCTCTCAGCATTTATCTCCCTCACCACTTGGTGTATACCACAGTAACAAAAAGTTCACGTGAACTGAAACACGTGGAGAAAACCTGGTGACCCTCATGTCCTTAGATTCAGCTGCTTAGTGACGTCATCTGCATACTAAGGCAAGATATAGGACATCATTAATGTACTCATGCATAACAATGGTGGCTGCCAGACAACAGGGGCACTTCTGGCCCAATGAAGAAGCGATCTCACTGTTACATGTAAATATTCAAGAGAATTCTTTCCGCTTATCCTTGTATGACACTGTGAATTCATGGTTAAACCCACCATTAAAGAGAGCCCTTTTAATGGACTTTTAGGCTTTATCAATTTTACTCTCTGTTCTGAATGTCCCATTTCCCAAACCTGATTTCATAAGTGAAATCCCCCATCACATAGGCATCCATAAATATCTACATAGACGGATCTATCACTATGTCTATCAAAATTTCCGTCTCTATCCCTATTTCTAGCACAATTTCTTTCGCTATCATTATGTCCATCTTTACATCTATCTATCTACTTGTTTCTCAATATTCCCTCACTCCCTTCTGAGCCCTTCCTTTTAATACATTTTGTGCCCCTGATGGACAACCTTTCCTCTGAGGTAATCCCCGTCGTGAAATCCAAATACAACGTTAGTGCTTGGGACACGAAAAGCACTTCCATAGCCACAGAGCAGCAACCCCTCCAAATACTCATCAGGGTATTTGCTCAATCTGTCACGGTGTACAACATTAACCCACTAGAAAAACAATGGCCCACTTGGCCTCAGCGCCATCCTCTATTGCCTAACCAAAACCAATTTCCAAACTCAGGCCACCACATCTCTACCATTTCTCTAAACATGTATGATGGTGGCTCCTTCTGAAGAGTCCAAGTTCTCCTAAACTTTATACAATCTCTTATTTCCACTCGCACATGAGTTTCAACACTTACACACTCCTATCCCATATATCCCCTAGTAAACAACCGTTTCCTTTTCAAGCTCTCAAAGATGCCTTCTTTACTATTTCCCCATTCTCTCTTAATCAAGATCATTTTGCCTCTGATTGCGCAGACCTCACATCTCTGTTTACCCTAAACTTACACACACGGTTCTTCCCCAGGAATTTTGGGAAAGCCCCACATCTTTGGCCAAGCCCTAGGGAAGACCTTCAAATCCTATCACCTTATTCTAAGACATGTACTCAATTTAGTAAATGACATTTTACACAGTGGCCACTTCATGAGTGACACTGTAGAGCACCCTGTTTTCTTTCCTATATTCTTGGGTGGATTCTTGACACAGTTTCTCAGACACATAGCCCTGTTTTTGCAACATGCTGCACTGATCTCAACCTTCCTCTCGCCCTAACCCTCTGCGTATACCATCCTCACGAAAGCATCAGGTGAAATCACTCATGTGGAAAAGAACTGGTGTCCCACTTTTCCTTAACCTCCGCTGCCAGGATACATAACCTGGGTACCAAGACAACCTTTATGACATCATCAATGGATTCACCTGTCACAATGGTGGTTGCTGGGCAACAGCTTTGCTTTTGGAACCTGTCACTAGCCAGCATCTCTGTTTTTCTAAATATTTAGTAGATTGCATTCTTTTTTCTTGGCATATGTAATGAAGGGAGTAATAGAAACACCATTCCAGAGTGCACTATTAAAATGTCCTTTATTCCGTAAAAGTTCTATCTTTGCTCAGAATGTCCCAATGCCCCAGAATCCATTTGGGAAGTGACATTCCCCAACACATGGGAATACATAATTATTTATATTTTGATATCTGTCTATCTGTACCATACACTCTAGATCTGTCACTATATCTATTACAATTTCTATCACTCTATCTGCATTTCTATATGTATTTTTCTGTATGTATATCAGCAGCCCATCACACCGTTCTGAGGCCTTCATTAGCTCATTTTTGACTTCATCATGAGACCCTTTCCTCTGAGGTGATTGAAATCATCCAATGAAAAGCTAGCCCTATAGCTTGGGTCACCAAATACACTTCCATTCTCTCTAAGCTCAACCTATTCACGATACTCCTGATGAATTTTGCTCAATCTACGTCACTCAACCCCATTAAGCCCCTTTCACACAAATAGCCATCCTGACATCGACTCTTTTAACAACTGCCTGTGGAAAGCCCCATTTCACATATGTAGCCTCCATGTCACAGCAAAAGTTCCAAAAATTCACGCTGGCATGTATGTCT
This sequence comes from Erethizon dorsatum, assembly GCA_028451465.1. NCBI lineage: Eukaryota > Metazoa > Chordata > Mammalia > Rodentia > Erethizontidae > Erethizon > Erethizon dorsatum. Next base: position 141,897,019 of record CM051842.1, read on the forward strand.
TGGAGTCCGAGATCTCCAAAATTTTATGAATCTGTTGTTTCCACTTGTCCCAGGGCTTCCACACCTAAACACTCAGATCCCATTTCTCCCTCAGTAATGGACACTTTCCTATATTGCATTTCAAAGGACATTTCTTTTCGAAATCCCTCCTCTCTGATACTCAACACCATTTTGCCTTTTCTCGCATATACCTCCTAACTCTGTTCACACAAAAATCCCATGCAAACATTTTAGCTAGGTACTTTGCAGAAGCCTCCCCTTCATTGGCCACCTGTTCCCAGAGATCTTCCAATTCCAGGAACTTACTCAAGCCACTCCCTGTAATATATCCATGAACATTTGCTTTGCGGATACTCCATGAGCGACCGTTTCTAAAACACGCTTCCTTCACCATTTCGTGGGTATCAGTGCGTGGGATAACCTGTCTGACGACATAAAAATTAGACATTTCAACAAGATTTCACTTCTCTCAGCATTTATCTCCCTCACCACTTGGTGTATACCACAGTAACAAAAAGTTCACGTGAACTGAAACACGTGGAGAAAACCTGGTGACCCTCATGTCCTTAGATTCAGCTGCTTAGTGACGTCATCTGCACACCAAGGCAAGATATAGGACATCACTAATGTACTCATGCATAACAATGGTGGCTGCCAGACAACAGGGGCACTTCTGGCCCAATGAAGAAGCGATCTCACTGTTACATGTAAATATTCAAGAGAATTCTTTCCGCTTATCCTTGTATGACACTGTTAATTCACGGTTAAACCCACCATTAAAGAGAGCCCTTTTAATGGACTTTTAGGCTTTATCAATTTTACTCTCTGTTCTGAATGTCCCATTTCCCAAACCTGATTTCATAAGTGAAATCCCCCATCACATAGGCATCCATAAATATCTACATAGACGTATCTATCACTATGTCTATCAAAATTTCCGTCTCTATCCCTATTTCTAGCACAATTTCTTTCGCTATCATTATGTCCATCTTTACATCTATCTATCTACTTGTTTCTCAGTATTCCCTCACTCCCTTCTGAGCCCTTCCTTTTAATACATTTTGTGCCCCTGATGGACAACCTTTCCTCTGAGGTGATCCCCGTCCTGAAATCCAAATACAACGTTAGTGCTTGGGACACGAAAAGCACTTCCATAGCCACAGAGCAGCAACCCCTCCAAATACTCATTAGTGAATTTGCTCAGTCTTTCATGCTGAACAACCTTAACACACTAGAAAAACAATGTTTAGTGCTGCCTGGGACAGGTCTCGCGGGAAGAGGGTCCAGGGTTAGGGGAGGTCCTGGGCGGGCTTGGAGGGAAGGTATGGGCTGCTGTTGTTGAGGCCTGGGGTTTGGGAGGCTTGGGGTTGGTGGGGCGGGGGAAGGCTTCCCAGCAGGGTTATCCCCGGCGTGGGTGAGGCCTGGCCGGGAAGTGGTGGGCGCTTAGTTCCTGGGACCTGAAAGGTCTGCAGAAGGTTTTCTTGGAAATTAAGGCCTAACGTGAGCTTGGCTGGAAAGGTGTGGCTTGTGCCAGACTCGGTGGGAAGGGGAGGCCTGATCTTGGTGATTCCTGGGGTGGGTGAGCCCTGGGCAGGGTTTGGTGGGAAGGTGAGACATAGCGTTGTTGAGGCTGCAGGGTGCTCATGTCCCAGTGTACCCAGAGAGTAAGTCCGGGACGAGGGCGAGGCCCTGGAAGGAGGCTTCTGCCCTAGGGAGGGGAGACAGGAACCAACCTGGTGGGTTGAGGCCTTCGGCCGGCTGCCTGAGGGACGGGAAGCGAGACACACGGCAGCAGGCAGGCACAGGTTCAGAGTGGGAAGGGTCGGGAGAAGAGTGGGCCCAGCACTGGGCCTAGAGTGGTGGGAGGGGGAGGAGCCAGTTTAGCGAACAAAGAGAGGTGTGGCCAGCTCACCTAAGCTTTGGGCAAGGTGGGGCTGTGTCACGGGAGGGGCGGGGCCTCAGCGCGAGAGGAGGAGGGGCCTTCGTGGGACGCGCCGGATGGGAGGACACAAGGCAGCTCAGGGAAGGAACATAGCCTGTTTAGGGAACGAAGAAGGTTCTGGGCCGGTGCCAAGTCAGCAATGGGCATCCTTCACCTGGGTCATGGGAGGGGCGAGGCCAGCTGCGAGGCTTTGAATGAAGAGAAGGAGGGTCCTGGCCAGGGTCCCGCTGACCTCTGGGGGCACTAGGCAGAGCTGTGGGTGGGTCGCAGCCTGCTAAGGGCTTGAGGAGGGCTGGGGCCAGGGCCCTCACCTGGTGGGCTGGCCGGGCAGTGTCAGGGGCGGGGCGGGACGGGGTCCGACATGAGGCGTGGGCACGAGTCCGGAGGAGGAGTCGGGGTCCGAGATGGGGTGTGGCCACGTGTCAGGAGGAGGGGTCGGGGTCCGAGATGAGGTGTGGCCACGTGTCAGGCGGAGGGGTCTGTGTCCAGCCCCAGAGCCACCAGGTTGGGGAGGAAAGGGGCGGTCCCCGAGAGGGGCGGAGTCTCCTGACGGACACAGGAGAGGTGTGGCCTTTCCCTTTAATTAGCGCTGAAGCGGGGGCTGGGTCAGTGGGTGGGCGTGGCCCCGTCGTGGCGGGGGCGTGGCCTCAGTTCAGGAGCAGTTGCTGGGGTCCCAGGGGGTTTGACAGAGAAAGCAGAGTGCGGAGAGGGGCGGAGCTTGCGAAAGGAAAGCGCAGAGGCGTGGCCAGGGCACCTCCGCTGTGGGCATCCTGGGCCTGGCTAACGGGAGGGGCGGGGCCTGGTGAGAGTGGTGTTCGAGGGGAAGAGGGGCAGGAGCCGGGATCTTCCCCGAGACCGTCCTACCGGGAAGGGCCCCTGTGCCCCCGCCGCGAGGACAGAGTGTGGAAAACCTGGCCATGGGTACACCTGTCTTTCAGGAGCCTCAAGTACCGATGAGTACCCCCTGCCAGCACGAGCGGAAGATTCTACAGGCCCAAAGGACTGCCATGACCATGACCAGGAGCCTAATCCTCACCTAGTCCTCTGTGGGCTCCTAGAAGACTAGGCACCCAGAATGATCCGCAAGGATTCTGCTCCCCAAAATATTCAGTATATTCCTTACAACACCTGCAATACCCCAAGTATCTTTGTGGCTCTCCCAAATATAAGATACCCAGAAACTGACACTGGCCATGGGATTCCCATCCACGGAAGTCCTGTTTCACCTCCTGGAGGAGGATAGTACCCTAAATCTTCCACAGGCTCCCTCACACGCAAAGGCCGCCAGATCCCTAAGAGACACGCACCCCTGACTGTGCTTCCCAAAATCTTTGGTGTGCTCTCAGAGTCGCGCGAAATAGAAAACAACCTCCCGAATCCTCGACTTAACCCTGCATGGTTCGATTTGCCAGGAAGGATGTGAGGCTTGGGGTAGGTTTGTCGGGAGGGACAGGCCGACTTCAGGTGAGTCCCAGGTAGAGGGAATGAACAGAAAGTCACCCCTGCAGTAGGGGTGGCCTGAACCGTCTTGGGCGGGAACTTGCTGCCTGGCGTTTATAGAGAGCCCTTCCTGGTCCTCGTCCCGCTCCAAGAAGTTAGGTTTGTAAACCCAAAAAGAAGTTATTGGTATTCTACCGAGTTAATTCCAATCTACCACATGCAATACAATCCACGGCGAGAATAAAGACACTAAGACCTATCTAGAGTTGTGGGGAGCCAAGGGGTCCTAAGTCCCACCAAGATGGTGGGTACTGGAACAAAGGCCTCGACCCAGGGCCGAACCCGTGTTTTGATTCATTCCGAAGGAGGGGAGTGGCTCGGGGATGAGTGACTGTGAGAGTGGCGGGAAGTACGTGAGTCTCGGGAAGTTCGTGAGTCTCCTGAGCTGGGCTAGGCCTGAAAATCACCTTTGCAAATGCAGAGGGAAGTATATGCAAAAGGAGTAATCTGCATAACACAATTCAAGATAGTATCTAATGTTTTGGGGTCGGTGCTTCAGCTCTGATGTATAATCTTTTCTGCCCTGGGAAGTCATAGCCTCTTTCTCGAGGCTCGATCCCAGCCGACAGCGTGGAGCACGGCTCTCCATCCCGCCAGGCTCAACCATGTATTGGGAGCAAAAGGGCGGGGAAACACAGGCCTGTCGCTTTGCTTCAAAGACTACACATCAGGACCTCGGCTGGACCTACTTGCATTGCCTCAAGCCAATTCAAGAGATAAGGAAGAGTCCTAGCCAGCTCTGTACATATCATTAGGTGGAATTAGGGCCAGGTTCAGCCAAGATGGAGAGAGTTGCTCTTCTCTCCAGGACAGCCATCCATGTGGTCCCCCACAGCGCTGTGGAGGCCTAAGGCAGGCTTGGCAGGAAGGTGAGGGCAGTGGTTAGTGCGGCCTGGGGCAGGTGTCGTGGGAAGAGGGTCCAGGGTTAGGGGAGGTCCTGGGCGGGCTTGGAGGGAAGGTATGGGCTGCTGTTGTTGAGGCCTGGGGTTTGGGAGGCTTGGGGTTGGTGGGGCGGGGGAAGGCTTCCCAGCAGGGTTATCCCCGGCGTGGGTGAGGCCTGGCCGGGAAGTGGTGGGCGCTTAGTTCCTGGGACCTGAAAGGTCTGCAGAAGGTTTTCTTGGAAATTAAGGCCTAACGTGAGCTTGGCTGGAAAGGTGTGGCTTGTGCCAGACTCGGTGGGAAGGGGAGGCCTGATCTTGGTGATTCCTGGGGTGGGTGAGCCCTGGGCAGGGTTTGGTGGGAAGGTGAGACATAGCGTTGTTGAGGCTGCAGGGTGCTCATGTCCCAGTGTACCCAGAGAGTAAGTCCGGGACGAGGGCGAGGCCCTGGAAGGAGGCTTCTGCCCTAGGGAGGGGAGACAGGAACCAACCTGGTGGGTTGAGGCCTTCGGCCGGCTGCCTGAGGGTCGGGAAGCGAGACACACGGCAGCAGGCAGGCACAGGGTCAGAGTGGGAAGGGTCGGGAGAAGAGTGGGCCCAGCACTGGGCCTAGAGTGGTGGGAGGGGGAGGAGCCAGTTTAGCGAACAAAGAGAGGTGTGGCCAGCTCACCTAAGCTTTGGGCAAGGTGGGGCTGCGTCACGGGAGGGGCGGGGCCTCCGCGCGAGAGGAGGAGGGGCCTTCGCGGGACGCGCCGGATTGGTGGCCACAAGGCAGCTCAGGGAAGGAACGTAGCCTGTTTAGGGAATGAAGATGGTTCTGGGCCGGTGCCAAGTCAGCCCTGGGCATCCTTCACCTGGGTCATGGGAGGGGCGAGGCCGGCTGCGAGGCTTTGAATGAAGAGAAGGAGGGTCCTGGCCAGGGACCCGCCGACCTCTGGGGGCACTAGGCAGAGCTGTGGGTGGGTCGCAGCCTGCTAAGGGCCTGAGGAGGGCTGGGGCCAGGGCCCTCTCCTGGTGGGCTGGCCGGGCAGTGTCAGGGGCGGGGCGGGACGGGGTCCGACATGAGGCGTGGGCACGAGTCCGGAGGAGGAGTCGGGGTCCGAGATGGGGTGTGGCCACGTGTCAGGAGGAGGGGTCGGGGTCCGAGATGAGGTGTGGCCACGTGTCAGGCGGAGGGGTCTGTGTCCAGCCCCAGAGCCACCAGGTTGGGGAGGAAAGGGGCGGTCCCCGAGAGGGGCGGAGTCTCCTGACGGACACAGGAGAGGTGTGGCCTTTCCCTTTAATTAGCGCTGAAGCGGGGGCTGGGTCAGTGGGTGGGCGTGGCCCCGTCGTGGCGGGGGCGTGGCCTCAGTTCAGGAGCAGTTGCTGGGGTCCCAGGGGGTTTGACAGAGAAAGCAGAGTGCGGAGAGGGGCGGAGCTTGCGAAAGGAAAGCGCAGAGGCGTGGCCAGGGCACCTCCGCTGTGGGCATCCTGGGCCTGGCTAACGGGAGGGGCGGGGCCTGGTGAGAGTGGTGTTCGAGGGGAAGAGGGGCAGGAGCCGGGATCTTCCCCGAGACCGTCCTACCGGGAAGGGCCCCTGTGCCCCCGCCGCGAGGACAGAGTGTGGAAAACCTGGCCATGGGTACACCTGTCTTTCAGGAGCCTCAAGTACCGATGAGTACCCCCTGCCAGCACGAGCGGAAGATTCTACAGGCCCAAAGGACTGCCATGACCATGACCAGGAGCCTAATCCTCACCTAGTCCTCTGTGGGCTCCTAGAAGACTAGGCACCCAGAATGATCCGCAAGGATTCTGCTCCCCAAAATATTCAGTATATTCCTTACAACACCTGCAATACCCCAAGTATCTTTGTGGCTCTCCCAAATATAAGATACCCAGAAACTGACACTGGCCATGGGATTCCCATCCACGGAAGTCCTGTTTCACCTCCTGGAGGAGGATAGTACCCTAAATCTTCCACAGGCTCCCTCACACGCAAAGGCCGCCAGATCCCTAAGAGACACGCACCCCTGACTGTGCTTCCCAAAATCTTTGGTGTGCTCTCAGAGTCGCGCGAAATAGAAAACAACCTCCCGAATCCTCGACTTAACCCTGCATGGTTCGATTTGCCAGGAAGGATGTGAGGCTTGGGGTAGGTTTGTCGGGAGGGACAGGCCGACTTCAGGTGAGTCCCAGGTAGAGGGAATGAACAGAAAGTCACCCCTGCAGTAGGGGTGGCCTGAACCGTCTTGGGCGGGAACTTGCTGCCTGGCGTTTATAGAGAGCCCTTCCTGGTCCTCGTCCCGCTCCAAGAAGTTAGGTTTGTAAACCCGAAAAGAAGTTATTGGTATTCTACCGAGTTAATTCCAATCTACCACATGCAATACAATCCACGGCGAGAATAAAGACACTAAGACCTATCTAGAGTTGTGGGGAGCCAAGGGGTCCTAAGTCCCACCAAGATGGTGGGTACTGGAACAAAGGCCTCGACCCAGGGCCGAACCCGTGTTTTGATTCATTCCGAAGGAGGGGAGTGGCTCGGGGATGAGTGACTGTGAGAGTGGCGGGAAGTACGTGAGTCTCGGGAAGTTCGTGAGTCTCCTGAGCTGGGCTAGGCCTGAAAATCACCTTTGCAAATGCAGAGGGAAGTATATGCAAAAGGAGTAATCTGCATAACACAATTCAAGATAGTATCTAATGTTTTGGGGTCGGTGCTTCAGCTCTGATGTATAATCTTTTCTGCCCTGGGAAGTCATAGCCTCTTTCTCGAGGCTCGATCCCAGCCGACAGCGTGGAGCACGGCTCTCCATCCCGCCAGGCTCAACCATGTATTGGGAGCAAAAGGGCGGGGAAACACAGGCCTGTCGCTTTGCTTCAAAGACTACACATCAGGACCTCGGCTGGACCTACTTGCATTGCCTCAAGCCAATTCAAGAGATAAGGAAGAGTCCTAGCCAGCTCTGTACATATCATTAGGTGGAATTAGGGCCAGGTTCAGCCAAGATGGAGAGAGTTGCTCTTCTCTCCAGGACAGCCATCCATGTGGTCCCCCACAGCGCTGTGGAGGCCTAAGGCAGGCTTGGCAGGAAGGTGAGGGCAGTGGTTAGTGCGGCCTGGGGCAGGTGTCGTGGGAAGAGGGTCCAGGGTTAGGGGAGGTCCTGGGCGGGCTTGGAGGGAAGGTATGGGCTGCTGTTGTTGAGGCCTGGGGTTTGGGAGGCTTGGGGTTGGTGGGGCGGGGGAAGGCTTCCCAGCAGGGTTATCCCCGGCGTGGGTGAGGCCTGGCCGGGAAGTGGTGGGCGCTTAGTTCCTGGGACCTGAAAGGTCTGCAGAAGGTTTTCTTGGAAATTAAGGCCTAACGTGAGCTTGGCTGGAAAGGTGTGGCTTGTGCCAGACTCGGTGGGAAGGGGAGGCCTGATCTTGGTGATTCCTGGGGTGGGTGAGCCCTGGGCAGGGTTTGGTGGGAAGGTGAGACATAGCGTTGTTGAGGCTGCAGGGTGCTCATGTCCCAGTGTACCCAGAGAGTAAGTCCGGGACGAGGGCGAGGCCCTGGAAGGAGGCTTCTGCCCTAGGGAGGGGAGACAGGAACCAACCTGGTGGGTTGAGGCCTTCGGCCGGCTGCCTGAGGGTCGGGAAGCGAGACACACGGCAGCAGGCAGGCACAGGGTCAGAGTGGGAAGGGTCGGGAGAAGAGTGGGCCCAGCACTGGGCCTAGAGTGGTGGGAGGGGGAGGAGCCAGTTTAGCACTTTGACTGGCAACACCTGAGCCCCTCCGAGGTTACCCCGCCAGACAGGCTAGAGGCAGCCAATCAGCACAGACACCAAAACCGCCGCACTAATTGGCGCTCGGGACCCTGTGGGGGGCGTGGCAGAGGGCGGAGCAAGTACTGTGGGTCCCTTGTGCCACCGATCCGGGGCTTGGCGGTTGGGCGGGGCCTCTATGTTCCCGCCCTGCAGAAGGCCCCGCCCCACTCCACCAGGATTGGCTGCCTAGATCTCGCGTGAGCTCGTCGGGAAAAGGGGCGCAGGCTTGAGGGCGTCTTCCGGGTTCGTCATCTGGTTTTGCCTGGAGTCCGGGCCTTGGGGTTAGGGGAAGGCTAGGGCTGATGAGGTTGGCATTAGGGGTGGGGGTAGGGGTAGCGGTCAGGACTAGGGTTAGGGTGAGGGTCACGGTGAGGGTCACGATGAGGGAGAGAGTCGGGGTTTAGGTTTTATGGTGAGGGTTCGCATTAGGTGTGGGTCTAGGGCCGGGTAGTGTCAGGGTCCGGGTCCGGGTCCGGCGCCTGGGTTAGCTGTTAGGTCGCTCGGCTGGGGGGCGAGCATGGTGGGGACGGGGAGGCCTGGGTCAGAGAGTCCCGCAGACACCAGAGCAGGGGACGGAGCTCAGGGCTGCAGTCCTGGAGGGAAGTTGAGGCTCCGGAGCTCTGCTGGGGTGGTGCCTGCCTGCAGCGACCTGAAGGAGAGGGGACAGGGCCTGGGAGGAGGGTGGGGCCTGCGGGTGGAGGGGCTGAGGGTTTACCCTGGTGGGGCGGGGCCTGAACCAGAGGGCTGGGGCCTTCGGGTGAATGGGCTGAGAGTGTACCCTGGAGGAGGGCGGGGTCTGCACAAGAGGAGGGGCGGCCCTGCTGGAGGGGCGGGACCTCTTAGTAAGGACCCACCGTGTGTGGTGCTTGCGGCCCTGAGCAGGTGGGGCGGGGCCTGCGGGGAGGGGCGGGGCTTGCGTGCGGAGGGGTTGCGAGGTTAACCCCGGAGGAGGGCGGGGTCTGCGGGTTTACAAGGCGAGGGGCGGGGCCTGTCGGCAGGGCAGGCTTCAAGCTGTACCTGACTGACCCTCATAGAGATCCGGGTTGCCTACCTCGGACCATTAACATATAACTTCATTAAGATGCAAGCAGCTTCGTTTTTGTGGAATTAGACAAACTGATCCTAAAGTCACGTGGCAAAGCAAATATTTGAGAATAGCCATGAAATCTGTGAACATGACATTACAAGATGAGGATGGGCACCATCAGATGCTGAAGCAGATTAAGGTACAGCAAGGTTTTACTCCCTACGGATCTTTTAATCCCAACTCTAAGAATAATTTAAAAAATATGATTTAGAATAAGGCAGATGTATTCTATATGATCTAACTTTCATAATAACTTAGGTTTTCTCCTGAGAAAATATGCAACACAATAACCTAGAAATGATTTGAAGTCTGTCATGCGAGACAGATATTCAAAAGAGGCTCAATTGTAGAGGTTATTTTAATGGTAAAGGAAATTTTAAAACTTGTATTTCTAATACTAGTATATTTCTAACACTATTCAAGGATAAGACTGAGAAACACAGCCTGTTCCCATAGTTAGAAAGCTACAAAACTTAAGGAGCCTTAACATTCCAGGTGCCAGCTGCAAGATAAGTGTAACTCAGCCAGACGGTGATATTTTGCTTCCTTTCAAGTCCAAGAGATTTATCATTTGAAGGACAGCTTGACTCAGTCTAAGAAAGTGGTTCCTTCCTCCTGCTCACCCTGGCCTTGACTTCCCTGTTATAGGCTAGGAAGCCCCCAGTTAACTTGCCTGAACCAAACCTGCCTAGCAACATGTGACAAGACAAATGGAACCAACAGTAAAATACCATGTTATCTGCCTTTTGTACTTCCTTCTGGAAACCTATATAAGAAACTACCCTACCCCAAGACAGCGCTGATGATTTGAGACCTGATTCCCATCAGCCCACTAGCATTAAAATAAAAGTTGCCTTCTAACTCCTCAGGTGCAAAGAGTCTTCCATTTGCTTTGATATCGGATTTCTGTAACAATGCATACAGAGGCTTAAAGGTTCAGTCAGTGAGGTTTTTGTTTACATTTCCTTTAACAGCACACATATTCTATAGAGTAGTGGGTTCCATTGTGACAATGCATACGTGCGGATTCTACCCTTTGATGGCATGCTCCCGCCATTCACCTCTGTGACCCTGCCCTCCCTGTGCCTGTGTTCCTCTTTCCTCTCCTACTTCCTCCTCCTCCCTCTCCTCCTCCATCTCCTCCATCTCCTCCTCCTCCCTCTCCTCTTCCTCCATCTCCTGCTCTATCTCCTCCATCTCCTTCTCCTCCTCCATCTCCTCCCTCTCCTCCCTCTCCTCCTCCTCCCTCCCCTCCTCCTCCATCTCCATCTCCTCCCTCTCCTCCCTCTCCTCCTCCTCCCTCTCCTTCTTCTCCATCTCCTCCATCTCCTCCATCTCCTCCTCCTCCTCCTCCTCCTCCTCCTCCTCCTTCTCCTCTTCCTTCTAAGTCTGGCTTATTTCACTTAACATCATGGTCTCCAGTTTCACCCATTTTTCTACAAAATGTATGATTTTCTTTTTTATGATGGAGTATTGCATTGTGTATATATAAACCACATTTTCTCGATCCACTTACCCATTGATGGGCACCTAGCTGAATCTATAAGTATGCTATGGTGAATGGAGCCACACTAAGCATGGGTACACAGGTATGTCTATGATATTCTAACGTGGATTCCTTCAGGTGTGTACCTGGGGTGATACCTGGGTCACGTGGTAGTTCTGCTTTTCATTTTGAGGAACCTGCATATTGATTTTAGTGTTGGGGGACCTCTGCACTGATGTCTATAGTGGCTGTACTAGTTTACATTCCCATCAACAGTGTAGGATTCCTTTTTCCCAGCATCCTCACCGAGATTTATTATTTTCTGTATTTTTGATGCGAGCCATTCTGACTGTGGTGAGATGGAATCTCAGTGTAGTTTTTATTTGTATTCCCCTAATGGCTAAAGATATTCAGCATTATTCATATAGTTATCGGCCACTTGAACTTTGAGAGTGTCTGTTCCGCTCATATGCCCATTTATTGATTGGATCACTTTGTTCTTTTTTCCCCCCGGTGCTGGGAATTGAACCCAGGGCCTTCGCTCTGACTATATGCCCAGCTCTTGGATTAATCCAGTAGCCTGTGAGTGGCCTAGTTTAACCCATGAGTGGCCTAGTTCATTAATCCGTGAGTGAGCTAATCCACTAATTCATGAATGGGTTAATCCACCAATTTATGAGTAGATTACTCTGTAATGGATTAACCCGTTAGTCCACAAGCAGATGGATCTACTAATCCACAGATGGCCTAGTCCACTAATCTGTGAGTGGACGAGCCCATTAATCATGAATCGATGAACCCATAATCCACGAGTGGGCTAACCTGCTAACTCATTAATGGATTAATCCACCGATCCATGAATGGGTTAATGTATAAATGGATTAATCCATTAGTCTGTGAGTGGCCTAGTGTAATCCATGAGTGCCCTAGTGACTGAGCTAATCCATGAGTGTGCTAATCTACTAATTCATAAATGGATTAATCTACTAATCTATAAATACTTTAACATATAAATGATTAACCCACTGGTGCATGAGAAAATGAACCTACTAATCCATGAGTGGCCTAGTCCAATAATCTGTGAGTTGATGAGCCCATTAATCATGAATTGATTAAGCACCAATGTGTGAGTGAGCTAATTTGCTAATTCAGGAATGGGTTAATCCACCAATTTATGAGTGAGTTAGTCTAAAATGGGTTAACCTACTAGTCCATGAGAAGATAAACTTACTAACCTATGAGTGGCCTAGTCCACTAATCTATGAGTGGACGAGCCCGTTAATCTGTGAATTGATGAACCCATGATCCATGACTGGGCTACTTTGCTAATTCATTAATGGATTAATCCACCGATCTATGAATGGGTTAGTATATAAATGGATTAATCCAGTAGCCTATGAGTGGCCAAGTGTAACCCATGAGTGGCCTAGTTCATTAATCCGTGAGTGAGCTAGTCCACTAATTCATGAATGGATTAATGTAACAGTTTATGAGAAGGTTAGTCTATAATGGGTTAACCTACTAGTCCATGAGATGGATCTACTAATCCACAGATGGCCTAGTCTACTAATCTGTGAGTGGACGAGCCCATTCATCAAGAATTGATGAACCCACAATCCGGACCACCGATCTGTGAATGGATTAGTCTAGAAATGGGTTAACCCACTGGTCCAGGGCAGCCCGACCCAGTCCACGAGGACCCCGCCTGCTGACCCGCGAGTGGGCAATGCACCCATTTGTAAACGGGTCAACCCGCTCACCGTGGGTAGACTGATCGGATCTGTGAGCGGTTCCTGACCGCACCTCGCCGTCAGGGCCAGGCGAGTCCTTCCTGCAGCTGCGGCAGCGGCTGCTCAAGGAGAGGGAGCTGAGGATTCGGCGGGCGCTGGAGCGGCTGCGGGGCTGGCGGGGGCTGCTGCGGAGCAAGCAGGCACGGCGTGAGTTCCTGGCCGTGTCCGTGGTGGGCTACACCAACTGCGGTGAGGGCCCGGCCACACGGCCACCTTGTCTGTCACTGTTGCCCCGTACCCCCCATCACCCTCTGCATGCTGTGCACACCACTGCCCTGTGTACACCCGCCCTGCCCCTCTGTGTGCCACCCCGGCTGCACAGCCACCTGCATCTGCACCGCGCTCCTGCACGTGCACCGCCACCCTGGCCATGACGTGTATCGTCTACACCGCCTCCTCCCATCTACACCGTCACCCCCTCTATACCGTACCCCGCGGCGCCCCGTCCTCGTACCCCCCGCGTCTGTCCACCATGGGTCCCCGAGTAGCTGTGGATGTGGGCTCCATTCCCCCTGGGGTCCACACCCAGGGCCGCAGGTCTCAGCACAGGCAGATGTGGCGGGGCTCCAGGCCTGACCCGCGCCCGCCCCGCAGAAAAGACCACGCTGATCCGGGCCCTGACGGGTGATGCAGCCGCGCAGCCCCGGGACCAGCTGTTTGCCACGCTGGACGTCACTGCACATGTGGGCTGGCTGCCCTCGTGCCTGCCCGTGCTGTACGTGGACACCATTGGCTTCCTGTCCCAGCTGCCCCACGGCCTCATCCAGGCCTTCTCCACCACGCTGGATGACGTGGCCCACTCGGTGGCCGAGCGCGGTGCCCTGGACGCGGGGGACCCCAGGCTGGGCCCCAGACCCTGGCAGGAACTGAGGGCCACAGCAGGGCTTGAACCCCTGGAGCCACTGGCTGAGCTGAGGTGTCCCCAGCCATTCCACAGGCTCCGGGGGAGACTGTCCTGCCTCTGCCTCCTCCCGGGGCTCCTGGTGGCCCTGGACTATGGCCCCATCACTCCAGCCTCTGCCTCTGTCTCCACACGGCTTCTCTGTGTCTGCATCTCCTCTCTGTCTCTCAGGAGGACGCTGCCATTGGATTCAGGAGGCTGAGGCAGGAGGGTCACAAGTTCAATCCCAGCCTGGGAAACTTAGCAAGCCCATCTGGCGGGGCGGGGCTGCCTCAGTGTGAGGCCCGGTCCCTGCCCTCGAGCCGTCCCTGGCAGCTGGGGCCAGCAGGTCGCTGAGCCCGGCCGCCCACCTGACAGGACATCATTGTGCACGTGCGGGACATCAGCCACCCCGAGCGCGAGCTGCAGAAGGCCAGCGTCTTGTCCACGCTGCAGGGCCTGCGCCTGCCGGACCAGCTGCTGCACTCCATGGTCGAGGTGCACAACAAGGTGGACCTCGTGCCCGGGTGAGTGGGGCACTGGAGCGGCCCGGGGAGGCAGCCACGCACTCGCAATGTCCTTCCGTCACGCTGGCGTCCCCGCCCGCCTGCAGGTACAGCGCCCCAGAGCCCAGCGCGCTGGCCGTGTCCGCCCTCCGCCGGCTCGGGCTGGAGCAGCTGAAGACCAGGCTGGAGGATGCGGTGCTGGCGGCCACCGGGAGGCGCGCGCTGACCTTCTGTGTGCCACTGGCCGGGCCGCAGCTCAGGTGAGCGACGACTTGGGCCGGGTGGGGGGCAGAGCGGCCGGGACCCGGGTCAGTATGGCCCCACATGCCCGTCAGCCCAGTGCTCGGGAGGCTGAGGCAGGAGGATCCCTGCGCATTGGAGGCCGCCCGGGCTCCCTGGAAGGCCCCATCTCACAAACAGCAAAGTCAAAACCCTGAGGGCGCGCTGACCCCGAGCGTCCACATCGTGGTTTGAGGTGGGCTGACTCCTCAGTCTGTCTCCCGCGAGGCTCACTGGTTCCCCACGTCCCCAGCTGGCTGCACTGGGAGGCCATTGTGCAGGACGTGACCGTGCAGCCCGAGGCCGGGGCCGCCCTCGTCACCGTCATCAGCAGCAGCGCCGCCTACGGCAGGTTCCTGAAACTCTTCCCAGAATGAAGGCGCCGACCCGCTCTGCCAGGGAACTGTTCTGACTCAGCCTCAGAACGAAGCAGCCGAGGCCTCTGTCCCTGTCCCTTCCTGGTGCCGCTGGTCAGAGCCTGGTGCGAGCCGGCTCCCTCCGGCCTGAGGAAAAGTTGTGTTCCTGCTGGGCACAGTGACATCCAGCATTCAGGAGGCCGAGGCAGGAGGACTGCCATGAGTTCGAGGTGGCCCTAGTGTGACTCCAGGTCCTGTCTCCAAGCCAGGAGGACAGAGGTGTCACCTGAACAGGACACTTGGGAGCCATCTTCAAAACGGGGTCCCTGCTCCACGTCCCCGTGGGTGAGCGGCGCCCATGACGCCCAAACTCTGGTCTCCTTTGAACTCATGACAAGAACAAACTGGGGCAGAGGTTGGTTTTCTTTTTTTATGCTTATTCTGTGTGATCTGAAAAGAAAAGCTCAGTGAAAGTAACATTTCAGAAGCCGGGTGTGTGGTGTGCATTTCTAGTCCTAGCACTAGAGAGGCTGAGGCAGGAGCACCTCCCTGAGTGAGCTCAAGGCCAGCCTGGGCTCCAGAGTGAGACCCTGACTCGAAACAACAAATAGGAACGGCCGGGGAGGCGGAGCGGGCTCAGAGCTCCCGGGACGCCCCGGTGGGTGGCGAGTCTCCGGGTGCAGTGCAGCAGCCTTAGGCTTTGGGGTTCCGAACTGTGTGGCGGGCGGGGTTCCCACAGCTCGGTCCCTGCCAGGGCCCGGACAGCCCTGTGCTCTCGGGAGCTGCGGTCCCTGTGTCCGGCCACCGTGGGCCACTGTGGCGGGGTCACCGTGGCCACTCAGTCAGGGGGGTCCTCCCGGCCGGGGCCGCTCAGCCCCAGAGCAGCTTCTGGTTGAGGCCGATGACGTCGGTGACAAAGGAGTCGGCGCCAATGAAGTCGCCTGCGATGATGTTGGTGCAGGGCGGGCCGGGGCCGGGGCGCTGCTTGCAGACCCAAGCACTCAGGGCTGGCAGGGCCCGCAGCATCAGCGTCGCCAGGGACTGCGCCGGGTGTGACAGCACAAAGCCCAGCGACGCGGTCAGGTTCGTCCCCGCTACAAACAGACCGCCTGCAACAGGGAGATGGACAGTGTCCCCGAGATGTCCACATCCCGTCCCCGTGTGGAGACGGAATAATGTCCCCGAGACATCCACGTCCCCATCCCTGTGTGGAGACGGAATAATGTCCCCGAGACGTCCACGTCCCATCCCCGTGTGGAGATGCAATGATGTCCGGGAGGCGGGGGGATGGAGCAAGGTTGACATGGCGAGGAGACGGAGGCCGCCACAGCCATCCGCGGAGCGGCGGGAGCAGCGGCAGCGCGGAGCCCTACGTCGTGGCCGCCCGGTGCCATTGGGGGCTCCGTCCCCTCTCCGTGAGCGGCTGCCACGCTGCATCACTTGTGCACACGCATGCATACAAATACATACCACACGTGTGTGCATCTGTGCCTAAACGTGTGCTTTATACACAAGTGTAGCCACACACGCGTGTCTGTGTGTACAGCCGCAGCTCTTGTGCCTTTGTTGACACATGCGTGTGCACATAGCCGTCTGCATTATAAATGCGTGCATCCTGCACACTTGCAGAAAGCGTGTATGTGCACGTGTGTGGGAAGTGCGTGTAGTATCCATGTGTTTATATGGATACATGTGTTTGTGCCCATGGTTGTGTGTGCTTGTGTAACGTGCATGCCTTATACATGTGTGCACTGATGTGTGCACAGGAATGTCTGTGAGCACAGAAAATGTGCACGTGGGCACGTATCTGTGTGTGAACATGTGTCTTACACATGTGCCCAGGCCCACCCACCCGTACACCTTTGTGAGCACATCTGCAGCAGGCGTGTGTGTACACGTGTGTACACACTTGCACATGGTACCCTTGGCACCGTCCCCTCCTGGCGGGGAGCCCGGCCGAGCCCGACAGCACCGGCGTGTGGCTCTGCGTGGAAGGCGCCCATGCCCTGAGCCGTCCCCGTCCCTGTCCCCGTGCGTACCTGGGCGGCCACAGCTCTTCATGGTCTCCAGGTAGCGGATCAGCGCCTCCGCCTTCACCCGGTCGCCCCACCAGTAGGGGACGCCGGGCCACAGCTCCCGGTGCCGCGCCACCGAGGCCTGGTCCTTGTAGGACACCAGGACCTGCTGGCCGTGCGCCCACAGCTGCCGCAGCGTCGGGACCTCCTGCGGGGACGGCGGGGACGTGAGCCGGCGCTGGGCCTCGGCTCCAGGGGCGAGGGCGGCACTGCCCCTCCCCCCACCCCGTCACCCGGGACGGAGCTGTCCCCAACCCCGCCCCGCCCATCCCACCCTACCCCTCGGGGACACAGCATGTCCCCAAAGATGTTCTTGATGCAGGCGACCAGGTGCTCGTGCAGGTTCTTGGTGAAGCCCTCGAAGTTCCTGCAGGCCAGGATGACCACCTCGCGTGGGTGCTGCTCCAGCCACTCGCAGATCTCCGTGAGCGTGTCCTGGGGCGGGACAGGGACAGGGCAGCTGAGGCGGGGACAGGGCACAGCGGCAGCTGCCACCGCGGGGGAGGCTCCCAGGGGCGACAGTGACAGCATCGTCCGCTACAACAGCGCAGAGCAGAGCGCTGGGGCGGGGGCCCAGGGACACAGGCGGGGACGGAGGAGCGTTGGGGAAGTGCACGAGGCTGTGTCCACGCGTCTGTGTGCTGGGTGTGCGTGGACACACTTCGGTGTCTATTTGCACGCCTTTGTGTGTGTGTGTGTGTGTGTGCACGTGCATGTGTGCGCGTGCCTTCGTGTGCACAGTGGCAGGCGCCGTGCAGGCGGTGACCTCCCGCTTCCCGCGACCGGAGCCGGAGGGCGCCTGGCAGCCGCCTGGACTCGGGCCTGCAGCCGCAGAGGGGGTCACGGCCTCTAGCTCCTCGTCCCGCCCCGCCCGGCCCCCGGTCCCGCGCACCTCCACCAGCGCCGTGGTGTAGACCATGTGCACGAAGTGCAGGTTCCTCTCCGGCCCGCCCCGCATGTGCGCACGCGCAGGTCCAGGTAGCGCATGCCCGCGTCCAGCTGCCGCGTGACGTCCAGCGTCTGCGGACAGAGCCCGGTCGTCGCCGCTGCGGCACTGGCCCCGCGCCCCGGCCGATCGCCGTTCCTGGGGTCCCCGCCCCGCCGCCCGGCCCGCGTGACCGGGTCCATCTGTCCGCGCAGAAGCGGCCTCTGGCCCGCGCGTACCTGGGTGACCGACCACTTCAGCACCACCGGCCGCGTGACGCAGGGCAGCGCCGCGCTGAGGACGTGCAGCAGCGGGGACTGCGCTTGGGACACGGGCTACCTCCTGTTCAGGGAGTAGGTCATGGTGTCGTGGCTGCCTGCGAGGATGCGAGGGACGTCATACCGAGCGCCCTCCACTCACCTGGGACTGCGCACGGGGACCGCGTGGACTCCAGGCCCACGGGGCTGACGTCCGCCTGCCACCTAGGACCGGGACGCCAGAGGAAATGGGGTCCCTGCACAGGGAATTCGCGGAGGATCTGGAGAGAAGACCCTCCTGCCTCAGCCTCCTGAGTGCAATGGCAGCATCCACATGAGAGAAAAGGAGACGCAGGCAAGGAGGAGAAGCCATGTGAAGCTGGAAGCACACACTGGAGCAAGGGGGCCACAGCCCAAGGCCACCTGGAGCCCCAGGAGGAGGCAGAGGCAGGAGGGTCTCCCTGGGAGTCCATGGAGGGAGTGTGGCCTGGACATCTCGGTCTCAGCCTCCTGGCCTCAGGATGTGTGTTCATACACATTGTCATATATCTTCAATTCATTATTATTATGTTTTAGGCAATGTCTCACTACGTAGCCCAAGCAGGCCTCGAACTCAGGGATCCTCCTGCCTCAGCCTCCACACCCAGCACAAAGGGTCCCAGATTTCTTCATCCATGCTCAGGGAACCGTTCAACCTATCCCCGGGCACCTGCCGTCTCACCGCTGCTGGGAATGGGTTTCTAAAATCTCATTTCCTCCCCGGCAGTGCGGGTGGAGCTGCGCCACCCGATTCCAGACACCCACGCCACCGCGGGGCCTTCCCGCGCGTGCAGACCGACTCGGCCTCCCCTTCACGCCACCGCGCACTAGTCCGGAGACCGCGCGCCCCGAGAGGTGGTGGGAGGGGGTCTGGGTCCCCGGGGTGGGGCCGTGGGCTGGGGTGGGGAGCACGGCTCCTACACGCGCACGCACGCATGCACGCGCACGAACTCTCCTCTCCGCCCCGCCCCGCCCTCACCGGGGATGGACAGCAGGTGCAGCGGGACGTCCCACATCCGCGGGCACAGCACCGACATCCAGTCCGCGTGGGCCCCGGGGCTGTGCGGGTCCCCAAAGATGCCCACGGCGCTCAGCTGTCCGGCCATGGAGACGCAGCCGCGGGGACCTGGGGCAGACAGAGAGGGTCCCACGTTACCACGCTGCTCACTGCGGCCTGGAGGGGTCGCGGTGGCCAGGGCCGCGGCGGGAGCTAGGAGTTCCAGGGGGCGGGATCGTCATGGGCGTAACTGTATCCCCGAGTGTTCATTGATTGACTCTCTGACCAGCAAGGTTTCAGACGCCCCAAATTCTAACCCTCTCGCTGTCCTTCCCGTCGGTCAACACGTGGGCGTACGTGTGGATGGATCTTTCTGCCTTCTTCCCGTTCATCTTTGTGTCCCTACGCCCTCGGCGTGTGCTAGTTGAATGAATAACAAACCTCCCTCTCTCTGTAGACCGCTCCAAGTCTCCGCCCCCGCACACCTGACTTCTCTACCTACGGTGTTGGCGGTTTCTGCGGGGAAACCCGGGCGGAAATGCAAACTCGAGGACAAGGACCGGGAGGACCGGCTTCCCGCCGTGCCTGCTGGGGCCCTGCTCCTCCCGCCGTGGCCACCAATGCGGGGTGGAGGCCTGGAAGCAGCCGCTTTTCCTTCGGAGAGGGACGGCGTCCCGGACGCCCTCCTCTGGCACGGAGCTCCTGTCCTCAGCCCCAGGAGCTGCGCGACAACGGCCGGGGGCCGGGCCGCGCCCTTCCACGGCGGGGGACAACGTCGCCGGCCGAGAGGGGCGACGCAGGCGCGGTCCCTCGCGCCCCCTTTCCCCGCCGCGGGAGCCGTCGGCCTGGCGGTGAGTCCGCAGTGTGCGTGCCGCTCTCCGACCTCGGTCCTGACTGGTCGCAGACCCCGGGGTTTCGTCTACACCGAGTCCCAGCGGCAAGAACGTCTGCCGGTCACTTGCGTGACCCTGAAAGAACGGCGTGGGCACCTGCAGACCTCGGGAATCACGACTCCCATCCTCTAAGTCCTTTGCTGATTAAAAGCGAGAGGCTGAGCCGGGTGTGGTGGTGCACACCTTTCCTCCCAGCACTCGGAAGGCTGAGGCAGGAGGATCTCCAAAAGTTCGAGGCCAGCCTGGACTCCATGGCGAGTTCCAGGCCAGCCTGGGCTACATAGCGAGACCCTGTCTGAAACCAGCAAACGAGCAAACACTAAAAATAAAGAGAAGAGGCTTCTTAGGCGGAAAAGGCCAGAGATGCTGCCCGTGGTCTCCGGAGGCTGCCCTGGGCCTGGACCACGGGGCGGAGCGGGGCCCCGCCGGAAGCGCGGGGCGCTACCCACGGCCCGGCCCGCCCCTGGGCCTCGTCTCCCGCCCTGCGAGCCGGGCCCCGCCACGCGTGGACGTGGACCTGCAGGGGGAGGCGCGGGGGCTTCCTGCGGAGATCCCGCCCGGCCGGCCCGGAGGCGATGCCGCGTCCCCGTCCAGCCACGAGCAGGATGGAGCCTGGGCCACCGCGGCCCACGCGAGGCGCAGGCCGGGCTGGAGGACAGACGGGCCCGGCCCGGGCAGTGGACGGCGGTGCCCGGCCCGCCTGCCTGACAGCGCCTCACCCGCGGAGAGAGGAGGACCCTCCCACGGCAGCGGCCCCTCCCCCGGCAACGGTCCCTCCCCCGGCAACGGCCCCTCCCCCAGCAACAGGCGCCTCCCACGGCAACTGATTCCTCCCGTGGCAACGGCCCCCCATGGCAACGGACTCCTCCCACGGCAAGACTCCTCCCATGGCAATGGCCCCTCCCATGGCAACAGACTCCTCCCATGGCAACAGCCCCATGGCAACAGACTCCTCCCCTGGCAAAAGCCCCATGGCAACAGACTCTTCCCATTGCAACGGCCCCCCACGGCAAGACTCCTCCCATAGCAGACTCCGCCCCATGGCAACAGGCTCCTCCCATGGCAACAGCCCCCCATGGCAACAGCCCCCTCCCGCGGCAACAGCCCCCATGGCAACAGACTCCTCCCCATGGCAAAGCCCCTCCGCATAGCCACAGACCCTCCCCTGGCAACAGCCCCCTCCGCAGCAGCAATGTGCCCCGCGGTGCCCTCACTGGGGACGTAGCTGCGTCCTCCCCGGTCACCAAGCTCTGGGATGGGGGAAGCTGCGGCACCTGTGGCAGGGTCCTTGCTGTCCCAGACAGCCGCCGCCGCCCCAGATCCAGGGCTCAGTTGGCCCGGGAGAGCCCGGCAGCAGGGACGGCGGGGCCACCTCTCGACTCCAGCGGGGCCACGCGGGCCGTGGAGACAGGAGGCACCGCGGGGTCAGAGGGAAGGGAAGTGAGCGCGCCGTGGTCAGCACAGCCGAGCGTGCCCAGCCCGCGAGGCGGCTGAGCAGGTGGCGTCCTGCGCCCTGACCGCGGGGCCCCCGGGGAGGCCGGGGAGGGGGCGCGGGCCGCGCTCAGGTCGGGCCGCAGGGGCGGCAGGGGACAGGCGGCAGGGCCGTGCCCGGGGCTCAGGCCCTGTCCAGCAGCTCCTTCCACCGCCCCCTGCCGTCGCGGGCCCGCCACCCGAGAGGCCGGCCGGGGCCTCTGTCCCCGGCCCCGCGTCCGTCCGCGTCCCTGGGCAGCCCAGCCCCGCTGCCCGGCTCGCCACCTGTCCCCGCCGCCCCCGCCGCCCCGCCCGTCCCCGCTCTCCCGCCGCCCGTCCCCGCCCCGTCCGCGTCCCCGCTGTCTCTCCGCAGGACCCCGCAGGACAAGACAGGCGGTCCCTCTGCGTCGCCCCCTTGCGCCGAGGGCGGGGCCGTGTGACGGACGGGGCCGCAGCACTGGGCCCGGTGAGCTCGTCGGGCGACAATCGCCGCGTGCCTTCGCAGTGCGGACCGCCGGGTGCGCTGCCCCTGTCGCCGCCCGCGCCCTTTCCGCCGTGCACGCCGCATACCCGGGCCCTGAGTCCGCGGGACGAGCCCGGCCGGCCCGGCCCCGCACCTCCCGCCTCCCCCGCACTCGCCGTCACCTCGGTCACCTCTGTCGCCTCCCGCCCTCCGCACGTGGGGAGAGCTGGGTGGACCCCGAGCTGCAGGGACGGGGGGCTGGAGCCGCGGGCTGGGTCCCCAAGGGCTGAGGAGGACCGCGTCGGGAGGGGACACTTGGGGACCCGGCGCCCGGGTGGAGGAGGAGAAGGAGCCCCGTCCCGCGCCAGCGGCGGGCAGAGGGGCGCAGGGAGCCGGGCCCGCCCGGTCGGGAGGAAGGCGGTCCCGGCAGGCTGCGCCAGCACAGGCCTCTGGGTTCTTTCTTTGCTCTCGCTTTTTTCTCGGTTCTTCGAGATAGGGCGTCGCTGCGCAGCCCAGGCAGGCCTCGAACTCCAGGGGCCCGAAGTGCCCGCGCCCGTTTGTTCACTGGGGGGCGACGCGGGCGGGGCCGGCCCCTGCCTCAGCCTGCACCCTGCCAGCCGCCCACACGGCGTCCTTCCCGCCTCCCTCCCCCCGGATCTGTGCTTTTCCTTTCATTGCCATTCGTACCAAAAGCAAGGACCAGGGGCGTGCAGTGCTCCCGCAACATCCCACACTCGGGAGGCTGAGGCAGGAGGGTTGCCGTGAGTTCAAGGCCAGCCTGAGCTCCATAGCGAGACCCTGTCTCAAAGAACCTGAATGAATGAATGAATGAATGAATGAATGAATGAATGGAGTGAATGAAGAGATGAAGAACCTGCACTGGCCGGCGACAGTTCCCAGTGTGGAGGGACCCACAGGGGACAAGGGCGCCCCTGGGCCCTGCCTGCGGCTGGGGTCACCCAGGCCACACCGGCCCCGCCCAGGGCAAACACCTCTGTCCTCTCCACCACTTGTGACACCAGGCTCTGATCCCAGCCTTCCGGTCTCTGAGTGTCCTCGTCCTCGTCACATCCCCCTCTCGTGCCCTGGGCTGACCGGGTGTGGTTACCGTGCTGGCTCATCCCTGTCCTGGCTCTGGGTGTCTCAGGGACACGGTCACCGTCCCCATTGCATCGGCTTCTGTGACATCACCACACCCACTCCTCCTCTTCGTGCTCCAAATGTGATGTCACCATTTTCATGCTGGCCTGGTCACCTCCATGTCACCCGAGGCGATGCAGCCTGGCCTGTCCCCGTCCAACCCGTCAGTGAGCCACGCATCCTGGGCTGGCACTCAGGAGCTATGTATGCTGCCTCCAAAAGCAGCTGGTGACCGTCTTGCCTCAGCCTAGCCCAGCTCCCCAGTGCTGCCATGACAGGTGTGCGGCCCAGGCCCGGCTTGTTTTCGTTTGCGACAGGGTCTTGCTGAGTTGCTGTGTTGCCTCCTGTGCTCTAGACTTCTCCACCTCAGCCTCCTCTGGGCTCCAGGCTCCTCCTGCAGCCATCCCAGCACAGGGAAGGCTGAGGCAGGACAGCCACACGTTTCATTCTCACCTGGGCAGCTTCTCCTCTTAGAACTTGCCTCAAAACAAAAGGCAGAGGGGCTGAGGCGGCAGCTCTGGGTTCCATTCCCAGGGCTGCAGAAGGACAAAGAAACAAAGATAGGAAACCACAGAGGCCTCTGCGACAAAATATCCAGGACTGCGCAGCCCCTGGAACCCAAGCAGGGTTGGTGGCACCCGGGGCGCCAGTTCTGTTCTGTTCCGGGGTGCTGTCGCTGGAACCCCGGCCCCGTGCTGCCGGGCGAGCCCTCACCACTCGGCTCCCCGGCCCGACCTGGGGTTGCAGAATAAACTCTCAGGCACGGAGAAGGACGCGAGGGGACGCCGCGCGCCAGAGCCACTTTCTACAAGTGGCCTCTCCGCCGAGCTGCTCTTAGTCCTGAGAGCTCTCTGTCCCCGCTTAGAGCCTCCAGGAACGCGGCCCCGATTGCGGAATACTCACGGCATCCATGTCGCTTCCTCCTTCGCCGGCCGCCCCTTGCGGTTCCCTTCATGGGCCGAGTGGGGCTGAGGACTGGCTCCTTCCGCAGCTCGGGCTGCTCCTCCATGCAGATCCCCGGGGAGTCCAGCGCTTGAGTTTCTCTCAACATCTGCCTCTTTCTTCCTGAGTTTTCTGGTTTCTTTCTTTTTTGAGATGGTCTCGCTATGGAGCCCAGGCTGGCCTCAAACTCTCCGAGATCCTCCTGCCTCAGCCTCTCGGGTGCTGGGATGACTGGCGAGTGCCACCACGCCTGGCTGCTGCCCCTGATATTTTAAGGGCGTAACTTTCAGGTCATTTATTGCTGTTTTTGCAGCTTTCTGTTTTCTTGGGTTTGTCTTCTTTCCTGGCTCACAGTGCTGAGATTCTGTGGGTTCCAGCTGCTCAGAGGCCAGAGTGGACACAGCCGTGTCCCCCCGGCCTGGGCACCCTGGATGCCGATAGCCCCCGCTGACCCATGTGCACTCTGCATGCCCGGGGTCCCCAGCGTCTCGTGTCTCAGTTTCCCCAGGATGCTGTGGGGCAGATGGACAGGCACAAAGGATCCTGAGTGGTGAGGACAGGGTGTGACCGCGACGCAGGTCCCTGTCCCCCGCCCCCAGGACAGCCTGGCCTCTGGGCACCTTGGGGTGGCATCCGCTCCCACCCTGCACACAGGACACACGGCGGCCATGGCCCAGCCCTGCTGGCCAAGCCTGAGGGACATCGGGGCTGCTGGGCGGAGCCTGAGGCCTCTGTGAAATTAAATGGGGAGGCTGAGGCAGGAGGATCTCTGCGAGTTTGAGGTCAGCCTGCGCTTCATAGTGAGCTCAAGCCCAGCCTGAACTGCACAGCCAGACCCTGTCTCAAAAAGCCAAACAAACGAAGGAGGCTGGGGGGTCTTTGCAAGGGAGCAAGCCAAGTCTGAGCAAAGACCCCAGCAGGACGCACATACACTTTCCAGGGAAAGTCAGGGCGCATGGAGGGCCGGGTGGAGGAGGGGTCCGGGCTGCGGTGAAGGGGGGGTGGGGTGGGGACCCGGGCAGGGCGGTTGCGGGGGATGCGGTAGTGGCTCCCGAGACCTTCATCCGGGGCCCAGGCCGTGGGTCGGGTGCAGCCCGCCCTGCTGTGGTGGGGTGCCTGCAGGAGAGTGCCCTGGACACGCAGGGAAACCGAGGCTCCGTGCCGCCGCTCTGACAGCTCCGGGGACCTCACAAACCCACGCGCCATGCCGGATGCCCCGGGACTGAGACAGCGAGGCCCAGTCCCCCAGTGCTGCGACACAGGACTCGCCTGGGGCTTAAGCCCAAAGCCCAGGAGGCTGAGACCGAGGCAGGTTCCCGGGGAGACCCTCCTGCCTCTGCCTCCTCCCGGGGCTCCAGGTGGCCCTGGGCTGCAGCCCCCCTCTCCAGTCTCTGCCTCGGTCTCCGTGCACCTTCTCCTCTGCGTCTGCGTCTCCTCTCTGTCTCTCAGGCGGACGCTGCCGTTGGACTCAGGACCTTCATGGTGTGTGAATTTCATGTGAAAGTTTAAAACTTCAAAAAATAACCGGGGAGACGGAGCACGGGAGCGGGCACGGGTCGGTCCCCGGTCGTGCGGTGGCCTGGGGTCTCCAGGTCCCAGAGCCCCTTCTGGCCCAGGCCCGGCACAGCGGGTCGTGGACCCGGCGTCTCTGTCCTCTGTCGCCACCTGCTGTCCGCGGGGCGCACGCGGCCCGGGCGGTGTGGGCTCTCCGCCTCTGGGCGGCAGCAGGCCCGTGTCCCAGCGTCCGCCGGGTCTCTCTGCCACCGCAGTGCTAAGGGTTCCAAGAGGGGACAGTGTCACCACTCGGGGTCATTTGCCTGGATTTTATTGGAAGGCGATGTGTACTGGTGTAAAAGTAAAACAGCCTGTCATCCCGGCACTCTGGAGGCTGAGGCAGGAAGAGTCAATTGCCAGGCCAGCCTGGATGACATAGCAAGACCCTATTTTAAAGGAAAACGACCAGGCATAGTGATGCATGCTTGTCATCCCAGCACTCAGGAGGCTGAGGCAGGAGGATCGCTATGAGTTTGAGGCCTGCCTGTGCTACACAGTGAGACCCTGTCTCTAAAATAATCTGGAGATACGACCATTCTGGCTGTGCCCCGGGTCCCTTCTGTCAGCTCCCGGATGGCTTGAGACGGCCTGCCCAGCTGTGCTGGCACCCCCACCCGCCAGCCTGGCCCGCACCGTGTGGATGCCAGCTGTGCTCGGGTCCCCAGGGTTAGAGCACGCGCACCCCCTTCAGTTGGGCACCCGTGGGAGCACCAGGCTCGGGAATCGGTGGGCGGGGTGAGGGGAGGCGCCCTCGCCTGAGCGCAGTGGGGCGGCTGAGCGCGTGGTAGAAACCTCCTCACGGGCACACCCCTGGTGTGCTGTCCTCCTTTCCGAGGCATCCCTCAGCCCCACCGAATGGACAGGAGCGGACCATCAACGGCTCGTACCCCTCCAAAGCCAGCATCATGAACACCCAGATGGCTCATCCCTGGATTCCAATGAAGTGATCAGAAGATGTGAAACACCTCGAAACGGCAGCGGTGTCTAGTGCGAGCTGTAAGGTGTTCAGCCATGGTGGTTCTTGCAGTGCACAGCCTGAACAACTGTGCATGGTACTTGCCACTGCCTGCCAGAGGGGAGACCCAGAATGGGCCCTCACCCGGGAGGGCCCGGCCTCCCTGTGCGTCCTCCCACCCACCCAGCCGGCCCACCCCCAGCGCGCCAAGAACCTCGGTGATGTACGCTCACGTGTCGTCACGGACGCACTCGAGGCACTCTTGCAAAATGGATGTTTTCTAAACTTTTGTGCCTGCCAGTTTTCGTCACTTTCGTGTTGTCTGTCAGTCTTACCTGGCATCAATTTTGTTGCCACTTGTTGTAGTCAGGGTTTCCAAGGAAATGGATTTAATACAGGACATATCATTTATAGGATTATTTTATAATATTCACCCAAAGAACCAAATGCAGAAGAGTGCAGGAGATCTGTCCACGCACTAGAGACCCAGAGAATCCAGCTGAGTGTGAAGACCCGAGCTCCTCCGATGATAACAGCCAAGTTCACATCAGGAAAGCCAGCGGGACGAACTTCTCCAGGAGAATCAACAGCACCATCTTCCCCTCCGGTTCTCCTTTTATGCTGTTGGCAACAATCCTCAGGTGGGCCTTCCACACCCAGCGCCATGCTGATTCAGCTTAGCTGCGTGTTACGAGTTGACCATTAGTTGCTCCACACCACTCCTGTCCGGTAAATCTCCAGTGAACACTTGATTGAGTGGCAATTTGGTGAAGCCTGACCAGCAAAAGCTCATGCCTCAGGCGAAGAATCTGTGGGATGAAATCGCAGACAGCTGTGTTGCCAGTGCACTACAAGCAAGCTACATGGACAAGAAGGGCTCATTTTTTTGTTTGTTTTGAGACAGGGTCTCACTATGTAGCCCAGGCTGGCCTGGAAGTCATGGTGATCCTCCTGCCTCAGCCTCCCAAGTGCTGGGATGATGGCGTGCACCACCATGCCTGGCAAGAAGTGCTCATTTCCGGAGAGCTCTGTTGCGAGATGTGAGAAGTAGGCGCCCGTGGTTCTACAGGAAAAGGAGTCACAAGAAATTCAGGCCAGAATTTGGGGTTTGGAGGTTATGTTGATGTTCCAGAGGAAGATGACGTGACTGTATTTGAGTAAATGTGAATTTTTGAACATGAATAAATGAATAAATGTATGTTGTGACACATGAAAAAAATAACACATCCCCTGAAAATAAGCCCTGTTGTTTTTTGGAGCAAAAAAGAATCAAAGACCCAGTCTTAATTTCGGGGAACTGCGGTATTGGAAAATGCCAGCTATCAGGCCTCCTCGCTGCTGAAAGTCTGCATCGCCCCCCAAAGCCCCTTCTCCCGCCTGGCCCAGAG
Source organism: Erethizon dorsatum (assembly GCA_028451465.1). Taxonomy (NCBI): domain Eukaryota; kingdom Metazoa; phylum Chordata; class Mammalia; order Rodentia; family Erethizontidae; genus Erethizon; species Erethizon dorsatum. The sequence goes on from CM051842.1 coordinate 141,924,601, forward strand.
CCTCAGTCCACCTGAGAGTTGGCAGCTCCGTCCTGTTAGAAAACTTGCCCCCTCGAGCACCAGATGACTTTCACATCTTCTCTCCCAAGCCAGCTCGAGGTGAGGTTCTCCCTTGCGCATTCCTCTTTTCAGCTGCTATTATGCGGTCCTCGTTCATGGCATTGACCTTTGAGGCGGCCGGGCCCGCTGCCCCTTGGGGCTCCTCCTTTTCTCCGTGTGGTGTCCTTCGGGCGGCCACGCCGTCCCCTGCACTTTGGCCCAAACCTTGACTGCACTCACGTCCAGCAGCTCTTGAGAGCTGCCCTAAAGGCGATGACCAGTTGGCACAGTAACCGCTATTTGGTTTTAGCATTCTGTAAGGCACAGATAAAAGTCTGGGCTGAATATAGACGAGATTTCATAAAAGACCCACTTTTATGGCGTTTATAACTTACCCTGTAGTTAGTACAGAGTCCACTAGATGGCGGCTTAACACTTCTTTTGCTTAGTAAACCGCCGCGGTCGAACAGGTGAAGTGAGTCTAAATACAGCACATAATCTAAGACAGGAGTATAAGATCTTGCCGGCAGAGGTGAAATGCCTGTCAAAGATGTTTCAAGTTCTTTTCCATGTTCTCAACCTACCTTTACAGCAAAAGGCAAGAGACAAGCAATTGACAAGGAAAATGCAAACCAGGGTGACAACTTGGATTACGTCATATAATTCAGCAACCAAAAATAAAAGCAAATGCTTATGACCTCCAGTCAGTTATTTCTTGCCTCAGTGGGACCTCGAAGTGTGTCACAGGGGTGATGTCAGAACCTCCAAATGTGATATAAAGGGAATATTGGAACTCCCATCCTGTTAGATGTCTGGTACGCCGAGTTTGTGTTCTCTAAAATGCGAATGAATTCTAGGAACAATGGAGGTTAAGCTGGGCGTGGTGGCGCGTGCCTGTCATCCCAGCTTTCAGGAGGTTGAGGCAGGAAGATCGCCATGAGTTCGAGACCGGCCTGGGGTACCTCAGTGAGTATGTACCCCAGGTACAAGGCCAGTGTGCATTACATGGTGAGACCCTGTTTCAAACCTGCCCCCCACAAAAAAAAGAGCAGGAAATATTTACTGAGAGGATAGAGAGCTCCCATGAGAGGAACAGGAAGGGTCCCAAGTGGGTAGGTGAGGACTCCACCTTACAGGAAAGTGTTACATGGCAATGCCCACGGGTATGACGTGGGTTCCAGCTGTGACTGACGTAAGAGTACAAGTACCGTCACTTAGGTGATAGTGACCCAATAGGGAAGCGGCGATGGGCCCGAGGTCTTGGTCACGCACCCGGTCACTGATGTCATTAGGCCGGTGCTTGCCTTTGGAGGAAGTACGCGGGCCTGGTCATCCCGTCTTTATCTTGAGGCCTGGTCTCCCACAGCTCCGGCCGCAGCCCAGATGCGTTCGCCTCGGTCCTGGCTCTCTCGAGGGCCCAGCCCTGTCTGACTGCCCGCGATGTGTCTGCCTCGTGTAGCTGTCTGTAGTAGCGCGAGTTTCATCGGTTCCCTGACCCAGCACCCCAAGAACCCCACATCCGGGAAGGGAGCTCAGTGGGCTGACACACAGTGAAATCGGGTTTTGTCCGAGTCCTGTATATCTCGATGATAGCTTTCACTGCACAATAGCATTTCGGGGCCAAAATGAAGCAATATGATGTTTGTTTGTTTGTTTGTTGTCTTTTTGAGACAGGGTTTCACTATGCAGTTCAGGCTGGCTTTGAACTCACTTTGTAGCCCAAGCCGGCCTCGAACTCGCAGCCATCCTCCTGCCTCAGCCTCCCGAGTGCCGGGATTACAGGTGTCCGCCACCATGCCTGGCTAGCAATATGGTTTGAAAAAGTAAGCCTCTGATGGATCCTTCAACTAGCATGTTACTGAAATTATGAGCAAATTTCGTTACATATAAAGGAATAGAGTTCTGTAAACTTCAGTATAAGTTTTTCTACTTAAGAATGTCCCCGTCCTGCGGCATGTCAGAGCTCACAGAAGGGCCAGTGACATTAGTCAGCGTGGCTATGGGGCCGTGTCCCTCACTGAGAGTGAGTACACGGCAGCGCGGAGGCTGCGGAGTCCCCAGGAGCAGGAGGAGCTGCGGCCTCCTCGGGCCTCACAGCCAGGTGGGATCACGGTGTGGAGAGACGCCAGGTCCTTGGGGAGCTTCCCCGTGCCCACCCAGGCTGCGGCTTCAGTGCTCCTGGGGACGCTTGGCCTCACGGACTCTGGGGGAGTGCGTGGACTGCCGATCAACACCAGCCCTTCCCGATCCCTTTATTTGGGGCCTGTCCCCTCTTAGATTTAGTCAAAAGTTAGACAGCATTTCTCGACTCTTAAAAATGACCAGGCTAACGACAGCACGGGACTTGATGGTTCGTGTCAGTTACCCTTGCTGGTCCGCTGCACAAGGCTGAGGCCGTGGGTGCGTTTGAGGTGATGTGGGACCCTCAAGAATCGCTGCGGGGGGCCGGTGAGATGGCTCAGCAGCATAAGCACCTGCCTGGCAAGCGCGACGTCCTGAGTTCAACTCCCGGAACCCACATACGAAAAAGGGCCAGTGATATCGCTCAGCGGCACAAGCGCCTGCTGGCACGTGAGGTCCTGAGGTCGACCCCCGGTACCCACAAAAGGAGAAAAAAAAAAAAAAAATCGCTGCGGGAGTGGCTGAGGGAAGCAGGTGTTCCCAGCAGCTCTGTTTTTGGTTTGGTTTGGTTTGGTTTGGTTTTTGCCTTTTTGAGCCAGGGTTTCACTATGCAGTTCAAGCTGGCCTTGAACTCACTTTGTAGCTCAGGCTGGCCTCGAACTCACAACAATCATCCTGCTTCAGCCTCCTGAGTGCTGGGATGACAGGCATGCTTCACCTGGGCTGGTCAGACCCTCGGTTGCCTGCTTGGGGGGGGGCATGGCGAGGGATAAAGAAAAACGAAGAGAATTTTGTAGGTTCAAGGGGGCCAGGAGGTCAGTGCCTCAGGCGGGGCAAAGACAGAAACTTCTCTGGCTGGCCCGTTATTACTTAGAAAAGTTGGGGGGCTGGGCTGTGGAGATTCCTTGGAATAGCAAGAGAAGCACGGAGCGTGTCCAAAGAATAGGAACAGGTTAACGGACAACCTGTTTTCTCCCCCAAGCAAGACTTTGTAGCCCGCCTGCTTGGCGATACCATCTTCTTTTTTGGTGACTAGGAAAGATGATGTGCCCTCTTGCCTAGAGAAATGATATCCTTCCGGGGAGCTTGGTCGGTATTCCCAGAACTCAGACACTCATCCTCAGCTCACGATGACCTACTTTCGTATTTCAAAGTTGCTACTTTATGTTGACAAACTGCTATGTTTGTCCCCCAGAAGGTTCACAGTCGCCCAAAGCATGATTGCTGTGGGCTTCGGGCAGTGTTGGATGATGTGATGGGAGGGGTGGAAACGGGACGTGAAGGGAGAGAGCCTGGGTGTGTGACCTTTGGGCACTGTGTCTGGGCCCTGTCTGGCTGCTTTCCTCTTGCTTCCCACCCGCCATGGGTCGAGCACTTTCGCTTCCCCACGCCCGCCTGCCACCATGTCTCTGCTTTGGAGCAGCCGCCATGGACTGCACCCTCTGAGACCATCAGTGAAAACAAACCCCTCCTCCTTCAAGTGGATGTTATCAGGTATTCGGTCACAGTTAAGGAAAGCTGGCCAACACCCAGGCCAGACGCTGATTTAGTATTATAGCACGGAAACTGTGGGACAGAGGTCCAGGAAAAGCTGTCTTTGTGAGTCGCTTGTCTCGGGGATTTGTTGTGGGGGTGGGAAGCTTAAGAGCACAGGTTTGACTTGGGTCAGGGAAGGATGAGGGACAGGGAGCCCTGTGCTTGCCAGGTGGGGCTGAGAGGACAGGGGGCGGGGGGGGCTGCACTCAGATGAGCTCGGGGCCGCAGAGGAGCCAGCCTGCACATAACACACACGCACACACACAAGGCCCACACACCCACACGCGAATACATGCGCACCTACGTGTGAAGGACACAGACACACGCAGCCCTAGCAGATGACCATGGCACACCCGTGTATGCTACATAACATACACCTGCACACATGGCAAATATGTATACACATCACACAAGCCTATGTACACACACCTGTGCAGGACACATTCACAAGCCGCCTACACCAAAACAGGTGCACATAGCATAGCGCACGTAGACACTCTTGCACACGCAACCCTCCTGCACCAACACAGTGCACATAGCCATACGTGCATGATGTGCACACACAAAGCACACACAGTCACTCATGCACACACACATGCATTTGCCTTTCACTGCTAAGGGTACAAGGTTTGGGGACAGCATAAGAGGAGCCAGGAGAAACCAAGGGAAGAGCATGGCAGCAGCGGGGAGGGAGAAGGTCACTTCCCAGGAGAACAGGAAATCTTCCATGAGCCAATTCTGTCTCGAAGCCCAGATTCCTCTCCTAGGCCCCGAGAACGGATCCTCCAATCATTTAAGCTGAGTGACCCCGGCTCCGGTCTTCTCGGGGTGGATATCCTGTGAGCTCCCTGAGGCCCTCCTGGGCTCCTCTGCCACCCGTGATCAGGGAGCCATGAAGAATATGGCTTGGGCTTCAGATTCGAATGGAGAAAACATTTATTTGAACAGGAGGGCAGAAAAAAAGCATGGATGGGATCATTATGGGGAAGAACCATAAATGAAAAACCCTTCAACACTTAAGGAACTGTCCCCTGCTATTCCACCTCATCTCTTGTCATGAATGTGGAGGATCTGTTTAACTGGTAAATTCTGGTCCCTTTACACTTGGGGGAAAAGCAGGGGTCAGCAGTCTCTTCTGAAGACCCCTCAGAGCTGGGTTTTGGGGTGTGTTGGGGCTACATTTGTTTCTCTGTGGCTGCTGGGGTGTGGTTATTTTGCTAATGACTTACTCTTCATGCAAACATAGGGCTTCACTCCTGTGTGTTCTCTGGTGCAGGATGAGATTTGATTTACAGCTAAAGCCTCATCCACAATCCCTGCAAGCATAGGGCTTCTCCCCTGTGTGTGTTCTCTGGTGCTTTATGAGGTGTGACTTTTGTATAAAGCCTCGTCCACAGTCCCTGCAAGCATAGGGCTTCTCCCCGTGTGTGTTCTCTGGTGCTTTATGAGGTGTGACTTTTGTATAAAGCCTCGTCCACAGTCCCTGCAAGCATAGGGCTTCTCCCCTGTGTGTGTTCTCTGGTGCTGGATGAGATTTGATTTACAGCTAAAGCCTCGTCCACAGTCCCTGCAAGCATAGGGCTTCTCCCCTGTGTGTGTGTTTTCTGGTGCTTTATGAGGTGTGACTTTTGTATAAAGCCTCGTCCACAGTCCCTGCAAGCATAGGGCTTCTCCCCTGTGTGTGTTCTCTGGTGCTGGATGAGGTGTGACTTTTGTATAAAGCCTCGTCCACAGTCCCTGCAAGCATAGGGCTTCTCCCCTGTGTGTGTTCTCTGGTGCTTTATGAGGTTTGACTTTTGTATAAAGCCTCGTCCACAGTCCCTGCAAGCATAGGGCTTCTCCCCTGTGTGTGTTCTCTGGTGCTGGATGAGGTCTGACTTCTGTATAAAGCCTCGTCCACAGTCCCTGCAAGCATAGGGCTTCTCCCCTGTATGTGTTCTCTGGTGCCGGATGAGGGCTGACTTCTGTATAAAGCTTCGTCCACAGTCCCTGCAAGCATAGGGCTTCTCCCCTGTGTGTGTTCTCTGGTGCTTTATGAGGTCTGACTTTTGTATAAAGCCTCGTCCACAGTCCCTGCAAGCATAGGGCTTCTCCCCTGTGTGTGTTCTCTGGTGCTGGATGAGATTTGATTTACAGCTAAAGCCTCGTCCACAGTCCCTGCAAGCATAGGGCTTCTCCCCTGCTTGTGAACGCTGGTGCCCGCTGACGTTTGATGTGTCACTGAGGCCTTGCTCACTCTCTCCGCTCTCGACTGTTGCAATTTGTGAAATTCCCTGTCCCACACACAGTGTGCCTGTGTCATTTGGATCTGTGTTCTGTCCTGTTCTGAGCCCCTGCTCCATCATTCCCTCACTTTCCCCAGACCTCCCCATTTGTCCCTTGGGAGGGCTGGAAGAGGCCCTCGAAGTCCCCCTCTGCCTTGTCCTTCCATGCGCAGGGCTGGGCCTTCCTTGGACCTCTCCACCTCCACCTCCGTCGATCCGGCTGTGTGGATCAGAACGCTGCTGCTCCTGAAGTGGATCCCCCAGACAGGCATCCTCTGGTTTGAGGTTTGTTCTTGCAGCTGTTCCTGGGTGGATCTGAGAGGGGTGACTGCGTTTCACATGTCCACTGAGGAATTTCTGACTGGAGAAGGCCAGAGAGCACGAGGGACAAGGGTAGATCTCTGCCTTTGGTTCTGCTGAAAGAAGTAGTTCCTGCTCAGGGCAGAGGTATGCAACCTGGGTAAGGTACACAAACTGCCCGCCACTCAGCCTTCACGTGCCAACAACACAACACAAGCCGTCCCCCACCAAGTGCTGCCCGCAGTGCATTTTTCCACTCCATTTTACTTACCGCATAGTCAAAATCCAGACAGCCCGCATCAGGGGCCTTTCCTACACGGCAAGCAGACTAGCGACCTCCCTGCAGCACAGGCAGCCTCACTCCTGGGACAGATGGGGCTGCAGGGGCTGTGCTGCTCATACTACAGTCGTCTCCTACGTCATTTCCTGTCTGCCCTGGCCACCCTCTGCCCCGGCCCCTCACACAGACACAGAGCCCCTGCTGTTGTTCTGTCCCACTGAGAACTAATGGTGCTTGATGACTTAGATGCAAGTGTCCTTAGTGGCTTTTCCTGGGAGGGGACAGGGATCTAGTAAGCGAGGGTCCACCCAGCTTTGAGAGGCACAGCTGTGGGAGCTGGGTAGGGCTGGGGTTAAAGACTGCATGTGACAGTAAAGCTGCGAGTGAGCCTCCCATGCAAAGTGACATGTATGGGAACTCCCCTCTGCCCCTGGATCTCCTTCAGGAGGTAGGATTCAAGCAGGACACGGCCGAGTGTCCCGGTCCTATTGGCTAAAGCACTCTGGGTCCTGCTGCCGCAGAAAGGCTGGGAATCACTTCTCTCCCGTGCTCCACAAATCATCAGGTGAAAAATGTCCTTCCTCGGGGCTCACACCGAGTATTCACACTGGCCTAGTTCACCCAGTCTCAGCCCATTTGCAGTGCAGGGAGAGTCCCGTCTCATAACCTGTCCCCCGTCAGGTGTCTTCCGACTCCTGCCGTCGCCCGGCACGGCCCCCTCTCTCACGTGCAGACTGAGTTGGACTCTCAAAGATTTATCTCTGCAGTCTGTTTCCCAAACGTGAACCAAAGCATCCTCTCGGAACACAGCGCGGACAGCTCTGTGATTGTTTCCACCCACAGTGTCTCGCGGGAGTCACGGGCCCCACACCGCAGGACCCTGTGCCCCTCTCTGTGCTCTGCTTCTGTCCCGAGAGCTCTCGGCCAACCCTCAACTTTTTCCTGCCTCAAAGCAGCTGCACAATCTGCTGCCTCCATGTGGAATCCTCTGCGCACGATATTTGCACCTCTCAACTGTCACCCGCCGGGAGAGCCTTCCCGGCCCCTACCGGGACACCTGCACACTTTCCGGGGTGGTCTCTTCACAGGCTCAGCCGCTGCCTGGTGCTCTGTCTGCACGAGCTCGCACGAGTGTGTGTGTCCCCGTTCACGTGCCAGCTGCCCAGCGGCAGTCATCATGCTGACTGTCTGCTTTGCTTTGGGTTTCCAGTTCCTGGCACAGGGTAGGAACCCGGGTGACGTTAGCGCAGTGAACGGACGGCCACCTCTGCACATTACTTAGGAATTGGAGGAAACGAAAATGAAGCACGTATGGGCCAGAAGCCAGGTCTGCGCGAGAGCTGCTGGCTCCTGAGAACTCGTTCTTGGGCTCTGAACCTTTCAGCACTACACTTTATTATATATTTGTACACGAAATGCTTAAAAAAATAGAACAAATATTGTAAAAGATAAAAACTTTCTAAGAGTCAAAGGCACACAGAATGCATCTCTAATTTTGGAAGCACATTATGAGAAATTTTACTGACTTTGGACTGTGTCTCCATCTCCTTAGGAGTGGGAGTGCAAGATTTCCCAAGGAAAATCTTCCTTTCTTTTCATTAAAGGAACCCCAGGGGTGCCTACCTCTCCCAGCTGCATGCCGTTTCTTCCACTTGCTGCCCCATTTGAGGCCCAGCTCCTCGCCGTACTCGTCCCCATACCAGACGAGCAGCTCGCTGCCCGGCCCGACGGCCTGGCAGGTTCGGTAAAAGATCTGCCCGTGGTACTGAAAGGCCACGAGGTTCTGCTCGTCCTCATCCCGGGCGCAGTTCACGTACCTGGGGTCGAGGCCGGAAGGAAGGAAATGGCAGCTGATCTGTTTTGTGCTCCCTGTCCAACCTGTGTGCGGCTGTTCACTTAGCGGTGGACACCTCCCCGCGCTGACCCTGGTCCTACTCCGGGGGAACCTCCCGTTCTCACCGTGGTCTCTTGCACAAGGTCCTATGCCTGCTTCGCTCCGAGTCCTCCAATATCTCCCACCTAAGCCCAATCCCAGACTTCCCTCCACCTCGACTGGACATAGAGCCCAGGGACCCCTTGCATTTCTAAACTTTAAATCAGTGTGTGGTCCCCCATGGAACTTGGTGCCAGGCATGTTCTCTGCTTCTGGAGTAGCCTTGCCATGCTACCCTGGCCCAAGCCACCTTCGGACAGTCCTCCCTGCCACCTGTCCAGGGACGCTGACTCCTCCCCCAGGGGCCTGTAGAAAATTCTGTTTGCCTTAGGATGATGACACGGAACAACAGCAGTGTGTCCCTGTCCTCTAGCCTCTCTGATAAAGCAAGAGCCCCTCACAGAAATCACTGGGGCACTCAGCACAGGGACCCCCAGCGCTCCTGCAGCCTGCTTCTCCCCAGGACTGGAACCAGTGTGGGTGTCTTTGAGGCCCTCTCAGCCTAAAGGTCCCTTGCTGTTGCTTGTCCTGGTGCTCTGTACTTCTTGAAGAAACACCAACATTACAGTGAAATCTTCCTGTAAGGAACCCTTCTGTGCCGGGTGCTGCAGGCCCTCCACAGGGACAAAGGCGTGTGTCCAGTGAGGGAGTCCACTCTCCAACTGGAGCACAGCAAAGCCTTAAGAAACGCTGAATAAAGTGCAAATCCCGTGTCACCAACGACACTGGGCTCTCGAGATCTATCCCGGGGCCTGCATTCTGTCTAGCCTGGAGATGTACGTTGTGATAAGAGAGAAATTATGCTCTTTATATATTTATTTCCTTTTTCCAGAATGTTCACGATGTGGAAGAGCACAGAGTAGAGAAAAAGCAGGTGAGAACCAATGAGGGAGGCAGGATGAGAAGGAAAGGAATCGGGCTCGTGAGGGACAAATGTCCTGTGTGGAACCTGGAAAGCCTGCTGTCCTCACCTCATCCAGTTGGCTTGGGATGTGTCCTTGCCATCCACGTACTCATAGCAGTGTCTCCCCTTGGTGATCTGAGTTTTGGAGAAAGGAGTTAGTTCTCGCTTGGGAGGGATGATAACCAACGCCTCTACCTGAGTCTACTGTGGCCCGTGCCCTCCAGCCCACACGGTCTCCGGCACCAGTTGGGACCACACGGTTCCCTCCCTGGCCAGCAGCTACACGCGGGAGCGGATTTGTCCAGTGAGACAGAGGCCGCAGCGGGGCGCCTCTCCTGCTCTGTGCACCTCTGCTCCCGCTCAGCCTCCGATCCTCGAGTAGAGATCCATGGTCCTGCCAAGACCATTACGCACACGAAGCTACCGCCTCGTCCGCGTCCACGTGGAGCCAGACGCATGAGAGGGGCGCAGGGCGCCAGAAGAGGGGAAAAGAAGGCATCTCACCATCCAGGAGTATCCGCTGTGGCCCGCCTCTTCGTCCTCTGTGATATGCCCCTCGTAGGGGCCGAAGTGCAGATCCAATGGCAGATTGGAGGTCTCATTCCAGACTCCGAGCCCAGCGCCTGGGATGCTTGATGGTGCTATTTTCAGCCCAGGGGGCAGAGTGCGAAGCGAGCGGTCGGAGGGCCCCTTGTCCACCACACTGTCCTTTATAAACGTAGGGGGCCCGTGGGCAGGACAGCTATCGATGAAGTAGTTCTCGCACTTCTCGCAATCTGAGGCGAGAGTAGCAGGGATTAGGAGTGGTACTGTGTGTGTGTGTCCCGGCCGGAGAGAGCTTCAGAACGAGCCCCACACTGCTGTCGCCTCCCCTCAGTTCTGGACTCCGCGTGACTAGAGTGAGGGAGCGACTGGACTCAAAGTGAATAACTGTGCCTTCTCCTTCGGGAGCAGGCCAAGAGGGTCACTTACACAGGTAGTCATCGTCCTGGGGCTCGCTGACCTCTTCGTAAGTCCGGCACTTTCTCTCTCGCAGGTTGTACATCTTCGGCTCAGCGGCCTTTCTCCTGGACTCTAAGTTCAAGAACAGAATAATACTGAAGTTGGCCGTCTGGGGTGTTTGCCCCGTTTCCTCAGAAAACATGAAATCTCCTGCCATCAATTATCACCCATCCTTCCTCATACTCTGCATCCCTGCTTAACCTGTGCGTCACATTTCTAGCTGTCCAGGGCCACGTGCAGCCCACAGGGCAGAAACTCCTCATCAGACAAGGATGTGTGGAGCTATTGCCACAGATGGGTGTAGGGGACACCTTGCATGTACCCGTTATTTTATATTTTGCTTAATGCTTCCAGACAGTAGATGAGCTATGGACGCTTATGCTTATTTACTGGCTGGCATTCAGAAGCCCAGAGAGTGTGTGAGATGTGCCCGAGTCCCCAGAGGCCCGGTGTGGTTAAAAACCGAGCATGTGTCTCGAAAGTCAAATTCTTACATGCTGCTCATACTGTACCAACTGGCAGCCCCCCAGCTCAGGCCAGCCTGAGTCCGGCCCGCCCGAAGTCAGCCTCACAGCTCTGGACCACCCTCACGACCCTTTGGAGAGGGCCTGGATGTACTAAAGCGCAAAAAGCACTTTCTCACCCAACTTTCGTCTAGAGCGCTGTCCGGAGTTTCTTGCTTCTCTGGGAAAGGACACTGGTGTCTGGGTCTTTTCTGAGCCACTCGTGTCCTGTAAATTTGCTGTTCCCGGAAATCCCTTCGAACTAGGTTCATGACTTAACAGCGCCCGGGGCCTTCCCTTCAATGAGAGAGGCATACATAAACAACATGCAGGTCTTTCTTTCTCTAGGGTGCACAGCGTGGTTTCACACGCATGGCTCTACTTCCCCACCTTGCAATCTCCTGGGGTGTTTGGATGCTTCTGGGAGGTGCAGGAGCCCCAGGGGCTGTGAATCTGGGGCTGGAACCCATGCGCTGGGGCTCTCTCCCTCCAGCTTTCTCTCCAACCCACACAAGTGAGACTGAGGGAGGGAGCATACTTGGGAAGATGAACGAGCGAGTCAACAGAGACCGGGAATGAAGGGGTACAGCTTACAGGGAAACGGACGGCGTCTCCCATGAACGAGCGGACATTTGACGGGAGGGAAAACGTTGAAAAGCAGAGGGGACCAGACACACCCGGGGATGGGCAGCAGTGAGGCTGGGAAAGGACTGAGGAAATGCCTGGCAGAAATGTACCTGAGAAAGCAATGCTAAAAGTTGCAGAGTGCCATGTCCTGGAAAGAATACTTGCTTTGGAGTTAGAGTAATTGGTTGCTATGCCCATCTTGCTCGAAATTCACTAATTCTCCTCAATTTCCTGATCCACAAGGTGGCGTATATGGTAATCATTATTATTATTATTATTTGGTACCAGGAATCGAAGTCATGACCTCACACTTGCCAGGCAGGCGCTGTGCCCTCGAGCTATGTCCCCAGCCCGTGTATGGTAATTCTTAATGTGACAGCGAACGTGAAATGTGAGAATGTTCACCCAGGTGGCTGTGAGCTGCTAGATACAGCGTGATGTGAGGTCAGCTGTTCCTCTCCCAGTCCTGATGTCAGGCCCTCCTCAACCACCACACAACAGAAACCTAACTCAGAGGCTTGAGCCCTGGACCCTCTTAATCTGTGAATTGGGAAGTGCTCATTTTGAACACGTCGAGGGCCTTCAAGGACCCTTGGCAAAGAGTCAGGGACGGACCGGTGTCCCCATGAGAACCCAAGTCAAGGTAGCGGCTGAACCAATGATTCCAGACAATGTAAGAGTTGCCAGAGGTAGGAGCTGCCCCTTCCTCCCATGGCACGAGCACCTGCAATCTGTTCTACAAAGACACCTTCTCCCGAATAGTGTGTGACCTCTCTGCAGTCCTGTCACCTTCTTGTCATTTCTCAGGCATCAAATCTGAAGGTCCCCAGGGCTGGAGCTGCTTCCTCCTACAGAATGGGTCCCTCTGAGGGGCTTGGGGAGGGTCTAGCTCAGACTTCCTCTGGCCCATCCCAGTGGGCCAGATGCTTGTGTATGTGTGAGCCCCCTCAGGGCGTCTTAGTGTCTCTGAGGTTGGAATGACAGAGGAATCATGGTGCGGAGGTGTAATGACAAGACAGCAGCAACTTCCCAGCACGCTGGAAGTTTAATGAGCTTGTAATTGGGGGGGACACCTGGACGGCTCTCCTTGAAAGAAGAGCAACTATCTCCATCTTGGCTGAGCCTGGCCCTATTTCCACCTATTGATGTGTACAGAGCTGGCTAGGACTTTTCCTTATCTCTTTAATTGGCTTTAGGCAATGCAAATCGGTCCAGCCCGAGGTCCTGATGTGTAGTCTTTGAAGCAAGGTGACAGGCCTGTGTTTCCCCGCCCTTTGCTCCCAATACATGGTTGAGCCTGGCGGGATGGAGAGCCGTGCTCCACGTTGTCGGCTGGGATCGAGCCTCGAGAAAGAGGCTATGACTTCCCAGGGCATAGAAGATTACACATCCGAGCAGAAGCACCGACCCCAAAGCATTAGATACTATCTTGAATTGGGCTATGCAGATTACTCCTTCTGCGTATCCTTCCCTCTGCATTTGCAAAGGTGATTTCAGAGACTCAGGCCACTCTCACAGTCACCCATCCCCGTGCCACTCCCCTCCTTCAGAATTAATAAAACCCGGGTTTGGCCCTGGGTCGAGGCCTTTGTTCCAGTAGCCACCATCCTGGCTGGACTTAGGACCCCTTGGCTCCCCACAACTATAACTATGCCTTAGTGTCTTTATTCTTGCCGTGGTTTGCACTGGAAGTGGTAGATTGGAATTAACTCTCTAGAATTCCAATAACTTTTCCATGGGATTACACATATAAACTTCCCGGACCGCGTCGAGGGCCGGGAGGGCTCTCTATAGTAACTGCTTCAGAGAGGGCGTTTTAGGTTAGACCGTCGCTGACTGTGAGCTCAGACACAGACTAGAATATCTCTGTACCTCAGTTTCCTCCTCTGTAATATGGCTGCAGTGTATTGCCTACCTTAGAGTGTTGTCGTAAGGGTCAAGTGGGCTTATTCATTTAAAACAACATCTGAAATATCATGAAAACAAAACAAGTGATAGCAATTATTTTTTTCTGTTCTTATTCTTTCTAAAAATGACGATGACAGCTGGGTGCAGTGATGCATGCCTGTAATCCCAGCACTTGGGAGGCAGAGGCAGGAGGACTGCCATGAGGTTGAAGCCAGCCTAGGATACATAGTGAATTCAAGGCCAGCCTGAATTACATAGTAAGACCCTGTCTAAAAAAAAAAAGAGAAAAAAAAAAAAAGCAGGGCATGGTGGCACACGCCTGTAATCCCAGTGCTCAGGAGGCTGAGGCAGGAGGATCACCGTGAGTTCGAGGCCAGTCTCAGCTACACAGTGAGACCCTGTCTCAAAACAAACAAACAAACAAGCCTAAAATTGATGATGACAACAGACACTGTCTGAAGAAGTCAACAAAAGGAGGCAGCTGTCCCCATGGTGCTCTGTGCCTTCATCTTCTCTTACCTGTGTTTCTGCCCACGAAGAAGAGTTTCTGGTCAGTAGGATTTGGGAAACACTCACCTTCCAGTGTTTACTCTGCTCCCCTCGCGAGGCCACCCAAGGAGGTTTGACTAAAAGGTGATGAGAAACCAGGGTTTTGGTTGGTAAATGTCTCCAAACTCTGGGGATTCTTATTAGTGACAGAGAATTCTGGACCACATAGTGAAGACCCCCAGGATGACCCATGGGTGATATGAGAAGTTTCTAAAAATCCCTACGGCCTTTTCTTCTATGAAGAACATCATTAATTTTCTTTCAATGCCTTTAAAAATCAGACACCACCCCATTTCTCTCCACCTGCATTTATAAGGTATTGGTTACTTTTATTTTAAAAATTTGAATCAATTGGACGTTAATGACAATGACCCTATGAATAGAAGGAAATCGCTTCTACATATAGAGGTCATGGAAGCAGAAGCTACCTAAATATCCAGCAGAGAGTGAATGATAAAGAAAATGTGTCGTGTGTGTGCCATGGGCTGTCACTTCCCTTTAAAGAAGAAAGAAACCCTGTTACGCACTGCGACATGGATGCACCTCAAAGATGTTTTGCTAAGCAAATGAGACAGTTCGAAAAAGACAAATAGTTCACATACATGAAGCACCTAGAAACAAAAGGTAGAAACAGAAGGCACAATTGTGCTTGCAAGGGTCTCGGAGGAAGAGAAATGGGGTGTTGTTCATGGGGTACAGAGTTTGTCACACAGGATGAAAATTTGTAGAGCGCTGCTCCACAGCAATGTGCATATGGGTCAATGTCACGCACTTCCGAGTTGTTAGAAGTGTAAGTGTGCTGTGTGACTTCTCACTGTTACGTGTAAAATCGGTAGATCGACTTGGCTGGGCATTCACGCGAGTCTAGACAAACATGTACGGGTATGAGGGGAGCCATGGGGGATGTGTTTCCCGCGGAGGCTGTCTTTTCACATCAGAACCTTCGCAGTGACACAGGGGGCTTTCAAACCTCTCACACAATTTTTAAGAGTCTAAGGCACCCAAAATCCGTAGATGAGGGATCACAGACCTAATCCAAGCTGCTTTCACTGGTTTGGGCATACTGACCCTCTGTTCTTTTAACCTCTCCTCTTCAAGTAGTAAAGAGGAAGTGAGCACCTCATTTCTACTTTATACGGTTTGAACTTATTCATCTGGTGCCGTCCGAGGAGTGACAAGTGGGAAAGATCAGGGGAACTGAATAACGTCCTCAAATCCTCTCCCGATTCAATACAAAGAATCAGGTTCATTTTGGGTCAAGAGATCATGTGGTCTGATTAAATAGAAATAAAACTATGTGTCTTTATATAATATGTTAATCACTTGCTCTTCCACGACATTTAATCCAATGACCAAACTATTATAAGATCAGTGTTAGGGACAGATTTGGGGAGAGACTTGTCACTTAATTAAGGTTTCTTTAATTGTCTTTTGATTAACAATATTTAGAAAAAATGTTCTTTTACAAAGGATAAATTAAAAATAGAAATAGCATAGAGATGACACTGGGGACCCTGCACATCCATCCTAATTCAGTCTGATGTCAGAATTCCACAACTGCTTCCAATCTTCTTATTTCTATTTCAAAATCCCAAAACAAAAATGGACACAAAATAAAACAAAAACTAAGCTACAGAAAAGTCGCCTGCCAGCCCTTACTCCTCTTGTGATGGTAACTGTTTGGGATTTGATATTTCTTACAACCCGATTTTATGTATTTCCATTTACTATTGTATCTATAGTTATATACATATGCATACCACACACATATATAGTTTTTCATTTAAAAACTGTATAGATCCTAGCACTTGGGAGGCTGAGGCAGGAGGATTGCTGTGAGTTCGAGGCCAGCCTGGGCTACATAGTGAGTTCAAGGCCAGTCTGAACTACACAGCGAGACTCTGTCTGAAAACAAACAAACAAACAAACAAACACTGTATAGAAATAGCCTCTTATTGTATATATTGTTTCGCATATTGCTTGTTTGCCAACACTTATGTTTTCTAGGAGACCTTGATTCTAGTTTCCTTCTGAGACCTTTCTGAAACGCGAGTCTGGCCTTACTTCTGGAGGTGACCTGTGAGTCCCCCCAGCCCTCACCTTGCTGCCGAGGCGTCCATTCTTCATCGGAATCCTCAGAGTCGTCCAGCTGGGGTCTGCTGCTTCGCCTTCCACGACACATGAAAGCTGGTCGGCAAGGTCTGAGACCTGGGAAGGAACGCAAGCTTCCTCATGAAAGGGGAAGGACATCCTGGGAGGAGGGACAGAAGGCAGTGGCAGTGGAAAGGCGCAAAGGCCAAGGGGGCTGGGGGAGTGGAAGTGGCATTTCTGCGTGGCTAGCGCCGCACTCAGCTCTGCCCTGAGCCAAGCAAGAAAGCTTCGCTCCAGCCTCAACTCCTTAGGCGAGGGGACAGTGTGCCGCGCCTGAGACGGAACCGCCGACACTCGGGGACTGGAGGGAGGCCTACTGTTGTTTCCTAGGGCCAGTCCGACCCCGAATCTCTGGTTACCTATAGAAAGCATCATATCGTAGTTGTTTTTCACATGCTGGTAGCGTTTTTTCTCACTCTCTCCCATCTTTGCCCATTCTTCCCTGGAGAAGTATCTGGAAATGTCCTTGAAATCATTTTTGACCTGGAGCAAAGAGACGCCCTGTGACCCGCTAGCACAGGGCACAAGACGGAGTTCCCCTTTCCTCCGGGGCGCCTGCAGGCCCAGCCTGGCTGTCCCTCCCTGCGCACGCCTGTGAATCCGACGGCGCCAGCTCCGCAGTCAGCAGTTGTGACCCAAGGCTTTTTCTCCCCACAGCCCGGGGCCCGGTCCCGGCCTCGCCTTCCCCACCGCACATCTACCTGGGGCTTCAGCCCGGGCCCCGCTGGCTCCTCCGAGCTGTCCTCCGAGCTGTCCTCCAAGGAAGCGCGGGCGCTCATGGGGCCGGGACAGCGGGCAGCGACCGGCAGGTGCCTGCGGAAGGAGGAGCTGTGGGCCGCCTTCCACGCGGGGCCCCAGGCAGGGGACTGCGGGGGCGAGTGCCGAGAGTCTGGACCCCAGCCTTGCCAGCGGCGCCGAAAGTCAGGGTTCCTTGGGAACGCGGTGGGGCGGGGTGGAGGGGTGAGGGGTAGAGCGCCAACCCCAGGCGCTGCCCGAAAACAAACTCGAACCCTGACCTTGTCCCTAGCCCTAACCAAACCTAACCTAACCTAACTCCAGACCTAACACTAGCCCTCGACGAAACTCTAACCTAAACCAACCCTAGCGTTCGCACCAACCCTAACCCTAACCACCACCCCAGCACTAACCCAACCCGGGCGCCAACCCTAACCTAAACCAACCCGAGCGTTCACACCAACCCTAACCCTAACCCTAACCCTAGACCTCATCCCAACTCTAACCCAACCCACGCGCCAACCCTAACAAAAACTAACCCTAACGTTCACACCAACCCTACCCCTAACCCTAGACCTCATCCCAGCCCTAACCCAACCAGAGCCCCAACCCTAACCTAAACCAACCCTCGCCCCAACCCTAACCCTAGACCTCATCCCAGCCCAAACCCAACCGGCGCGCCAACCCTAATCTAAACTAACCCTACCGTTCACACCAACCCTACCCCAACCTTAGATCTCTTCCCAGCCCTAACCCAAGCCACGCCCCAACCCTAACCTAAACCAACGCTATCGTTCACATCAACCCTACGCCTAACCCTAGACCTCTTCCCAGCCCTAACTCAATCCGCGCCCCAACCCTAACCTAAACCAACGCTATCGTTCACATCAACCCTACGCCTAACCCTAGACCTCTTCCCAGCCCTAACCCAACCCGCGCCCAAACCCTAACCTAAACTAACGCTCGCCCCAACCCTAACCCTAGACCTCATCCCAGGCCTAACCCAAGCCGCGCCCCAACCCTAACCGAAACCAACGCTATCATTCACACCAACACAAACCCTAAGCCTAGACCGCATCCAAACCCTAACCCAACCCGCGCGCAACCCTAACAAAAACTAACCCTCGCCCCAACCCTAATCCTAACGCTAACCATCATCCCAGTGCTAACCTAACCCTCGCGCCAACCCTAACACAAACTAACCCTAACGTTCACACCAACCCTACCCCTAAGCCTAGAGCTCACCCCAGCCCTAACCCAACCGGCGCCCGAACCCTAACCTAAACCAACCCTCACCCCAACCCTAACCATAGACCTCATCCCAGCCCTAACCCAACCGGCACGCCAACCCTAAACTAACCCTACCGTTCACACCAACCCTACCCCAACCTTAGATCTCTTCCCAGCCCTAACCGAAGCCGTGCCCCAACCCTAACCTAAACCAACCCTATCGTTCACATCAACCCTACGCTTAACCCTACACCTCATCCCATCCCTAACCCAACGCGCGCCCCAACCCTAACCTAAACTAACCCTCACCCCAACCCTAACCCTAGACCTCATACCAGCCCTAACCCAACCCGCGCCCCAACCCTAAAGTAACCCTCACCCCACCCTAACCCTAGACCTCATCCCAGCCCTAACCCAAGCCGCGCCCCAACCCTAACCTAAAACAACGCTCGCCCCAACCCTAACCTAAACCAACACTCGCCCCAACCCTAAGCCTAGACCTCATCCCAGCCCTAACCCAAGCCGCGCCCCAACCCTAACCTAAACCAACCCTTGCCCCAACCCTAACCCTAGACCTCATCCCAACCCTAACCCAACCCACTCCCCAACCCTAACCTAAACCAACCCTCGCCCCAAACCTAACCCTAGACCTCATCCCAGCCCTAACCCAAGCCGTGCCCCAACCTTAACCTAAACCAACTCTAGCGTTCACACCAACCCTAACCCTAGACCGCATCCAACCCCTAAACTAACCCGCGCATCAACCCTAAGCAAAACTAACCCTAACGTTCACACCAACCCTAACCCTAAACCTAGACCTCATCCCAGCCCTAACCCAACCCGCGCCCGAACCCTAACCTAAACCAACCCTCGCCCCAACCTTAACCCTACACCTCATCCCAGCCCTAACCCAACGCGTGCCCCAACCCTAACCTAAAGTAACCCTCACCCCAACCCTAACCCTAGACCTCATCCCAGCCCTAACCCAACCCGCACCCCAACCCTAAAGTAAAGTAACCCTCACCCCAACCCTAACCCTAGACCTCATCCCAGCCCTATCCCAACGCGCGCCCCAACCCTAACCTAAAACAACCCTCGCCCCAACCCTAACCTAAACCAAACCTCGCCCCAACCCTAACCCTAGACCTCATCCCAGCCCTAACTCAACCCGCGCCCCAACCCTAACCTAAACCAACCCTCACCGCAAACCTAACCCTAGACCTCTTCCCAGCCCTAACCCAAGCCGCGCCCAAACCTTAACCTAAACCAACTCCAGCGTTCACACCAACCCTAACCCTAGACCTCATCCCAGCCCTAACCCAACCCGCGCCCAACACTAACCTAAACCAACGCTATCGTTCACACCAACCCTAAACCTAGACCGCATACAACCCCTAAAATAACCCGCGCATCAACCCTAAGCAAAACTAACCCTAACGTTCACACCAACCCTAACCCTAAACCTAGACCTCATCCCAGCCCTAACCCAAATCGCACCCGAACCCTAACCTAAACCAACCCTCGCCCCAACCTTAACCCTACACCTCATCCCAGCCCTAACCCAACGCGCGCCCCAACCCTAACCTAAAGTAACCCTCACCCCAACCCTAACCCTAGACCTCATCCTAGCCCTAACCCAACCCGCACCCCAACCCTAAAGTAACCCTCACCCCAACCCTAACCCTAGACCTCATCCCAGCCCTAACCCAACCCGTGCCCCAACCCTAACCTAAACCAACCCTCGCCCCAACCCTAACCCTAGACCTCATCCCAGCCCTAACCCAACCCGCGCCCCAACACTAACCTAAACCAACGCTATCGTTCATACCAACCCTAACCCTAGACCTCATCCCACCCCTAAACTAACCCGCGCCCCAACCCTAAGCTAAACTAACCCTACCGTTCACACCAACCCTTAACCCTAGACCTCATCCCAGCCCTAACCCAATGCGCGCCCCAACCCTAAACTAAACCAACCCTCGCCGCAACCCTAACCCTAGACCTCATCCCAGCCCTAACCCAATGCGCACCCCAACCCTAACCTAAAGTAACCCTCACCCCAACCCTAACCCTAGACCTCATCCCAGCCCTAACCCAACCCGCGCCCCAACCCTACCCCTAACCCTAGACCTCATCCCAGCCCTAACCCATCGCTCGCCCCAACCCTCGCCCCACCGCTCCTCTACCAGCCCTCGCCCTCACCCCCCCACTAGTCAGACGTGACTGGAAGGAGGGGAGCCCTGCGTTAGGGCGCCGCGGCGGGGGAGGAGTCTCGGGGTCCCGGGGCGGGGCGCCCGGCCACGCGAGGCTGAAGGAAGGGGGCTTCTCGGGTGGGGCGTCCGGAGCCCTGCACCGTGGAAGCGGGGTCCCCGGCTCACTGGGGCTCCCTGGAGGCAGACATTCGGGGGCCCCGCGGCAGGACTGCGGCCGCTCAGCGAGGCTCGCGGGGCTCTCGGGAGGCAGCGGGGTTTCTCTAAGGGCGTCGGGCGCCTCGGGCTGAGGGAGCTGGAGCTCCTCGGGCGGGAGACATTCGGGGCGACTGGGCTGACGGGACGGGGCTTCTCGTGGGGTCTGAGGAGCCGGGCCTGACCCTCACAGAGCCGGGGCCCCTCAGGGCGGCGGCGTCTGGGGTCTCTCGGGGCTGAGGGAATTGGAAGCTCGGCGGGGTAGGGGACCGGAGTCTCGGGCCGACAAGAAGGGCTCGCCGAGGGCTGGGAGGCGCCTCACGCACCGCAAAGCCGGTCCTGTCAAGGTCCAGCCGCCGCGCGCTCCTTGACTGGCGACACCTCAGCCCCTCCGAGGTTACCGCGCCGGACAGGCTAGAGACAGCCAATCAGCACAGAGACCAAAACCGCCGCACCAATTGGCGCTCGGGACCCCGTGGGGCGCGTGGCAGAGGGCGGAGCAAGGCCTGTGGGGCCCGGGTGCCACCGATCCCGGGCTCGGCGGTTGGGCGGGGCCTGTATGTTCCCGCCCTGCAGAAGGCCCCGCCCCACTCCACCCGGATTGGCTGCCTAGGGTCTCGCGTGAGCCCGTCGGGAAAAGGCGCGCAGGCTTGCGGGCGTCTTCCGGGTTCGCCGTCTGGTTTTGCCTGGAGTCCGGGCCTTGGGGTTAGGGGAAGGCTAGGGCTGATGAGGTTGGCATTAGGGGTGGGGGTAGGGGTAGCGGTCAGGACTAGGGTTAGGGCGAGGGTCACGGTGAGGGTCACGATGAGGGAGAGAGTCGGGGTTTAGGTTTTATGGTGAGGGTTCGCACTAGGTGTGGGTCTAGGGCCGGGTAGTGTCAGGGTCCGGGTCCGGGTCCGGCGCCTGGGTTAGCTGTTAGGTCGCTCGGCTGGGGGGACGAGCATGGTGGGGACAGGGAGGCCTGGGTCGGAGAGTCCCGCAGACACCAGAGCGGGGGACGGAGCTCAGGGCTGCGGGCCTGGAGGGAAGTCGAGGCTCCGGAGCTCCGCTGGGGGTGGTGCCTGCCTGCAGCGACCTGCAGGAGAGGGGGCAGGGCCTGGGAGGAGGGCGGGACCTGTGGGTGGAGGGGCTGAGGGTTTACCCTGGCGGGGCGGGGCCTGAACCAGAGGGGCGGGGCCTCTCGCGGTGGGCGGGGCTTCATGGAGAGCGCTATAAGAGTGTCGCCTGCGGGCCTGGGGAGTTGGGGCGGGGCCTTCGGGTGAATTGGCTGAGGGTGTACCCTGGAGGAGGGCGGGGTCTGCACAAGAGGAGGGGTGGCCCTGCCGGGAGGGGCGGGACCTCTTCGTAAGGACCCACCGTGTGTGGCGCTTGCGGCCCGGAGCAGGCGGGGCGGGGCCTGCGGGGAGGGGCGGGGCTTGCGTGCGGAGGGGTTGCGCGGTTAACCCTGGAGGAGGGCGGGGTCTGCGGGTTTACAAGGCGAGGGGCGGGGCCTGTCAGCAGGGCGGGCTTCAAGCTGTACCTGACTGACCCTCATAGAGATCCGGGTTGCCTACCTCAGACCATTAACATATAACTTCATTAAGATGCAAGCAGCTTCGTTTTTGTGGAATTAGACAAACTGATCCTAAAGTCACGTGGCAAAGCAAATATTTGAGAATAGCCACGAAATCTGTGAACATGACATTACAAGATGAGGATGGGCACCACCAGACGCTGAAGCAGATTAAGGTACAGCAAGGTTTTACTCCCTACGGATCTTTTAATCCCAACCCTAAGAATAATTTAAAAAATATGATTTAGAATAAGGCAGATGTATTCTATATGATCTAACTTTCATAATAAACTTAGGTTTTCTCCTGAGAAAATATGCAACACAATAACCTAGAAATGATTTGAAGTCTGTCGTGTGGGACAGATATTCAAAAGAGGCTCTATTGTAGAGGTTATTTTAATGGTAAAGGAAATTTTAAAACTTGTATTTCTAATACTAGTATATTTCTAACACTATTCAAGGATAAGACTGAGAAACACAGCCTGTTCCCATAGTTAGAAAGCTACAAAACTTAAGGAGCCTTAACATTCCAGGTGCCAGCTGCAAGATAAGTGTAACTCAGCCAGACAGTGATGTTTT
The DNA here is from genome assembly GCA_028451465.1 of Erethizon dorsatum. Taxonomy (NCBI): domain Eukaryota; kingdom Metazoa; phylum Chordata; class Mammalia; order Rodentia; family Erethizontidae; genus Erethizon; species Erethizon dorsatum. The sequence continues at coordinate 141,947,219 of CM051842.1, forward strand.
GCTTCCTTTCAAGTCCCAGAGATTTATCATTTGAAGGACAGCTTGACTCAGTCTAAGAAAGTGGTTCCTTCCTCCTGCTCACCCTGGCCTTGACTTCCCTGTTATAGGCTAGGAAGCCCCCAGTTAACTTGCCTGAACCAAACCTGCCTAGCAACATGTGACAAGACAAATGGAACCAACAGTAAAATACCATGTTATCTGCCTTTTGTACTTCCTTCTGGAAACCTATATAAGAAACTACCCTACCCCAAGACAGCGCTGATGATTTGAGACCTGATTCCCATCAGCCCACTAGCATTAAAATAAAAGTTGCCTTCTAACTCCTCAGGTGCAAAGAGTCTTCCATTTGCTTTGATATCGGATTTCTGTAACAATGCATACAGAGGCTTAAAGGTTCAGTCAGTGAGGTTTTTGTTTACATTTCCTTTAACAGCACACATTTTATAGAGTAGTGGGTTCCATTGTGACAATGCATACGTGCGGATTCTATCCTTTGATGGCATGCTCCTGCCATTCACCTCTGTGACCCTGCCCTCCCTGTGCCTGTGTTCCTCTTTCCTCTCCTACTTCCTCCTCCTCCCTCTCCTCCTCCATCTCCTCCATCTCCTCCTCCTCCCTCTCCTCTTCCTCCATCTCCTGCTCTATCTCCTCCATCTCCTTCTCCTCCTCCATCTCCTCCCTCTCCTCCCTCTCCTCCTCCTCCCTCCCCTCCTCCTCCATCTCCATCTCCTCCCTCTCCTCCCTCTCCTCCTCCTCCCTCTCCTTCTCCATCTCCTCCATCTCCTCCATCTCCTCCTCCTCCTCCTCCTCCTCCTCCTCCTCCTCCTCCTCCTCCTTCTCCTCTTCCTTCTAAGTCTGGCTTATTTCACTTAACATCATGGTCTCCAGTTTCACCCATTTTTCTACAAAATGTATGATTTTTTTTTATGATGGAGTATTGTATTGTATATATATAAACCACATTTTCTCGATCCACTTACCCATTGATGGGCACCTAGCTGAATCTATAAGTATGCTATGGTGAATGGGGCCACACTAAGCATGGGTACACAGTATGTCTATGATATGCTAACGTGGATTCCTTCAGGTGTGTACCTGGGGTGATACCTGGGTCACGTGGTAGTTCTGTTTTTCATTTTGAGGAACCTGCATATTGATTTTAGTGTCGCGGGACCTCTGCACTGATGTCTATAGCGGCTGTACTAGTTTACATTCCCATCAACAGTGCAGGATTCCTTTTTCCCAGCATCCTCACCGAGATTTATTATTTTCTGTATTCTCGATGTGAGCCATTCTGACTGTGGTGAGATGGAATCTCAGTGTAGTTTTTATTTGTATTCCCCTAATGGCTAAAGATATTCAGCATTATTGATATAGTTATCGGTCACTTGAACTTTGAGAGTGTCTGTTCCATTCATATGCCCATTCATTGATTGGATTGCTTTGTTCTCCCCCCCCCCGGTGCTGGGAATTGAACCCAGGGCCTTCGCTCTGGTCTATGACCAGATCTTTTATACTTTTTATTTTGAGATAGGGCTTTGCCAAGTCATTGTGTTGCTCAGACGGGGCTAAACTTGCGACCCTCCTGCCTCAGCCTCTGAGAGTGCGAGGATGGTAATGTGCACTGCTGTGCCCAGTGACTTGCTTATTTTTTTCGTGGAAGGTTTTTGAGTTTTTTTTTTTTGTGTGTGTGTGTGTGTGTTTTTTTTTTTTTTTTGGACATATTTCGGATAGTAGTCCTCTGTGGAAGAGTAGCTGGCAAAGACTGTCTCCTGTTCTCCAGCTTGTCTCTTCATTCTGTTGGTTATTTTGCTATACAGAGGCTTTCACATTTGATGCAGTCCCATTGGTTGAGTCTTACTTAGTGGTGACTTCTCTGTATTATCCATCAACATTTACGACTTGGAATTTTTCTTGTAGGAAAGATTTGTGTCTCATTCTGTCTCTCCTTATCTTCCTTATTTATTTAATCATTTTATATCAGCGTGAACTCATGAATATTTACTGTATTCTCTTAGGTACCCACTGCTATCATTATTTATTTTCTTGTTCACATTTTTCCATTTTGGGCCATGAGAGGTTTTTCTCTTTGGCTCCTTTTGATCTGTTTCACCCTTTTTTAAACAGCACTGCGTCACTTTCTGGCATTCTAAAATACTCAAGGCTCATGCTATATTTTCCCTTTCCTGTTGTCTTTTTGTGAAGGTAACCCAGTCTGCAGGTCTGTCGGCCCTGACCTATATTAAAATAGGTATAGATCCGTGCTGTCCCCAACTGCACTCTCGCATGGCAGGGGTTCTTCCAGGGCTCTCTCCTTGTTTATCTGTGACTTCTTTAAACTGCAGGGGGAGCCTGGACTGTAGTTGTCTGAAGTGATTCGCTCACATGTAGTTTCAGCATTGCTAACCCTGTGAGAAATGAATTTGCCATGCAAATCAGAGTGTCTGTGTACAGTCGCCATGCTGCACCATGTGCAGCCAGAGGGCTGTTTCCAAACTTACATCTGGCTTTGTCATCTTCACCCTCTTCAATATGATTATGTCATATATTTCTAATAATTAGGTTTGTGTGTCATTGCCTACAATCCATTTAAATTCCCCTAAATCCCAGTTGATTTATGTTTATATTATTTATTTATTTATTTATTTATTTATTTATTTATTTATTTATTTATTTTTTGAGACAGGGTCTTGCTATGTAGTTCAGGCTGGCCTTGAACTCGCTATGTAGTCAAGGCTGATTTCAAACCCACGGTGATCCTCCTGCCTCAGCCTCCCGAGTGCCGGGATGACAGGCATGTGCCTTCCCACCCGACCTTAGTTTTCATTTTTGAAAGAGGTTCTTGCTATGTTTTCCAGGCTGGCCTTGAACTCCTGGAGTCAAGAGACCCCTGTGCTTCAGCCTCCCAGTTAGCTGGGACTATAGCCATGGGCCGCCTTGCTTGGTTATCATAGTTGGTTTTAAACGTTCGCATAGAGCAAAACTCATTTTAGGAACAATTCAGTGCATTTCCACAACTGTGCAGTGCAGTATCCATGTGCATGTTTCCACACAGAACTGGCTCATCAGTGAAGTGTATCCTTATGCTTCTGCTTTAGAGTTCGTCCTTCATCCCATCCTGTGACAGCCACTGAGCAGTGACAGTGCCTAAACTTTTACTCATTCTGCAAGGTCAAGTAAGTGCAGCCACATAGTGCACCGGCTGTGGGACCCGACCTCCCTCACCTCGAGACATGCATTTGGCTCGCCATGCTGCGGGGTGAACCCGTAGTTTATTTCCACCGCGAGCAGCGTTCAGGTGGTTGGCTATGTCACAGTGTGTGCACTCATTGTTGGGGACACCTGCTTTGTCCCCGACGTTTGGAAATTATGAATGAAGCGGCTGGACATCTTCGCTGACAGGCTTCTGCTGAGCCGTTAATTTTCTCTTTGCTTCGGTTAACGTCTGTGTCTGGGCTGCCTGGGTCCTGTGATAGAGGTGTGCACATCTTTATAAGAAACAGCTGTGCTGTGTTTCCAGAGTCACTACTGTACCATTTCATAATCCTGGGTCTGTTTGCTTCAGATACTCGCTGGTATTTGAAATTTGCACATTGGCTTTTCTTTTTTAGCATTCTTGTGTGTAATTGGGCTTTCACGGTGACTTTATTCTAGTATTAAACTAGCACGCTGGTGAGTACAGAATCCAGTACTGGCGTTCGTTTCTCTCCGCGTGAAAGACGTAACTCCACTGCCGATTTCTTCTACTGCTGCAGCGCGTCGCCCCGTCTGTTTTTCATGTTATATTATCCTGTGTATAATGGGTTGTTCTCCCTGGGTGCTTTGAAGATTTTTTTATCTTTGCATTTTAGCAGTTTTACTGTCATGTGCCTGTGTGTGCTCTTATTTGTATTTCCTTTTAGGGGTTTGTCAACCTTCTTGGGCTTACTAATTAAGGTTTTCCCCTAATTTGCAGACATTTTCAGCTCTTTGTTGTTGATTTTCTTTTCCGCCGCCTTAGGTTTTCCGCCTCTTCTTTCTTCTTCTGGGGACCCAGCCAGCTCACAGATCCCTGAGTCTCTAAGTTCATTTTAAACCACCGTCCACGCTTCCCTTCAGACTGGATGCTCCCCGCAGCGCCGTCTTTGAGATTCTTTTGTTTCTAACCTCTGACATGCTCAGAATCAATTTTTCTGTGTCATTAACTGTTTTGTTCTTTTTTCTACCTTCAATTTATCTTATGAAGTGCCGCCTCTCTTCATCTGGATGATATTTTCTTTAGCCCCACGTTTTTAATATCAGCTTTCAAATCCTTGTGTGCTAACGGCAACATACTGGTCATCTTAGGGGTAGATTTTGCTGCTGGATTTTTATTTCTGTGTCGTCCTATCCACTGTGTGGCTGTAACAGGAGACGACCAGCAGGAGCAGTTTATTTCTCCGAGTTCTGGAGGCTGGGAAGTCCAGGGTTGATGCGTGCATGGATTTGGTGCCCGGCAAAGCCTGGCCGCCTGGGCTTCCCACCGTCTTCCTGCCGCATCCTCACAGGGCCAGAGGCAAAGGCCTTTCACTCCCGTGTTCATTCCCTCCAGAGGCCACAGGAGGAACCAAGCCCGAACTACTCCCGGGGCACGTGGCCCTCCTCTCATAATGGGGTGTTATACTGCTTCCTAAATATTGGAGGGGGCACCAGCATCCAAACTCCAGCATGCATGGGTTACATCTTCCTGGCTCTGTACATGTCTTATGATTTTTTAAATTATACACAAATGATCGTTCTAAAGACTTTAGAGTTTGGTGTTTTCCTTAAGAATGTTGTAGCTCAGAGTCTCACCCCAACCTCAAAATGCATTTCAAGTTTCTATTATCTTTAAAATTGTAGACACATTTTATGGTGAACTCTATATCAATATTTATTCAAATTTGAAAACAATGTCTTTTTCTCCAAACCTTGGTGATGGGCCAGTTGTATATGGTCTCTCTTGATGTCCCAAACCCACACTGACACGCAATCAGCAGTCCCAACTGGGCACAAATGACAGCCAAGATCCTTGGAGGACCCTCCGTAATGCCCCTCCCCCAGCGCAAACTTACAAGCAATGGGGAGCAATCTTTCCTCTAACTCCCTGGGTTCAAATATGACTGCAGTCTAACTGTGAGGCCTTCAGGAATCTCTCTGTGCTTCTATGTGGCATAAGGAGTTGAGGGCTGCCAATAACAAATGCTGGCAGGGATGAGGGGAAAAAGGAACACTTCTCCACTGTTGGTGGGAGTGCAGACTGGTGCAACCACTGTGGAAATCAGTGTGGAGATTCCTCAAAAAACTAGGGTTGGAGGTCCTATTTGATCCAGCTATTCCCCTCCTGGGTATCTTCCCAGAAGAATTAAAAACATCATACCACAGTGGTTTATGTGCACCCACGTTCATAGCAGCACAATTTGTAGTAGCTAAATCTTGGAAACAACCCAAATGCCCATCAACAGAGGAATGGATAAAAAAGATGTGGTCTTTTTATACAATGGAGTACTACTCAGCCATAAAGAAGGATAAACTTGAGACATTTATAGGGAAATGGATGCACCTTGAAACCATACTCTTAAGTGAAAAAGTCAGACATAGATATGTAAATACTGCATTGTTTCTCTGGTGTGAAAAACCAAAAGTGTAACTAAGGACCAAAATGCATAATAGGAATTGTGAAATAGGAATAAAATGTTCAAATGTGGAGATGAATAAAGGAGGGGTGAGGGAGAAAGAAGGGAATAGTAAAAAAAAAAAATGAGAAAAGGAAACAGTGAAAACAAAGCTATTGTAAATGGGGAGGGGAGGAGGGGTTGAAGAGAGGGGAGGGGAATGGGAAAGAAAGAATCAAGTTGTATCCCGTCCAGGTACAAATTCTCTATGATGAATGTGATCATTATGTATATCTAAAATGTACCAATAAAATCTGATTGGAAAAGAAAAGAAGTTGAGGGCTGCTAATCCAGTTCCCATTTCTTAGGGCTGTTCTGGGAGCTCATGCGTGCAGGAATTCTCCATGTGGAGGAGGCGTCCAGGTGCGGACTCAGCAGGACGGGTTCATTTCAGAGCAGGCCTGGGAGCGAGCACGCTGGGGCCTCCAGCGTGCTGGACGCAGGGGATGGGGCTTTTACAGGGTCATGGGTGGATCGGCGAGGGGGCGTGGCTCCCTGCCACAAAGGAGGCTTGGGAGAGCACAAGGGGCATGGTCGCCCAAGGACGAGGCTTGGGGAGCACCGGGAGTGGTGGCTGCTATGAGTAGCAGGGCCGATCATGGTACTGTCGTCGGGAAGCTTCTTTAGAAATGGCTCACCCATCAAAAATATCCCAGACCCTACGTGCCTCGAACAAAGAACTGAACAAAAATGGTGCCAAAAGTTTATTTGAAAAGAGAGGGGTGCAGGGACGAGGGAAAAACTAGCTCTGCAGAGCGAACTTGGGCTGAACAAAGGGAGGAAAGGATGAAAGCGAAACTAAAAGAGCACGCTGTTCCACGCAGAGAGGGCGCTCGGGGAGTCACCACAGCGGGGCCTCATGGCATCCGTGTCCTTAGATGCAGTCCACATCTCATGCGGACCCGCGAGAAATTCCACACGCAGCGTCGCAGGAAGCTCCTGGTGCTGTCCTGGGGTCTTGTAATTGGCAAGTCCCGCTTATTTTCCTAGCCAGCTTCGCCACACCCTACCTCCTCGTCAGGACCAGAGGGCCCGTGGGAAGACCGTCTTGGGTCCAGGAGCTGCTCTGGCCCCCATCGTCGTCCCCCGTCCAGCAGTTCTTCTGTTCTTCTTTTCTCCCTTTTTTGTCTGATGATTGAGAAGTTCGCAGAATTTACACTTGGAACTTTCCCCCTATTTCAGTGTTCCTTTCAAATGAGGTCATGTCCTAACTCAGTAGGCACTGATGATTTTAAAGCAATGCCAATGGACCGTCGAGGACAATAATTGTCACATTAGACATGGCAGCAAATCTCCACTTCCCTGGAAACCCAGCCACACCGGTACCTGTGTGTGCCCCTTTGCTACGACTTCGAGAACGTGTGCATGATCTGGAAAATGGGTTTCATGGTGGCCTTCAGAAGCCCTTGGCTCTGCGCACAGGTCATGGACTTGGCGCTCTGCCTCCCAAACATCTGAAACACGCAGGGCACGCAGGACTTCCCCTCAAAGTGGTTCTGTCTCCCCTGAGACAAAGGGACTTTATCTTTCCCATGCATGAACCCTGCACCGCCTGTAATTCCCCTGACCTCCTGAGGTCACCACAGAGCACAGCAAGACACAGAGCTGCAGGCGCATTGCTGACAAGGTAGGGCTTTGCCTGAGACTGAAGTTGAAGCAGGAACAGGACAGGAAGCAGGGGATCCTGCGATGGGCCCAGCCCCATGCCACAGCCCAGAGGGGACTGAGGGAAGAGGAATACAAAGGACCCAGGGAAGGGTCTGAAAAACATAGAAAGGCCAGGTGGACCAATGAAATGTGCAAAACCCTTGGCACTGAATCCACTGCCTCTTGCCACACTGCTCCAGGGTGACGTCCCTGCTAGGCGGCCCTCCCCCTCTGAGGTCAGTTGTCTCCACAGGATGTAGCCTGGAGTAACCTGAGCGCGCTTACCGCCTGTTTCCAGGAGAGAGGCAGGAAAGGTGCACTGAACACATAGACAGCTGCCTGCTCTGGAAGCCAGGAGCAAGTTCAGATTAGCAGCAGCCAGCCCTGTGGGTATGAGTTGTGTGTGTGTGTGTGTGCATGGTGTTTGTGAGTGTATGGGGTGTGCATGAACTGTGTGTGTGCTTGCTATGCATGTGTGTGTGGTTGTGCCCGGTGGATGTGTGAGTTGCATGTGTGTGTGCTTGCTCTGTGTTCAGGTGTGCCCTGTGGGTGTGAGTTGTGTGTATACGTGTGCTCAGTGTGTGTGGATGGGTGTGCCCTGTGTGTGAGTTGCATGTGTGAGTGTGCTTGGTGTGTGAGCATACATGTGCAGTTGGGGTAGCTTAAGGTCCCAGTGTGGCTCGGAGCTCACACTGAGCTGCTTCTCCAGTGCTCCCGCAGGCTGAGGCTGAGGCAGGAGGACCTTTGTCTTTCAGGGATGGTGGCCGTGGAGCAGGGGATTCCGAAGTTCAGAGCAGGAAGTGACTAAACCATGCTCCTTAGGGAGACTTTCCTCCTGCTCCTCCTGCAGACACACAGAACCCTGTCACCTCTTATTCTAGACCTATTCCAAAAATTCAAACCATTGAATGTGCCATGTTAAACATAGAAACAAATGAAAGATCAGACACACTACAGGCACATAGCCCACTTGTTTCTCCCTTTAGACACCTGTGTGCCAGGCCCCATCGCTCCTGCTCCCTCCCTCACTGGACACTCAGTAACCCGCTCCTGAGGCAGTGGCTTGCATCCATCGATCTGCTAAGCCTCAGATTCAGGAATCAGTTTAAATAGTCAGTCATATAAACTAAAACAGCTCTTGGATTGGGCAGTCCAGGTTGTAGCGCCCCCATAGGGAGCAAGTGAGCATTTATGGCTCTGAAATCCTGTAAAAATTGCCATTTACCTGATTTCTTTGGGATTACTATAATAGGATTATTCCAGGCACTGACAGAGGGCTCTAAATGTCCCAGCTGTAGCTGCTTGGTGACTAGTTTGTGTAACTGGACTAGTGTCTCAGTCCCATTTTAGTCGTCATTTGTTCAATTTTTGGAATCAGAATTATTAGTCAATATTAAATTCCACTTTTGTAATAAATCTCTTCCCCATAAATTAACCAGAATAGGTGCCATGTAGGATGAAAGGAAACCCCTTTCTTGGTCTGGCCTTTCCTAAAGCAAGGGCAAGGCACTTTTTGGCCATGTTGAGGGGAAGTGGGGGCCTTTCAGTGGGCCACGTGACCAACCATTGTTCTGAAGCAAGAACAGACTCATCCACACCTGTATCTATAAGGCCTTCAAAGCATTTTCCATTAATCTTTATAAAGCAGATAGGCCTGTTTTTGGTCACTTCCTGTGTGAAGGAAATTTCCTTCTTGTAGTCTTGTTTGGGGGGTCCTGTTCTCTCATGAATATCCATATTTAACAAAAGAAGCCTTGTGTTTCAGTAACAGAATCAACTGAGCCACATATTCTCCTTGTTCAAAAACCCAAATGTCCAGAGAACATGCAAAAACTTGAATTTCATTCTGGTGATCACTGTCAAGCATGCTGGGTATGCAATTACTCCTCTCAGATTTAAGTCAGCCTTTCCCGTTTGTCACCTCCAGTGAGGGCTATTCTGCATGCTGCGGGAAGACCTAATCCTGCACTCTAGGTGCTTCCCCTTGTGAGGGAAACAGCGTCCCTCTGGGAGCCATGTTTGTTGTCACTGAAGGTGTTGGCAGGTTTGTACAGGGTGAGGCTGACTGAGATTTTGATTCAAAGCAGGCATTTGCCCTATCATCCTGATGGCCTGGACAGAGGGCATGGCCCCATTTCCCATCAGGGATGGTGTCCCATCCTTATGAAATTTGGGTGGTGGTGTTTAGCCCAATGATTTCCTCTCATGCACTGAGGGCGAGGACCCAGCACAGGACCCGAGTCATCTAAGCAGGAGGCATAACCTCCTTGAACCATCATAGCTGCCAGGTTGGCTCTCCTGGATTGAGCAGGGGCCTTGCAATTTTTTGAACATGTCCAATTTTGCCACAATTAAAACATTTAACTGCCAGGCATGTGGAAGCACACCTCTAATCCCAGCACTCAAGAGGTTGAGGCAGAACTATAGATGCGAGTTCAAGGCCAGCCTTTGCTACAAAGTGAGTTCAAGTCCAGCCTGAACTGCATAGTGAAACCCTGTCTCAAAAAGACAAAAATATTTTTTTAACATTAGTATTATAGTCTTCCACCCCTTTTCACAAATCCCCCCATACTGTTAGCCATTAAAGTAGTCTTGTACAATTCAGTGCCAATATCCTGGCAAGCCTGAATATATGCTCTCAGATCATGAGTTGCCTTTATGGGGCTTAGGGCTTGCTTGCTGTCCTGATTAGCATTTGTATAAACTAATTTTAAAACTAAAATTTCCCCAGCTTCATGTTGCCTGCAAGTGGCTTCTTGTAACTTAGTCACAAATTGAGTGAAAGGCGCATTAGGGCCTTGGAGAATATACAAAAAGGAATGGGCAGGGACCGTGTCCTGCGGAACTGTTCACTGAGCCCTTTTCATTAAGTCAGCCAACTGTGGGAACATGCTATCAGGATATTGGATGTGTTCCTCAATGGGTGCATATGATCCTGTCCCAGAGAGAATTTCTTCATCCACGTGCCCACGTGGGTCGAGGCCTGTTCTATTCTTTTGAGCCTGCTCCATGATAAAACTTTCAGCTGAAAATCAAGATGGAGAAATTGAGCAGGGACAGGCATTTTTTTTGCTAGGTGCTTGATATCATAAGGTGCCAATTTATTTGTTTTGCGTCTAAAACATATTGTAAGAGTCTCACCATAAACAGACTCTGAAGATCATTGCTAATAACACTTTGTCTGAGACCCTTTAGCAATTTAAATACAAAGGGCATGTGGACAGGTAAAGCTGCTCATGCCTGGCACCTATGGAAGTGGCTTTTCCTGTAAAGGCTCTGCCTTGGGGCCAGAAGCCTCTGCTCTGTATGATTTGATTTTTTCTGTGCCTGAGGCAGAAGCCTTTGGCAACAAGTTCCATGGTGATTTAAGACTGATGGAACTAAGTTCCAAGTTGAAAAGATCTCGGGAATCTATTTCTCTCTGTCATGTGCTCTTTAAAGATTTTCTCCAACTCATTCCCAATTATCTATATCTAAAGTGCCTGCCTGAGGAAACCATGGATTGTATTTGGTTACCTCCTGTAGCATTTTTGATAACTTTTTAGTTGGCACATGAACTCCTGAGTGTTTTAATAAGCTTTGGAGCAGCTGAATATATCGGTGCTCCTCAGCTGACCTGTTCAGCCCCGTGTTTTATTCCCAGATCAAAATGGCTATTTGCAGCAGTGAGTCCTTACCTTTCTACTCCCTCATCAGACCTCTCTGAAATGTGTTCTGTGAAGTCCTCCATCTCCCAGCTTCTTTCCACTCTGGTGGTCCTTACATATACAGGTTTTGGTAATAATACTACTCCCTGTTTGGGCGCTAATTGTCAGGATCTAGCCAGTCTCCCAATCCCCTGGGCAAATGTACAAGGAAGGTTAAAGACAATAGACAAAAGGAACATGGTATATGGGGGTCTGGGAAGATCAGAGCTCATGTGGCTTAGACCCCACATTCTCTGAACCACCATCAATTTGATGGGTACATAACATCAGGGGATGTGTAGGGAAGTACAGGAAACAGCTGAGGCCAAAAGGAGAGAAAATGAGCAAGGCCTTCTGAAGATGGAACAAAGATATTCCAAGCAGTAAATCTTTCCTTAGTGAGAGACCTATTTTATCTCTAAGGGTGACATTATTGCCCTGGAATTCTGAGTGAGTCAGCACCCTCAGCTGTGGTGTTATCTTGCCTTCAGAGATGTCACAGTGTCACAGTGTAGGTCTCTACTATGACTATGGTCATGGAGAGTGTTGCTTCTGCATGCCAGTCACTGGCTCATCAGGCAAGTCACTTAGGCCTGGGACAGACTCATAAGTTAATATGGAAAGTCAATTGATTAAATCTAAAGCCTGCTGAACACCACCTCAATGTGGTCTCCATCACTCCAGCACTTGCCTGTTGGTCCTACTTCAAGGCCATGGATGTAGAGAAAGTTCTGCCTCCTCTTGCCCTTCCCAGTGTCACTTCAGCCTGCATCCTCATTGGCTCATTTTCCTGGCCCAAACTCCATGTTTAGTTTCATGGCTCATCCACAGACTTGCAAATGTGATTCACTGACCTCGTATTATGGAAGACAACACAGGAAATCGATTGACCCAGAATCCCATGTGAGATGTATCAATTTTCCAAAATGCTCTTTCTGCTACTGGACAGATGGTTCCTGGGGATTCCGTCTCCTGAAACCTTTCCCCAGCTACTCAGCAGAGCCACCCATCATCTGTGCATCCGTCTGCCTGTTCATCTGTCCGTTGATTCACTTAAGCACCAAATACTGATTGTGTACCCAAGTGAGGCAGGCTCTTCCCTGCATCACTTTCTGAGGATTCAACAGTAAACCAAACAAACCCTCCTGACCCCATGGTGCTTATATTCTATGGGGAAAAGAAGACCACAACACGTAGACGAGTACAGTGGGTGTAACGTGAGCTGGGGGTGAGTTCCACGAGGAAGAGTGAGGCAGAGATGGGTGTAGAGCATGAGGGGTGGGTGGGGAAGTGTACTGAAGGAGTTGCTCTTTCAAGCAGGATATGCCGGGAAGGACTTACCACGATGTGAAGATTGAGTGATGACCAGAATGAAGTGAGATAATGAACGATGAGGATAGATCAGGCAGAGTCACAGCAAGTGCCAAAGTGGTGGACCGTAGCACTGAACAAAGAGTACTGCAGCATTGTACAAAGAGTACTGCAGCACTGTAATATAACTTAAAGTCAGGGATTGTGATGGTTGTTGCTTTGCTCTTCTTGCCCAGAATTGCTTTTCCTACTCTTCTTTTCTTATGATTCCATATGAATTATTGTATTCTTTTCTGTAGCTGTGTGTGGAAAAGTCCTCATATTTTCATTATGATTGTCTTACATCTGGATATTCATTTTGAAATTACAACAATTCATACAATCTTCTAATTATCCAGGATTACAGCATATATTACCATTTCTTGATGTCTCCTTCAGTCTCCTTTTCCAGAGGACTGTACTTTTTATAGTAGAGATTTTCACTACCATTTACTGTAATTTCCAAGAATTAATTTTTCGGGCCAGTGAGATGGCTCAGCGGCATAAGCACCTGCCTGGCAAGTGTGAGGTCCTGAGTTCAACTCCCGGTACCCACATACAAAAAAAGAGCTGGTGATATCGCTCAGCGGCACGGGCTCCTGCAGGCACATGAGGTCCTGAGGTCGACCACCCCCGGTACCCACAAAAAAAAAAAAAAAAGAATTAATTTTTCTTTGTCATATTATGAATAGTATTGTTTTGCTATTTTTTCTTTGGTGCTTTCATCAATGGTGTAGAATAATTCTACTGATTATTGTTTTTTGATTTTGTATCATCCCACACTAGTGAATCTTGTTATTAATTTTAGGGGTCTTTGATAGATTTTTAGGCCTCCCATGCAGAGAAACAGGTAGTCCTCAAATAACAATAATCTGAATCATTCCTTTTGTATCAGTATCCCTCTTATTTCTTTCTCTTCCATATTGCTCTCGCTAAAATCTTGAGTATATTAAAGAGTTGTCAGAGGAGACCTCCATGTCTTCTCAATTTTTGTGGAAAAGTTTTCAATTTTTCCCATGTAATGTAATATTACCAGTAGATTTTTCGTAAATGGCTTTTACCAGATAGAGTCAAGGTTTCTATACGTATTTTCTTCACAGTTTTTCTCATGACTAAATATTGGATTTTGTCAGTCATTTTGTGTACTGAGATGAATATGTGATGTTTTATATTGTTTTGTTAGTCACAATTTTATTCATATCTGTTCCGATCTTAATATTTTTTTCCCTTTACAAACTTTGGGTGTGGATTGTTCTTGTTTGTATAGCATCTTGAGCTGCATCACAATGTTATCTACATGCACGCATTCTGTTTTTCTGATGTGGACATTCATAGCCATGGACTACTCATGCTGCCTGGTATATTCAGAAATCCATTGTGATTTTGAATTTTTCATTTCCAATTGCATGGATTTGGATCTTTTCTTTCCTTTTTGTGTAAAATTAGCTATGACATTATCTATTTTATTTATTCTTTCAAACAAACAGCTCTTTAATACATTGTATTTTTGTAGTTTATTTATTTCTGCTTTTTTCTTTATAATTCTTTTTTTTTTTTGGTGGGTACTGGGGGTTGAACTCAGGACCTCACGTGCCAGCTGGCACCCGTGCTGCTGAGCGATATCACTGGCCCTTTTACGTATGTGGGTACCGGGAGTCGAACTCAGGACCTCATGCTTGCTATGCAGGCGCTGATGCCACTGAGCCATCTCACCGGCCCTTTTCTTTATAATTCTTATGAGGGTTTTGGATTTGGATTTCTCTTGTTTTTCTGGGAACATGTGATGTATCATTAGGTTATTTATGTGAGCTTACTCTGTTTTTCTGATATGGACATACACCACTTAAGTTCTTCCCTCTTAAGACTTCTTTCATTGTAGCATAGATTTTTGCATGTTGTAGTGGCACTATAATTTGATTCTGTTAACTAATATTTTCTTTAATTTCTTCTGCTACTTTTTATGTCTGCAAAATGATATTCTATAGTTTCCATGTGTTTGCACAGTGACTTGTTTTTTGCCATTGATTTCTAGTTTCATTGCCCTATGATCTGATAATTTGCATGCAACAATTTTGACTTTATTGTGTTTACATAAGAATGTTTCACAGGCCAGTACCTGGTCTGTTTTGCACATTGATCCATCTGCTGCTGAAAAGAATGTGTATTCTCTTTTTTGTTGGGTGGTTGCTCTGTAGATATCTACAAAGTGAACTTGTTGAAAAGTCTGCTTCAATCCTGCTATTTCTGTGTTACTTCTTTGTCTAGTTGATTTGCTCATTTGTGACAGTGGGTTATTGAAATCCCCCATTACAATTGTATTGTATTTGATTTTTCATGTCCAGGGGTGATCATTTTATGGTGTGTGCTCTGGTGTTTTGTGCATAAATGCTTGTAATTTTTCTCTTCCTTCTGTACTGTGGCTTTAACCAATATGTAGGAGATTCTTTGTCTTCTCATTAGTTTTGGCTTGAAATCTACTTTATCTGAAACTAGGATAGGTACCCCTGCTTTCTTCCTGTTTTCTGTTCCATGGAATATTATTGTCAATATTTGATTTTTAATATATGACTTCCATTTTAAAGTAAATGTATTTCTTGTATACCACACATGGTTGATTTTGTTTCTTGATCCATTCTGCCAGTCTGTGTATTTTTATTAGGGAGTTGGACTCTGGCATTGAGTGTTATTACTCAAAGCTATGAACTTATTCCTCCAAACACATTGAGTTCTTGTTTTTGGGTTCCTTATTTATTTCCGTATGTTCATTCTTTTTTCTTTATTGCCTTTGTGGGCTTATTTCTTTCTAGAATATCCTTGACAAGCTTTGTGATGCTGTTTGGAGGTAATGAATTTCTGCAGGTGCAACTTGTGCAAATACCATTTCTTCATCAAATGTGAAGGAAGTCTTTGCAGAGTACATAAGTAGGATTGGGAAGTTGAATCATACAGGGCTTGAAACTCTTCCTTGCTGTAACTAAGCCTTTCAGGTTTGTGTTGAGAAGTCTACTGTGGTTCTAATGAGTTCATATTTGTATGGAATGTGTTGCTGTGTCTAACAGCTGTTAAGATGTTGTCCCTGTGATGAACATCTGGCAGCTTAAATGTTATGTGGTGTGGACAAGTTCTGAGCTGAGCGATATCACTGGCCCTTTTTTTCCTAGGTGGGTTCTGGGAGTCGAACTCAGGACCTCGCGCTTGCCAGGCAGGCACCTATGCCGCTGAGCTATCTCACCCGCCCGAATACTATTTAGTCCATCTGACATTTGATTAGGTCCTCTGGAAGCTCCTCTATCATTGTGCGTAATACTTTCATTGCTTGTTTAGTTATGTCTTCTTAGTCCTGCTGAGCATCATTTTGACCTGTTTTGCAAGCTCTCCTGTTCTCCTTTAGAATACTCAGTGTGCAGCCTATGCTATTCTCTCCCTCAGTGTTCCCTGGATTAGCTTTAGAGGGTTTGGGAGTTTGGGAAGAAATTTTGTTGCCTTTTCTTCTCATGTTCCAATTGTGTTTATTTGTTGGTTGGTTTTGTGTGTGTGTGTGTGTGTGTGCTGAGATTTTTGGGTGAATAGTGTAAATACTGTTGCTAGTATAAACATCTGTTTAGATAGTTCCTGTTCAGTGATGTACTTTGGGTGTGGCTAAGTACAGTCCTTTCTCTCTGCCCTAAGATCAACCACCTCAGTTGACTTGGGCAGTGAGGACTCAGGGTATTTTACCAGAGTTCTCTGGAAATGTATTCTAGTATTGTTAATGTCAGAGATGTAATCACAGTGTTGGCTTACAGAGAAAACCCATTAATAGCAACCTTTATGCAACCCTAGTAATGGCACACAAATTAGCTAATGTAGTGTCATTCAAGACAAAATGGATATTACGATACCCTAGGAACTGTTATATAACACCATCAATCCTAGAGAAAAAGTCCACAATTATAGTGTAAATATCATGACAACCTAGGTATCTGCATACAGCTAATATGCACTAAATATGACAGATGTATCTCTGCTAGTTGTACAAAGGATCAAAAGTAGACTGAACTATCTAAAAACCAGCAAAGCTTTATGAGTATACTATAAAGGATACAAGGGATAGGAACCAGGGGACTGCAAGAAGAAAAATGTGAAACCTTAAAGTAGACAACATGAGAAGGAGGAGAGGGAAGTGGGGTCAAAGGTTCCTGAAGGCACTGGAGGGATGATTGTACAATGACTAAAATTTAACATGAAAAACTGCTGAAATGCAGAATAAAGGAGGGACATAAAAGAAATTATACAAAGAAGAAAAAGAAAAAATTCAAGGGGAAAAATTAAAAGGAAGAGAAAAAAAAACAGAAAAACCATGAAAGAAAATAGATGGAAAAAGGACAAAAGAAGTTTTGCAAAACAAACTGGTGAAAAATAAAAAGAAGAAAAACATCCACTTGTAAAAAAAAAAGGGGGGGGGACAAAGAAATACTTGTGACTTTTATTGTGTGTCTTCCAGAATCTACAAGTTTGGGGTGAGTCCAGGTCCAGACATGTCCCTGCTCATGCTGGTAGATAAAGAAGGGCATCAGCACCCACATCTGGATGCCAGCACCTGCAGACAGTAGCACAAGCACACCATTGCATGACTTTCAGTCCAGAGTAAGTCCAGCTGCACCTGGGATATGGCTGTGGGAGTGTGGTCTGGGTCTTTTTGCTTAGATGCCTCTTGGAGTCTCTTTCCAGCCTGCTGTCTGAGTGCAGATGTCTCCAATGTTCATCTCTCACCCAGGTCCTGGGGGAAGATAACAAAGGGAGCCATGGAGAGGAGCCATGTGGCTATTCTGGTTCCTGGGTCCAGTCAACCAACCCTTCCCTGGATGGCATCTGACCAACTAGCGGCTCCAGGGCTGTGGTGGGCACCTGTACTAGAATCACTCTCCAGCCAGTGTGGAAAGACCCACCGGGAGCAGTCACACACTCTCCCTGCAGGCCACAGGGATCCGCATCGCTTTTGAGGGTCTCCAAATTGTGATTTTCCCCAGCTTGGAATCGGAATCTCAGAGAGGTTGAGTGGATTTCCCTCTCCATTCCACCATTTTCCCCACCCTGTCTGATATATTTTAATATTATGGCCTTTAGGTGCATTCCTGTTGCTATAAATGATTCCAATTTATTCTTTATGGCAGAGAAGTACTCCATTGTGGATAATTATATTTTCTTTCCCCATTTATCTGTCATCTTCCTTTTTTATATGTGTCCCTTTTAATTCTTTCTCTTTATTCATTGCTCAAGCTAAGGTTTTGGGGAGTACATTGAAAAGTTTTCATGGTGAACATCCCTTTGTTCCTAATTTTTAGGAAAATATTTCAGTATTTACACACTTAATGTTCCCAATAACTTTTTCATAAGTGACTTTTACCTGATTGAGGTAAGGTCCTTCTATATCTCGTTTCCTTTGGTGCTTTTTTTTTTATTATCAATATTGTATTTTGTCAAAAGCTTCTTCTGCATCTATTTAGATTGTTTGATGTTTCATTAGCCTCAACTTTATCAATTACTGTTTTGATTTTTATACTTTCCTTCTGCATAAAAGCTTTGTGTTTGGGGTGTCCTTGTTGTTCTAGCATCCTGATGTGCATGATTAGATTATTTATGCGGACTCCCTATGTTCTTCTGATGTGGACATTTACAACCATAAACTGCTCACCCAGCCTGAAGAATCCATTCCATTACTCTTCAGCATTGTTGACTTCAATGGCTCTAAGATGCATAAAATCATTAATGATATACGGCACATTTGAATTTCATGTCTGTGACATGGGGAGGACACATGACAACATGTGCCCATCACCATGGGAGAAATGACCACTCTTGAGCTTTGTGGCTTTGCTGAAGACCAGTGCTCTGTGTGCTTAAATTTTCTCTGTAAGATTGAAAGAAAAATTTGGGAGAACAGAATCCATGATGAAATGCAGTGGTAATAATTATGTAATCATGCAAGTAGTGAATAAATCATAACAAAAACTGAAGAAATAAATAAGCACAGACTATTATTGTTGCTTAGTAAATCACAGATTTTTTTTTGACAGGCTCTTACTATCAATTCAGCCTGACCTTGCATGTACTATATAGTCCATGTTGGTCTACAAGTCACACAGATCCTCCTGCCTCAGCCTTCCATGTGCTAGGATTATGGGCCTTAGCAATGAAGCCTGGCAGATAAAACACAGGGTTTGCCCAAGAATATTAATACAGTGAGCTGCATCTGCTGAATTTCATACTTATCTTACAGATGTTCCACTGAGTTGCCCAAGTTGGTTCTAATCATGCAATTCACCTGTGCTTGAGTGGTGAGATTACAGACAGAAACTGCTGGTACCAGCAAGATTTTCTGATGCTAAACTGTTGGGAAATAAATATGCTCAGGAGAAAATGACCTCTATTTCCACTTTTCCTTTGGCTGGAATAGCAGCATGCACTGTGTGATGTTCTGATGATGATGATGATAAGAATTGGAAATGAGCTGCAGTACAGTTAGCCACATGTTTAGGCATGGAAACCATAGTACTTCATTCTGCAATGTAGTGTAGTTCATGAAGCACATGAGATATTTATTATTTCCTTATAAGATAGACATCAATTTTCCCAGGTGTGCTGGCGAATGCCTGTGATTCCCACACGTGGGAGCCTGAGGATTGCCATGAGTTCGAGGTCAGCCTGGGCTACATGGTGGGACCCTGTCTCAAAAAAAGCAAAATACATAAGACAAAATCTGTAAAATATTGTCCACCTGCTGGCTCATTTAATTGTCTAAGCTTAATTAACTTAGGTTAGGAAGAGGTATACTGTTCACACTATTAGGACTACTTTCTGCATTTGTCAGTTATGCTTCGATCTAGCATTATTGCAATGCAACCCCATGGCAAATCGAGCAGCTACTGAACTGAAGGACAAAACAATGCAGAATGTTCTACAAAGCACTGCAGTGCTAGCAAATAAGGCAAAATAATTCAAGGATGCCAGATGTTCTCACAGACAGCTCACACAGGTCTTCTGTAATGTGATCCGGCCCGCGGATCAACTCGTGGGTCCCACCTGGAGGAGAAATGGGATGGGGGGACAGGGCAAGAGGAGAGAGAAATAGAGACAAGATGAAGGGTTCCAATCAAGTCTCGTTTATTGAGGAAGTGTCTAAGGCACTTATAGAAGCGGGGGCGGAAGCTCTCATCTCACGGGGAATGTAGTGAGCACGGATAGGTCGTGGTCATTTCCGGATTAGGCTGGAGAGGATCATGGGAGATGTAGGCTGGCGCACCAGATGCCCTCAGGAGGGGGAGGCGGGGCGGCAACCGTGAAATTGTCTCATCGCTCCCTACAGTATTGGAAGTGACATCACTTCCTTCAATCATCAGACAGTGGTAGTTATTGATGATAAAAAGCACTATACTTTTATCTCTAAAGTTGATAGAACACAAATGAATCACAAAAATTACTCAACTTCTATTTTAAAAACTGATTTGAGCTTCCCAGGTTAAAAATACATAATTTTCCAAAGCACAAATGGCATTCACAGCATTGAAAAAAAAAAAAGAATGCCTCATAATGAAGAATAGAAACCTTTCCAAACAAACTTCAACATGGTCAAATATTCCTGAGAATGTTTTTGCTGACAAATCATATCAGCATTTATACCTGGGGAAGAGGTTAATTATTACACTGCATTGTATCTTTTTGAGAAAACATGGTGCTGCTTGTCTCTGGCAGTGGAAGACCCACAAAAATACATTTTTTTTTGGATGGCCCATTGAATAATTACCTCCCAAATAAAGCATAGCAACATGAGCATGAGAAGTAAAATTTAATGATAAAAAACAACTGATATTGTACACACCGTGTATTAATGGCTCTGATAAGAAAAAAATGGAAAATAACACACTGCATATAATCTGTAATTATGTTGGAATATGTATAGATATCGTCTTTGAATATTAAATACATGATATTTGCTAATTTATATGTTGTTTGAAAACATGAATGCTTAAGCACATGTACAATAATTACTAGTAATAAAATAATAAAATATGGTATCCAATTAAAAAATTCTTGCTATGGGCCAGTGAGATGGCTCAGCGGCGTAAGCGCCTCCCTAGCAAGTGCGAGGTCCCGAGTTCGACTCCCGGAACCCACATACGAAAAAAGTGCTGGTGATATCGCTCAGCGGCACGGGCACCTGCTGGCCCACAAGGTCCTGAGGTCGACCCTCGGTACCCACAAAAAAAAAAAAATTCTTGCTAGAATAAAGGACAGTGTGCAGCAAAGTTTCAAATACAAGCTAGTGGAAAAATGACAACAGTTAAGGGAAATTCAGTTTTGGAGTCATATTACCCCCCAGTTACTAATCACAAAAAAAAGAAAAAAGAAAAAAGGAAAAATAGCCTATAAAATAGTGAGCCTACTGTCATGTAAGAAAAACAAGTGATTTCACATTTGGATCTAACATAGTGCAAAATAAAGACAATTATTATGTCCTTTAAGAGACAATATTAAACTCTTGTGCTATTGCTTACAAGAAGGTACAGAACTATGTGAGCACAACGTTTATTCTTTTTTGTTTTGTTTTGTTTGAGATAGGGCTTCACTATGTAGCCCAGGCTGGCCTGGAACTCACAATGATCCTCCTGCCTCAGCCACCCAAGTGCTGGGATTATAGGCATGCACTACTTCTGGCTAAAACATTCACTCTTAAAAGAGAACTTAAAATTATTTAATCCAGAGATGTATTTTAAGACTGAGCTTACAATATTTACACTTTAGGATATCTCCTACACATGTGTATTTCCTGGAGAAATAATTGATATCTCATTTTTATACAACTCATTTTTTAGGCTTTAACTGTGTAAGAAGTGAAAGGATTTGGAAAATATGAGCTATAACTGAGGCCTTTGTACATTCACAGAGTTTTGATACAATATTCATTCTTGCATGCAGGACAACTGATAACTTGTATACAACCCTTATATTAATTGTTTCTCACAATAGTATTTTTTTGCCACATGAATTAAACAAAAATAACTATAGGTGCTGCCATGTAATAAACATAGATATGAATTTCTCCAGTGTGCAATCCCATGTTCTATGAACAGTCATGTAAAAATGAAGATTTCTCATGTTTTGTATTTATAGTAACACTCATGAATTTCTACATTTTGATGTTATGGGCATCACACAATCCTTTCTCACTTTACACAGGGTTTCTCTTTAGTGGGAGTTCCTTCATGTATTTCAAGGTAAGTGGAAGAATGGAAGAGTTTCCACGTATATAATGTTCCCTATCATGTGAGTTCTTTCATGTATTTAATTTAAAAAACCCTCCCACATTGCTCACATATGTTACAGGTCTCTTCACTATGAATTCTTTCATGTATGTAATACTTGTGTGGACTGAAAGAGGATTTATACTGTTTAGAAGAAAAAATTCTCAGTGTGACTCACTTCATATATTCAGTTATTGTAATCTCCCTTGTTTTTGTGCATGATGCTCACTGCAGAGGCTGTTTCTACAGACTTTCTCCCAAGTATAATTTATTACATGTGTTTGAGAATACCTCTGTGTACTGAATGCATTCACACATTGCTTAAAGTGTTTCAAAAGTGTGTGTCCCTTCGTGTCTTTGAGAATGACCATGTGAGCTGAAAGCGTTCCCACACTGCTTACATACATAGGGTTTCTCCCCTGTGTGAGTATACACATCTTTGACAATTTGAGTGTGATCTGGAAGCTTTCCCTCATTGCATACATACATAGGGTTTCTCCCCAGAGTGAGTCCGTTCATGAATTTGACAAATACCACTTGTGCTGAAAGCTTTGCCACATTGCTTACATGCATAGGGTTTCTCGCCAGTGTGAGTCCTTTCATGTATTTGCAAACCTGCTTTTCTGCTGAAAGCTTTCCCACATTGCATACATACATAGGGTTTCTCTCCAGTGTGAGTCCGTTCATGCCTTTGACAAACACCACTTGCACTGAAAGCTTTTCCACATTGCTTACATGCATAGGGTTTCTCTCCACTGTGGGTCCTTTCATGTTCTTGACAACTATCTTGTCTGCTGAAAGCTTTGCCACATTTTTTACATACATAGGGTTTCTCCCCAGTGTGATTCCATTCATGCTGTTGATAAACACATGTGCTGAAAGCTTTCCCACATTGCTTACATACATAGGGTTTCTCCCCAGTGTGTGTCCATACATGTGTTTCACAATCTCTGTGTGTGACAAAGGCTTTCCCACATTGCTTACATACATAGGGTTTCTCACCAGTGTGAGTCCTTTCATGTATTTGCCAACCTGCTTTGCTGCTGAAAGCTTTCCCACATTGTGTACATACATAGGGTTTCTCCCCAGTGTGAGTCCGTTCATGAATTTGACAAATACCACTTGTGCTGAAAGCTTTTCCACATTGTTTACATGCATAGGGCTTCTCGCCAGTGTGAGTCCTTTCATGTATTTGCAAACCTCCTTTTCTGCTGAAAGCTTTCCCACACTGTGTACATACATAGGGTTTCTCCCCAGTGTGAGTCCGTACATGTGTTTTACAATCTTTGTGTCTCACAAAGGCTTTCCCACATTGCTTACATACATAGGGTTTCTCTCCACTGTGGGTTCTTTCATGTTCTTGACAACTATCTTGTCTGCTGAAAGCTTTGCCACATTGTTTACATGCATATGGTTTTTCCCCCGTGTGAGTCCATTCATGTACTTTACATTTACTGTGTGTGCTGAAAGCTTTCCCACATTGCTTACATACATAGGGTTTCTCCCAAGTGTGAATCCATTCATGAGTTTGCCAAACACCATGTGTGCTGAAATCTTTCCCACATTGCTTACTTACACAGGGTTTCTCACCAGTGTGACTTCTTTCATGATTACCCAATGAATTGTTGGTGAAGGATTTTCCATAGTGTTTATGTACATGGGTTTTTTCTCCAGGTTGACCTTTTTCATGTGTCTGAATATCACGGTGAGAATTAAAACCGTTTCCCCATGGTACACATATATACATATTCAGTTCACTGTGACTTCTTTCCCTGATTTGAATACTGTTGGGTGTAATGAATGATATGACATCTGGCTTCTCTTGAATGGTACTTTCTTCAGTGCAATCATAATAGGATTTTCCACAGGGCATATATTCATGGGGTTTCTCCCCAGGACTTGTCTTTGCATGTTTTGGAAAGGACTGGAGTTTTATGCAGGTTTTCCCATGTTTGTTACAGGTAGACAGCTTCGCTTTAAATCCCTGCTGCTCACATGGTTTGAGTGCAGTGTTGGCCATGATGGGCCCATCTGCTGATGAATGACCAACCAGGGTCCTTCTAGAGGAAACGCTTTCTCCTGGTTTTATACCAACACCTTTCCTGTGCACATTTGTTTCTGGAGTGTTAGAAACCATTTCTCCACGTTGATACCATAATTTATATTGACAGGACTGCTCTACCTCTTTGCTTCTGTAAAAGGGGAGAGTAACAAAACAACTGACCACATTTATTAGTGTTTTTTAGTAATGATTCACCATGAGGAGATCTGCTTCGATGCCCCCTAAGAATATTTTATCATCCACTTACTGTACCCTCTGCGTGATGGCTTTTACCCAATCAGTAGGATCCATCTGGGAGTTTGTAATTGACCCATTTGGCTTTCACCCAATCAGTAGGATCCATCTGGGAGTTTGTAATCGACCCATTTGCAATACACAATACTTTCATTTTGAGGAACTAGAACACATCTTGATGAAACATGTCCATGTATTGATGATTTTTGAAACCTTCTCCTCCATGACTCCATCCCCTCCCCTTCCACTGAGCCTCTTCACCCACTCCAAAATGTCTGCTTCTCTCTTTTCCATCACTCCTCTATTTACTCCTTAATTCATGTTGTGGGATTCTCATGCAAAATATAACTTGTGATATTGAAATTTCTCATCTGTCTTATTTAATCTAATATTATGGGCTCTAATCCATATTTCGGCAAATGCCATCACTTCATTCTTATGTGGATAAGTACTATTCTATTAAGTGTACACACCATATGTTTTCCAGTGCTGGAAACTGAACCTAGGGTTTCAGCAGAGATACATCCACAGGCTATTTTATTTTTATTTTGAAACAGAGTCTCATCAATCATTAAGTTGCCCAGGCTAAGCATGAATGTATGATCTTCCTGCTTCAGCTTCCTAGAGTACTAGGATTCCAAGCATGGACCTTTATGCCCAGCCTATCCCATATTTCCTTAATCAACTCATCTGTGAATGGGCATTTAGGTTTTTTCCAGAGCTTAGCTTTTCTATGTTGTACTGCTACAAATGGGTATGAAAACACCACTGTAATGTGATTACTTTAACAATGTGGGGAACTTATGCAGTAAAACTATAGTTGGATACAGCCAGATGTGGTTGCCATGACTGTCAGTCTGGGAGGCTGAGGCAGGAGGATAACTGTGAGTTCAAGGCTGGCCTGGGCTACATAGTGAAACCCTGTCTCAAAATAACCAATATATATATATATATATATATATATATATATATATATATTTGGACAAAACAGAATGTCTATTTTTCCATTTCTGTGGAATCTCTACACTCATGTCCTAGATGTTATAGCACACTCCCAGCCCCACCAATAGCATGGGGAGGTGTTTTCTAATGTTTTGGAACATGAATGGACCGTGGGTTTGGAGGACTGCTTAAAAATAAATGTGATCAAAACAGTGGTATTCATTTGGATTTTGAATACATCTACAACATTAGCAATTTTTCACACAGGGAATGTGTACAACACATTTATCTACTTATAATATCATATATAAGTTTTATGATATGAAAGTGATCTTTAAAAAACATGTATATATGGGCCGGTGATACAGCTCAGCAGAATAAGCGCCTGCCTGGCAAGTGCAAGGTCCTGAGTTCAACTCCTGGTACCCGCATGTTAAAAAAACAAAACAAAACAAAAAAACCATATATATATAGATATCTATCTATCTATCTATCTATCTATATATATATCTCAGAGTATACACAAAATTTGTTTTATATACTCCTGTCCTCAATGCCTGAATGCAACTTCATTCAACATGTCTATAAATGTAAGCATGGAACAAAATTTGTACATTTAAAAAAAAATTCAGATAGGGTCACACTCTGTACTTGAGGCTGGCTTTGAAATTACTATGTGGCCCAGTCTAGCCTGGAACTTATGGCAATTTTCCTGCCTCAGCCTCCAAAGTGCTGGGATTACAGGCAGGCACCAACTCGTCTGGCTGTTTGTTCATTTACATTACCTCAATGATGTCAGTTTTGGCATAATATGAGTACCACCTACATTTCAGATATTGGAATATTTCAAATACACAATTGTCAGATTATAGACATTCAATGTGTATACGTCCATTGAGAAATTTTGTGAGATTAAGGAAGTTTGAGGGGCCGGTGAGATGGCTCAGCGGCTTAAGCGCCTGCCTGGCAAGCGTGAGGGCTCAAGTTCAACTCCCGGAACCCACATACAAAAAAGGGGCCGGTGATATCGCTCAGCGGCACGGGCGCCTGCTGGCGCACAATGTCCCGAGATCGACCCCCCGGTACCCACAAAAAAAAAAGAAAAAAAAGAAGTTTGAACATGGTCTCACTTGTGTAATTTGCTTGGGTTTAATATTCTGACACTTGAGGAACTTTCTTCTCTGTGTATAAATTACCTTAGACATTTCCTGCAATGTCTGTACTCATCTTCACTTTTCTGGTCATCTGAGTTCCTTCCTAAAGTGTAGAAACAGAAAAATAATGATGACTTACTACATATATGAAAATCAGTAGATTCCAGTTAGGTTCATGGTACAATGTGACCACGCCTGACATATGCATCATAACATTTCCATCTTCCCATTAAGGAAACTGCACTTAAGAGAACACCAACCAGTGTTCTCTTATAGCATAAATGAGAAAATGGTATCTTCCTTACCTATGGCAGCCAGGTTCCTAAAGGTTTCCCACATCACATCTCTGTAGAGCTTCTTCTGGGATGAATCCAGCAAAGCCCACTCCTCCCTGGTAAAGTTCACAGCCACATCCTCGAAGGTCACTGCTGCCTACATCATCGGACATGTATTTCCAGGAAGAAGAGTTAGATTCACAACATGAAACATCTCAACTCTACTCATAAAAAGCTCAAATGAGGCTGAGATTTCCAAATGTTTATTTCATGGCTTGGCCATCAAACACTTATTTTCCATCCATTTGCACTCATCACACAGGAAGTTTGATGCTACACTGGACTCCAGTGCTAAAGCAACAGTGGAGTGGGAACTCTGCTTCTCCTGCTGGTCAAACCCGTGTTTACTTGTACAAAGTCACTAAAGCCTGGGTCGTAGAAGGAGCCTACAAATTAGAATCCAAGATAAAAATGCAAATAGAAAAATACCTGATGAATTACTCTGAGGGATCAATAAAATATCTTTTTTTCCAACTAGCTATTTAGGGAATTAATTCCTTTCTTCTCTGATTCCATTTAGACAGCATTTTGAAACTTCAAACTGCTGTCATAGAGAAAGGCTTCGTTGAACACTAAATACAATTTATGAATGATAATTTGGAAAGCTAATGAAAACAATTCCACCTTCTATTGGAGAATGTCTAAGGACTGTGAAATTTGATTAAGGAAGCCATATTATCCAATTGCTCAGGGACTCGAAAGGTGGCATAAGGGAGAGAAATGTAGGGATGCATATGATGAAAATATGTATGAAATGTACTGATCACCAATATTTTGCAAATTTAACAGGCACTAATAATGGAAGGAAAAATGAAAGAAAACATCTTTCCAGTACCAAATACACCTGCAAAGGTGACAGCTCCTTTAAGGTACGGAGTGTCATGATGTGGGGAGCCATAAATGACCCAGCTTCACGTCTGAGCATGCGCCCCCCCCGCCCATCCTGATCCTACGTCACCCATTAGACCCTCCCACCGTTTCCCTCAAAGAGATATAAGCCCTGGCACTTCCGCAATAAACTCTCTCGCTCGACTTCCCTGATCTGTGTGTGTGTGTGTGTCTTCTTTCTCATCCCCATACCGTTGCCCAGGTTTGCGTTCCTGCCCCTGGGAGGCCCCGCTGGTCGGAGTCTTCTTGGGCCACAACACAACATTTGGCGCCCAACGTGGGGCCCGGGAAAGATGGATCCTATGAGGGATCACCCTGTAGGGCGATAAATGCCAACGATTGACCGGTCTTTAGTTTCATTTTCATGAGATTCCTTTCTCAGTGATCCGTACGCCAACTCCTTTCTTCGCGTCTGAATCATGGTAAGCATACAGGGTGCAAAATGGGACAAAACCTCTCCGAACACGAACTTTTTACTAAAGGGGTCTCTGAAGCGCTCAGAGTGAGGGGAATAAAAGTCACCCCGTGGCAATTGACTGATTACTTTTCCTTTATAAATAAGGTTTGTCCATGGTTCCCCTTGGAGGGCACCATTAACATCAGGGTCTGGGACCGCGTGGGTGACGCACTCCAAGATTATTATCGGGTTTTCGGGCCAGGAAAGGTTCCCGTCACAGCCTTCGCTTATTGGACCCTAATTTCAGAACTATTATGGACACAGCCCAATAACCTTCAACCATCACAGGCTCCGGCTCAGCCACTGGGTCAACCGGTTGCCCCCCCCAATTACTGATACCCCTATCCCTAGCCCTCCACCCTCTGTAGTTCTCCAGATGCCAGAAGAAAAAGATGGCCGTTGCTCTCCTACTTCCCCCGTACCCACTTCTGCCTTCTTTAACGATAGTCACCCGCCATCTTATGAAACAGACCTCCGCCCGCCATCTTGTCCTGGGTCTCCACCGTTCGATGGCCTGTCATCATGTCTTAAGCCCACGCAGCCTCCTGCACTTTACCCCCCTCTTCCTGACCCCCCGCCTTTCTCCTTACCTCCACAAATACCGCTGCCCTCTGCCCCCCCACCTCCCCTTGTTGCGCCCGCCTTTTCAGTTAACTTCCCCTCCCTTCACCCTGCACCTACTGCCACACCCATGCAAGATCAATTTCTCAGTTCGCTTCTGGAGCGCATCTCCCTACTTGAACGTAAGGCTCAACAGGATTATCTTAATTATAAGTTATCTCTTTCTCAGCCCTCTCCCAAGTTACATGCATACCCCATCACAGAGGTACAACAGGCCCCCACGGCGGAGGGACAACCAGCCCCTCCACCCCAGCGCGCCAGGGTTCCCTTCCCTTTAAATTCCCTCAAAGAACTCAAAATGGCAGTCACCCAATATGGCCCCACCGCTACCTTCACCCTTGCGGTCCACGACAGCCTTTCCCAGGGATGGGTCACCCCAAATGAACATAAGGAGTTGGCAAGGGCCGCTCTCTCTGGGGGTGATTTTCTACTCTGGAAGTCTAATTTTCTAGATCAATGTGAAATAATCTCCAAACAAAACCAAGAGAGACAGCCCCCCAACCCAGTTACCTTTGCCATGCTATCCGGAACGGGTGATTTTTGCACTGATGAACAACAAATGGGCCTTAACCCTCAGGCGTTTGCCCAAATCTCCCTGGCCGCAAGTAGAGCCTGGCACAAGCTTCCACCAAAGGGAGAGGGTCCTACCTCTCTTACCAAAATTCGGCAGGGTCCTACTGAACCCTTCTCCGACTTTATTGGCAGGCTCACCGAGGCTGCAGATCGCATTTTCGGAGAACATGAAAATAACAATTCTCTCATAAGACAACTCGCCTTCGAAAATGCTAATCCCACTTGTCAAGACATTATCAGGGGCCGGTGAGATGGCTCAGTGGCTTAAGTGCCTGCCTGGCAAGCGCAAGGGCCCGAGTTCGACTCCCGGAACCCACATACGAAAAAAGGGGCCGGTGATATCGCTCAGCGGCATGGGCGCCTGCTGGCGTGCGAGGTCCTAAGGTCGACCCCTGGTACCCACCAAAAAAAAAAAAAAAAAAAAAAAAAAAGACATTATCAGACCCCATCGACATACAGGCTCTATTGAACAGCTTATCCGTCTGTGTGCAGACTTTGGCCCCTCATATCAACAAGGAGTAATGTTTGCCTCTGTGCTCGAAAACACCCTACAAAAGGTCTTATCTTTACAGATAGCTGGCCCACATGATAATAAAAAAACCCCCGCCCACCTTCGTTGCTTCAAATGCCACCAACCAGGACATTTCTCAAAGAGCTGCCCTCTTCGCACAGCCACCCCACTCCCATCTCTCCCTCAACCTTCAGGCCTCCCACAATCATCTCTACCCCCATCTCGGCCCCCACCTCAAACCATTTGCCCTAAATGCCGAAAGGGATTCCACTGGGCAAATGAGTGCAAGTCCCGATATACTGTTTTTTTTTTTTTTTTTTTTTTTTTTTTTTGTGGGTACCGGGGGGACGACCTCAGGAGCTCGTGCGCCAACAGGCACCCGTGCCGCTGAGCGATATCACCGGCCCCTTTTTCGTATGTGGGTTCCGGGAGTCGAACTCGGGCCTTCGCGCTTGCAAGGCAGGCGCTTAAGCCACTGAGCCGTCTCACCGGCCCTCCGATATACTGTTGATGGACACCCCATTCCAAAATCTTCTCGGGGGGCCCTCCCCAGGCCCCGATATCAAACCCTCTTCTGACTCAGGGGACTACGGAGTCAACACACAATCCCTCCACATTACCGACCTCTTCAAGGCAACACCTTCCAGCCCGGGACTTGACCTCTGTGCCTCCACCCCCATGGTATTAGAGCCCACCTCCCCGGTACATATAGTTCCCACCAATGTTAAGGGTCCACTACCAAAGGACTTTTGGGGCCTTATACTAGGTCGATTCTCCACAGCTACTCAAGGGATACTCATACATCCAGGAGTTATTGATCCAACCTTTCAAGGACATATCCACCTCCTTGTCTCTGTCTCAACTGGCCCCACTCTAATCCCCACCTTCCCTCCCCTTGCCCAATTGGTCCTTGTTCCCCAAGTCCCCACTCCATCCAACCCTCCTCTTTCCACACATCGTCGGCCCATTCCCCCTGGTCTCTCCCAGGCTTATTGGTCTCAAACCATATCTCAAGATAAGCCCATGCTTAAACTCTTTATCAATAACAAACCCTTTCGTGGGCTCATCGATACGGGAGCTGACGTATCCGTCATCTCCCATAAACACTGGCCCTCACATTGGCCCCTGAGGCCCTCGGCCACCCACCTACAAGGCTTGAGATACCTCCAACAACCTTATCAAAGCTCCACCCCCCTTACATGGCGTGACTCAAAATAATACAGGAACTTTCCAACCCTTCGTTGTTCCGGACCTCCCCCTCAATTTATGGGGCAGGGACCTTCTCTCACAGATGCAACTCATTATGCATAGCCCCAATGCTATAGTCACTAAACAGATGCTTGCTCAAGGCTACCTCCCCGGACAAGGTCTCGGAAAATACTCTTCGGGCATCACTTCCCCCATTCATCCTAAACCTTTAGCTCCCCGCCATGGCCTTGGCTACGATGATAGTCCTCCTAATGAGGATCCTCCCTCTGAGCCCCCTCTCCATCCTCAAAATTTTTAATTGGGACCGCTGATCCTCCTGTAACTCATGCACAAAAGATCACCTGTCTCTCAGATGATCCTGTCTGGGTTGACCAGTGGCCCATCATAGGCCCCAAATATTCCACCCTTCTGCAGTTGGTACAGGAACAACTCACAAAGGGCCATATTGTTCCCAGCTCCTCCCCATGGAATATGCCCATTTTTTTTTTTTTTGTGGGTACCAGGGGTTCGACCTCAGGACCTCGCGTGCCAGCAGGCACCCGTGCCACTGAGCGATATCACCGGCCCCTTTTTCGTATGTGGGTTCTGGGAGTCGAACTCGGGCCCTCGCACTTGCCGGGCAGGCGCTTAAGCCGCTGAGCCATCTCACCAGCCCTTTTTTTTTTTTTTTTTTTTTTTTGTGGTGCCCATTTTTATAATACACAAAAAACATAATAATAGCTTTAGACTACTCCAAGACCTTAGGGCTGTCAACAAGACCATGGTTGTCATGGGCTCCCTCCAGGCGGGTATACCCACCCCCTCCGCCATCCCCCTTAATTCTCATAAGATCATCATCGATCTCAAGGACTGTTTCTTCTCCATCCCTTTACATCCTCAAGATCAACATAGGTTTGCATTTACCGTTCCCGCCCCCCGTCTTCAGGGACCCTCCTCCCTTTATCAGTGGACTGTCCTCCCTCAAGGCATGGCTAATTCGCCAACTCTCTGTCAACATTTCTTAGGCCAAGCCATTCAACCCCTTCGCCAAACCTGGCCTTCTGTGCATGTGTTCCATTACATGGACGATATCCTTCTCACATGCATTGATGAAAATACACTTTATCGATGTTATGCTCACCTACAAACCCTCCTTAGAGATTCTGGCCTTCACCTCGCCCCCAGTAAAATCCAGCTCACAGATCCTTACACCTACCTTGGCTTTCAGCTGACACACTCTACCATTCATGGACCAAAACCTCAACTTAGACTTGACACCCTTCACTCCCTCCATGACTTCCAAAAACTTCTAGGTGATATCAACTGGCTTCTCCCATCCTTGACAATCCCCAAATCCACGCTTAGACCCTTATACGACATCCTTCGTGGAGACCCAAGTCCTACTTCTCCTCGATCCCTAACACCGCTGGCCCGTACGGCCCTCCAACATGTCCAAGAGGCAATCAATACTCAGAGCCTTACCTACACTGACTATACGCAACCCCTTACTCTGATTGTCCTCCCCTCCCCTATACAGCCCACCGCCCTCTTCTGGCAAAATGCGCCCCTCCTCTGGATTCATCTGTCTGTCTCCCCCAAAAAGGTCCTTAATCCATATTATGATCTCATCGCCCAGATAATTATGATGGGCCGCAAACAAGCTAAAATCTATTATCATAAGGAGCCAGATGTCATCATCCTCCCATACTCTGAACACCAACTCACCTGGCTCCTACAGACCTCTGATACATGGGCCATTGCACTTGCTGCCTTTCCTGGCCAAACACAACATCATTACCCCCCCAATAAGCTCCTGGCCTTTTTTTCCCACCACCCACATATCTTTCCAAAGATCACCTCTTATACCCCCATCGCTAACGCAACCACAATTTTCACAGATGGTTCTTCCTCCGGCCACGCCGCTTATACATGCCTAGATCATAACCCCATCATCATTCCAACACCTGGTCTCTCAGCTCAACACGCTGAACTCCAGGCCATCATTCAGGTTTTCCAAGATTTCCCTAACACTCCCATAAATATCTACACCGATAGTCACTACCTGGCCACCTCCGTCCCCCTTTTGGAGACCCTCTCCAACTTCTTTCACTATACTTCCATCGTCCCCCTTTTTGCCACCCTCCAGACACTCATCCATGCTCGCACACACTCATTTTTCATTGGCCATATACGCGCACACTCTGGTCTTCCTGGGCCTCTGGCCTCAGGCAACGCACTTGCAGATCAAGCTGCTCGATCCACATCTGCCTTCCCCATGCTCCTCCCCACTCCCCGTACTCGACCTTCCTTATCCAATGTCTCTCAAGCACAGGCTGCACATGACCTACACCACCTTAACGCCCAGTCGCTGCGCACTCTCTTCAAAATAACTAGGGAACAAGCCCACGCAATTGTTAAACAATGCCCCAAATGCATCACTCACCTGCCCTCCCCAAATTTGGGGGTCAATCCCAAAGGTCTCATCCCTAACGCCCTCTGGCAAATGGATATTACTCATATTCTTTCCTTTAGACAACACAGGTTTGTCCACGTGTCTGTTGACACCTTTAGTGGCTACATCTTCGCCTCCCTGCAGTCGGGGGAAACAACTAAACATGTCATCGCCCACATGCTCGCAGCTATGGCCCATATGGGCTGTCCTACAAGGCTCAAGACAGACAATGGCCCTGGTTATACCAGCAAATCCTTTGCTGAGTTCTGTCAACACCTTAACATTATTCACAGTACAGGGATCCCATATAATCCACAGGGCCAAGGTATCATCGAAAGGGCAAATCAAAAACTCAAAATAACCATTTCCAAGCTCTCGACGGTCACATGGTATCCCACCAAAGGATCCCCCCGCAATATCCTCAACCATGCCCTCCTTATCATCAATTTTCTTTCCCTAGACCAAAACAATCGCTCCGCTGCCGATCGCTTCTGGCACCCTTCTACAGCCTCCTCCTTCGCCACAGCCCTCTGGAAAGATCCCCTCACTAATCAATGGCATGGCCCTGACCCCGTCCTCATATGGGGAAGGGGCTCAGCCTGTATCTATTCTCAGGCTGACCACAATGCACGCTGGGTACCCGAGCGCCTTGTAAAACAACTTAATAAACCTGCCCAGGGAGGCGCCCCTGAGGGTTAATATTTTTCCTTTATAGATGTTCCCGTCAAGCTTCCTGTATGTTCTTGTGATGCTCCCGGCGACCATTGCTAATCATCAACATGCTTCATTCAGGTGGACACTCAGGCGCTGGGGGGACCAAAAGATACTAGGCGCGGCTTGGATCTACTATTCCTCAAGGAGGGGGGCCTCTGTGCGGCCCTCAAAGAAGAATGTTGCTTCTACATTGACTCCTCTGGTGTTGTCCTACGCGCTATGGACAAATTAAACGATGCCCTAAAAAGAGAGAAATAGCCAGAACGCAAGCCTTATTCCCCAGCACCGGGTTCTCCACTGTGCTCCCCTACCTTGCCCCCCTTTTTGGCCCCCTTATAATTGTGGTCCTCACCTTGACCTTTGGTCCCTGCCTATTCAAGAGACTCATTGCCACCGTAAAAACAGATGCTGATGAGTACAAACAAGCCGAACTATATGATGATAGTCAGGCCCCAGCATATAAGAATGTCGGCCAATGACGGGTAAGATGGAGTCACAAGTCACTAACACTCTCAGGACCACCTAAGACAGAGCGCCACTCTTCGCTGGGACGCTGGCGATGCTAGTGGTTAGCTCAATGACGGGTAAGGCCTGAAAAATCAAATGCGTAAAAACAAAAAGACTTGCAGTAACCTCCACAACCTAAGACAGGCCACATTCAGGGTCATACAAACATTCATGGTTGGCAATATTCTCATTTGGAGAAAAAGGAGCATATGTGGGGAGCCATAAATGACCCAGCTTCACATCTGAGCATGCGCCCCCCCTGCCCATCCTGATCCTACGTCACCCATTAGACCCTCCCACCGTTTCCCTCAAAGAGATATAAGCCCTGGCACTTCCGCAATAAACTCTCTCGCTCGACTTCCCTGATCTGTGTGTGTGTGTGTGTCTTCTTTCTCATCCCCATACCGTCGCCCGGGTTCACGTTCCTGCCCCTGGGAGGCCCCGCTGGTCGGAGTCTTCTTGGGCCACAACACAACATCATGATCCACTCTGCAGGGCACTGCTCTGTTAGTAGAGAGAATGACTATCACGCAGTGGAGAAGGAAGAGAGTCTGCAATGGGCTCACATGTAAACAGAATATGTCTTAGTTACTTTTTTCTCACTGCTGGGACAAAATACCCAACACCCAAAATTAAGGGAAGAAAGGGTTATTTTGGTTCATATTTATAGAGATTTCAATGCAAGATGGGCTTCAAGGTAGGGAGGCATGGTAAAGGGGCATCACAGAGGAGAAACAGCCCATGGCAGGCAGAAGGCAGCAAAAGCAGTAAGCAGCATGTGGTAAGTGACAACTCTCTTTCTGCCCCTTATATTTTGTCCATGGTGGTAGCACTCACACCTTTAATCCTAGCACTGCACTGTGAATCAAATCCCAGCACCATATTGTAGATCTTTCTATGTCTGAAAAATTGCACTTATGAGTGCATGAGGCTTAGGGGGGACATGTAGACACAATCCATAAAAGAATATTGATTCATGATAGGGCTCTTATGTGGCAAAAGCAACAGTGCTAAAGCTACATTGGAATGGGAACTCTGCTTCTCCTGCTGGCTAAACCCAAGTTTACTTGTACAAAGTCACTAAAGTGTGGGTCACAGGAGGAGCCTACAAATCAGAATCACAAAGTGGCACAAATCACAATGTGTTTAATATAGCAGGCAGGGAGAAATAGGTATTTTTTTTTTTATTTTTTATTTTTTTGAAATGTATGTGCATAAAAACAAATACCACCTTTCATTTTTCCTAATTATCACTAAGAATTTCAGCACCTCTACTTGAAGGAAATTTTATAGGTAATCTTGGGTCAAGAAATGGTTTGCACACATTCGCTGGAAGAAAGATAGCCTCTTTAATAAATGGTGCTGGAAAAACTGGCTCTACACATGCCGAAGATTAAAACTAGATCCATATCTTTCACCATGCACTAAACTAAATTCAAAATGGATCAGAGATCTAAATATTAAAACAGAAACATTAAATCTGCTGGAAGGTAGGATAGGTAAAACCCTTGGAGACATTGGTGTAGGCAAAGACTTTATGAATAAAAACTCAACCGCACGGGAACTATCCCAAAGAATCAATAACTGGGATCTCATCTTATTAAAAAGCTTTTGCACAGCAAGAGAAACCACCAACAGAGTGAAGAGACAACCCACAATGTGGGAAAAAATGTTTGCCAGCTGTTCCTCAGACAAAGGATTACTATCGAGAACATATAAAGAACTCAAAAAAATCAGACCTCCCAAATTTAAAGACCCACTCCAAAAATGGGCATCTGAGATGAATACACATTTCTCAGATGAAGAAATACTAATGGCAAATAAATATACAAAAAAATGTGCAACATCACTAGTCATTCGAGAGATGCAAATTAAAACAACACTGAGATACCATCTCACCCCAGAAAGAATGGCTACTATTAAGAAATCAACTAATAACAAATGCTGGAGGGGCTGTGGGGAAAAAGGAACCCTTCTTCACTGTTGGTGGGAGTGTCGACTGGTACAGCCACTGTGGAAGTCAGTGTGGAGATTCCTCAGAAAACTAGGGTTGGAGGTCCCATTTGACCCAGCTATTCCCCTTCTGGGCATCTTCCCAGAAGAATTAAAAACATCGTACCACAGCGATATATGTGCACCCATGTTTATAGCAGCACAATTTGTAATAGCCAGATCTTGGAAACAACCCAAATGCCCATCAACTGAGGAATGGATAAGAAAGATGTGGTATTTTTATACAATGGAGTACTATTCAGCCATAAAGAAGGATAAACTGGAGACTTTTATAGGTAAATGGATGCAACTCGAGAAAATACTCATAAGTGAAATAAACCAGAAGCACATGTGTAAGCATCGTATTATCTCTCTAGTATGAGAAACTGAAAGAGTAAATAAGATCCAAAATGTACAATAGACATGGTGAATCAAAAAGAAACTGGTCAAAAGGAAAGAGAGACTGGAATAGGGAAAAGAAAGAAGGGAAAGGGAAAAATATTGTATATATATATATAAGATGGTTAAGATAGATACACTACCATTTTTACTTAGTTCATTGAAGAGTAAGGTTTGTGCCAATAATGTTTGGACAATTGAATGCTAATGTCTGGTGTCCTGAATAACTAACTTAAAGATAGTAATACGTAATGTATTAACCATTGTTACCCTCCTATTATGTTTGTTTGAAAATTTGTTCTTCTTTTGATTTGTTTTGTTTTTTCTTCTCTTTAAAATTAAAAAAAAAAAAAAAAAAAAAGAAATGGTTTGCAAATGTGGATGAACAACACGTTTGCGAGCAAGGTTTAAGCTCTTAATGGCCAGGTTAAAACATGAACACTTCCCAAGAGGGGGCCAGCAAGACCAACCACGGCCCAACCTATTCACTGTTTTGAGGCACACAACCCATTTCTGAGAAACAGGTATTTTAGTCTTCCTATGTCTTGTACAATGTTTAAATTACCTCCTGAAAAGGGAAAGATAAACTTGAACACTTTGAGAATTCACAGTGAAGAATCTTTTGAAAGAGAAAAAAAAGGGTTTCCCCAGAAGAAAATCATAAAGCTATCAGAATTAGAGGGAGAAATAGAAACCTATGTAAATCCTGGGAGGTAAAAGAGTCAAGAAATAAAAAAATATATGCACTGTGTGCAAAAAGAATTTTTATACCAATTACAAAATGAACACATAAGAAATACAAGTGAAACATATAAACCTCAAGAAAAAAATATCAAATAGAAAACAAGAGCCATGACCTAGTCTGAGGAAATAGGCAAAGGAAGTGGAATTGTGGAAAGACACAACTAGTAAGTAGACTTATGAAGAAATGAAGGATCACATGGCACACTCCACAGCCATCTCCTCTACATTGTATTTTTTTTGTTTTTTGGTACCAGGAATTGAACTCAGGACCTCATGCTTGCCAGGCAGGCACTGTGCCACTGAGTTATATCCCTGGCCCCATATCCTCTACTTTGGCATATTCCAAAATCTACACACCAGTGACATTATTCCAATTCCAGAAAATACAAGTGTTGTTTCTGGAGAGAAGTGTGATTCCTTTCACATCTATGAAGAAGTAAATTTGCCAAAACTTCAACCATCTGGCTGCTAGAATTGAGAAGAAACCACTTTGCCCTGACAGAAATATCTGCCTGTATGAAACACAGTGAGACAAAGAAACCACATAGAATGCTTTTCTGTGCAATTTCTACAGAACTCACTTGTTGAATATTTCAAACTGGTAAAACTAAAAGTATACTGAATAGTGATAACAGTACACACAGTAAATTCATAAGTAACAGCACAGCAAATAGGACAGCGTTATCCATGGGGAAGACAAGGATGAGTCTAACTGGGTTTCCCCTAGATGCTCTTAACCCTGCCCAAGGCTCAGTGGTAAAATTTTTGAAGGTTCCCATGATATTTATACTGTCATGATTGTTAAATCTCACCAAAGCTATTCTGTGAATAAATTTAACTGCAAAATATATAAACACTAAATTGCCATGTGGAAAGAAACTTAATTTATGCCTGCTTGCCCACATTTTAACATGGGAAAATGAGAGGTGATTTACAGAGTGGGCACAGCTAACAAAGCAGTACAGTTGCAAATGTGACATCTGCAGACACCCAGCAAGCAGTGCACAGACTGCATGAAGGACACCAGGTGGAGGGTAGGGTAGAACATCAGAGAAGGACAAGGCAGTCATTCAAGCTAACTAATGAATGCACTTCCTACTTGTGCTGCAATATCTTATGTGTCCTTGAGAGAAGTGGCTTTCATGGTCACAGTTGTAAAATAGGGTATAGAAAACCCTGAGGAATATTACTCACATACCTGAGGGCTCCAGTAGATTACAGCAGGATGCTCAACCATGTGCCAAGTGTGCTGAAAGAGTGGAGAAAGGAGCCTGGCCTGAGGGGCTGTTGAGAGTGGCAGGGAACACAGAGTAAAAACTCACTCCACAGGCAGAGTTTTGGGCACTCAAAGTATCTGTCAGGTCCAAAGTTGTGAGCACCTAGGCTTTTGATCACATCCTTCTCAATTGGGACACAAAAGGAAAGAGTGTGGGAGGTTGAATGTTGTCACTAAGAATCAAATGGTGAACTCATGCACTTCCACTCGAGCGCACCTGGAAACACACAGAAGGAAGGCTTCTTTCTCCATAGTAAAAAGCAAGCTGACTTAAAGTCCACATCCCTTGCAGACTGAATGGCCGCATGGAGAGGTAGACCTACAGAAGGGTAAATTGCTCTGAAGAGACTCGGACAGAACAAGGATAGGAATATGTTCCATGTCCCAGTGAACAAGGAAAAGAGAAGCTAGAGAGGAAAAATGTCCTGGGTCTGTATTTCCCTGTCCTAAAATTTGGTGAATTTTACCTCCACCAGCTCTGCCAGGTTCTCCATGATAATCAGAGGAAAATTGCCTCATACTTCTGAGAGGGTTGGTTATAAGTTATTTTGAAAATTCCCCTGTTTAAAAAGCATGAATCAAGTATGAGTTGTCCACCTTCTCCCTGAGCATTGCTGCTTCTCTTATCATCCCAGTTGAATAGAGTCCTGCCCTGCCCTTCGCCTAATGACTGACATGATCTATTCATTTTAAAAAGCTATTTCTTTAAGCCCACACCTCAATTGAACCTTGCAGTCATTTCTGTACTAAATCCTAAGCACCTTAGAAGTTCCTCTTTTTCAAAAGGTATAACTGTTGTACATTTGAATCTTGTTGAGGCTGAAATGCATTACTCACTTTAAATTACCAATTTGAAGCAGTGATAAAGGACACATGTTGGCATTTGAAGTGTACACTAGGGACATGCTTCTTGTGGCTACTCTCAGTGGCCTGTCACAGCACAA
Organism: Erethizon dorsatum; assembly: GCA_028451465.1. Taxonomy (NCBI): domain Eukaryota; kingdom Metazoa; phylum Chordata; class Mammalia; order Rodentia; family Erethizontidae; genus Erethizon; species Erethizon dorsatum. The sequence continues at coordinate 141,986,848 of CM051842.1, forward strand.
GAACCATGAGGACACACATCGAATACTATGCTGGGCCATATCTATGATTATGTCCCTACAGCTTCTATGTCTCTTTAAATCTCTGAAGGAGAGAATGAGAAAATTAAAGAGAAGCCAGATGTTGTGGCACATGCTTGCAATCCCAGCACTTGGGAGGCTGAGGCAGGAGGACTGCCATGGTTTCAAGGCCACCCAGGCTACAGAGTGAGTTTAAGACCAGCCTGGACTATATAACAAAACCCTGTCTTGAAAAAAAAAAAGAAAGAAAGAAAGAAAAAACTAAAGAAAAAGAAGAAAGTGAAGAAAAGAGGATGCTGGGGAGGCAGTGTGCCAAAGAGAAAGGACAGATGGATGGAAAAGGAAGAAATATGGGGGCCATAGCATCACTATTATTGACACCTTAGACAAAAATCCTCTGAGGTAAGAGTTTTGTGGGTCAGGCCATTATCATGTAGCTCTGGTCCTTGTTCCCGAGGCTGAATATGAGGGTATTGAGATTAGAGTATGCAGGGCTTTTCAAGGAGCCTCTGTTATTTCCTAAATAGGGAGAGAAGTAAATGGCAAAGGAAGAGCTGGAGCCCTTTCACAACCACAGGAAGGTGAACTGCACTTGAGGAGAAGGACAACTGCTGTCCCTCAGTGGAGTGGATCCTTCAGATGGCAGCCACAATGGACACAGAACACAATGACAACCAAATCACCAATGAGATCTGACACAAAGTGAGTAAAATTTCTTCTCAGTAAAGTTTAACATTACTTGCAAAATGTGGCAGAGACAACTTCGAGTTCCATTTAGATTCACACAAGACGAGGTGCAAAAGTACTACTATCACTAAAATGCTATAACTGAACAAAATTTTGTGAGTTAATTTCTTGGCACTAAGACATAATACCCAACATCCACAATTTAAAGGAGGAATGGTGGACTTGGGTTCACAGTTTGTAGAGGTTTCAGCCATAGTTGGCTGCATTTCTCAGAACATACTACTCCCTGCCCCCTCAAAGATGGAGAAGAGGGTTTGACCTGCCAGGTTTTCTATAAGCCTGAATGTGCTCAGGTTTCTATGCTTGATTCAGTCAGGCTGATCTTGCTGCAAGTAGGGCATGATTCTGGCTTGAACTTGAAGCTTGTCTGGCTCACACTTTAAAGTTATGGTATCAGATGTGGGAGGCTTGCTGGAAGCTGGTCTGCTAACTGTCCAGAGAGGAATAGAGTTAGGATGACTCATGTGAGCTGGTGCAGGGTCAGGGTTCTCAGACTTGAGGACCCAGAGAGGACAATGGCCACCTGTTTGGTAATGCTGCAGGCTGCCCTGAGGGAGCATTGCCATGCTAATGGGTTGTGACAAAAGGACTCTGTCATAGTCTGTAGGAGGCAAGGCAGCATGGTTCAGAGGTGGGGCTTTGCAGGCAGAATGGATGCTCTGAATCACAGAGATGGTCAGGTCAGAGGACATCGCTCACATTGCCCGAGACATGGCTTCTAGTTTAAATCCCTCAGCTCAGATGAGGGCTGTCTTCTGCTGCTTCAGGGCCCTGCCTCTCTTATACCTTCACCCAGACTATGCTATGCTCTGTGCATTCAGTCAGCCCTCACCTCTTCTACCTTCACTCAAACATTTGGACATTTTAAAAATCAACAGAAGGACATTTTCTCTGTGTTTTGTCCATTTAGCAGTTCTCATTTTCCATTCATGTGCAGCTTTCACTATTCTGGACTGTTTGCTTAAAAAATCCCCTGCAGGTTTCACAGGTGAGGAGCCCAGAGTGATGCCCAGACACTTTGTCACTACACTTGGGACAAAGCTCTGCATGGTCTTAAGCATAGGAGCCATTTGCCATTTTAAATTGTGACACAAGGTGGCACCAAAGACAACTATATTACAGTGGCAGTAAAACATCCTTGGGCAGCAATGAGCATGCATGTCACGTGTGTAAATTTAAAAATGATTCCACTTTGTCTTTTTAACACTTTAAACAGGCCACTGTCGAACACGAGCCTCATGACTCTTGCATGTTTTCTGACATCTGGTCCCCATGTCATCAAGCCAGTCTCAGGGCTCCTGTGTCCACTTTGGACAGCTGACAAGGTGGCCATCGGCAGGACTGGGGGTCAAGGTTGGTCCAGAAGCCCAGCACCTGGACACGGGCAGCACAGACCCAACACTGTCAGGAGCAGGGCAGGGGTGACCAGGCGCCCACTCACCCACATGCTCCCCAGCTCACACCTCCCTGCAGCTGCTGGGCAAGACCTGTGGGCCCCATCCTGTCCCCCACCCTGTAAGGATGAGGAGGCAGGGGCTACAAACTCACCCAGCATTCTGCATGCACCTAAAGCCAGTGCCACGTGGCTGATGCCCAGGTCCTCTGCCAGCTGCAGCAGTAGCCAGGCTTTCTTCTCTCTTGGCTGTAGGGGTCAAGTGCCTGGATCACTGGGCACTCTGAACCTGATTCCGAGGAACAAATTCTCCATGCCGCCACCATTCTGGAACCTGATGCGGCTGCTGCCACCATTCTGGAACGTGGTGCTCTGCGTCTTTCTCCTCAAAGCAAAGTCTTTCACTTTTGCAGTTTTGAGGCTGCAAACTGTGGAGACTTGCTGCTTCTTGTGATACCCTCAGGCCATCTTTTATAGTCTGTTCCTTCTCAACAATAGAGATCTCCTCAGCTCTATCACTGCAGGCCACAGCTATACTGGAGCTTTTTTTTTCTGGCCAAACTCACATTTTCAATCATTCTACTGGGCTCTTTGCTCTTGATTCTCAACATAAATGTGGCTAAAAGCCCCTAACAATAGCCATGCCACCCCCTCAACATTCAACGGCCTTGAAATTTTTTCTGCCAGATTAATTACTCTGCCACCCTTAAACCTAATCTCAGGCCAAGCCTCTGGACTTGAGCAAAATGCAGAGAAACTTTCTGCCAAGCCATAGCACACATCATCTGGAGTCCAGCAGCCAATGCAGTCCTCCTTCCCAGCAGAAACCTCCCGAGCCTGGTCTTTACCGGCAGGATTTCTATCAGCCTTCTGAGCTCTGACCAGGGTCTCCCACAGAGAACAGCTTAAGGCGTTCCAGCTCTACTTTTTCAGGCAACATCTCCGAGCCTTTCCAAGTCTTCCCATAAGCCATTCCCAAAGGCTCTTGAGCCACATGGTCAGGTATAGTCACAGCGACGACCCCACTTCTCTGGTACCAAATTCTGTGTTGGTTACTTTTTTCTCATTGCTGGAACAAAATACCTGACACCCAAAGTTAGAGGAGGAAAGGCTTATTTAGCTCACAGGTTGTGGAGGTTTCAGTCCATAATCGGCTGGCTCCAAGGCAGAGTGGTACATGGCACAGGGCAACTGCTCATGGCAGCAGAAGACAGCACAAAGCAACAAGAGCAAAAAGGGAGGAGTGCGACAGCAAGCCTCTTTCCCTCCCTTATATTGTGTGCAGGCTACCCGAGCCAGGATGGGTGTAGCACTCACCCATAATCCCAGCATTGGACCATAAATCAATCGCAAACTCTAGAAGCCTGCCCCTATGACTGCATGAGGTGTTGGGGGGACATCCAGACACAAACCATTACACACACATAGATGGTTTCAGTGGCAAATGTACCATCCATCAGAAATTCAATTAAAAGCTGTTATTTCTAATGCACTTAGAAATATTCAGACAAGAGGCATTAGGTATAGACTGTTTATAAAACAAGAAATAAATGTTTCTCCAAAAACTAATTATTTATAAGAAATTCTGTTGTGACATAAGAAATATTACTTCAATTACAAAATATAAATATGGAGATGGTAATACAGAAGTAGCACAAATGATAGGAAAGGAATAGCTTCACAATTCTAATTTGTTTTCTTTTCTCACTGCAGGGTTGGAATAGTAGAGCTCAGTCCCACTGAGCATGAGGTTCACCCCTGGACTGCACCATTAGTTCACTCATGTTGTTCTCATGCAAAATGGGTTTTATTTTTAGACAGGGTCTCACTATGTAGTTCAGGCTGGACTTGAACTCACTGGGTAGCCCAGGCTGGCCTCAAAATGGTCCTTGTCCTCCTGCATCTGAGTCATAAGGACTGGGATTTCATATGTGAGTCACCTTGCTCAGCTGAAAAATACACTATGAAATAAAATGACTTTCAATGACTTTCAATAGAAAGTCATGAAATGAATATAGAAATATATGGAATTAACTAATGATTTTAGGGTAGGATGTCAATGTTTGGGAAAAAACACAGTCCGTTACATATGTAGCTTTTAGGAAATATATGTAGCAAAACATTTCATCAAAAACAATGAATAATTAGTGAAACAGGACTCAGTATATTGGAAAAGATAATCAAGACAGAGTAAAAGAAAGAGGCAACAGGAAAACAAAATGAAAAGGAGAAAAAATATAGGGATAATGGATACATTAGCTTCTACACAAGTGTGTGACTATACAGTGACCCATGCTGGCCATCAATGCTTGATCCCTTGCAGTAGCCTCAGAAGGACGGCATTATAGATGCAGACCCCTGCACCTTTGTAAACAGGATATTCTAAAAGAAGTAAAAAGCACACTAGAATTACCATTTAATGAATTTTAGATAGTGGAAATATTATCAGAAATGTATAAAATTTGAAATATGCCCACAGAAGAGGCAGATGGTGGAGAATCAAATGTTAGTAATCAACCGAAGCAACAATCAAAAATATTTCCATCACAAACTCATCTCCCAGTGGGTTTTCAATTGATTTCTTGAACCTTTTCAGATATTAATCAGGATGCCATTTGTATATGTACCAATTTCCCAGGATGAATATATTTATTCTGTAGAGAAAACACATACAATTATGAACACTACAATAAAAATGATGTACTCATCTGGGTGTAGCATTAAGAGTTTATTGTCAACGGGCCGGTGAGATGGCTCAGCAGCATAAGCGCCTGCCTTGCAAGCGCAAGGGCCCGAGTTCGACCCCCGGATCCCACATACGAAAAAAGGGGCCGGTGATATCGCTCAGCGGCACGGGTGCCTGTTGGTGCACGAGGTCCTGAGGTCGACCCCCCGGTACCCACAAAAAAAAAAAAAAAAAGAGTTTATTGTCAAAATATGGGTAAGAAATCTCTGCATCTATGTCACCAGGTTAATGCAATCGTTACCTAAACCTAGAGAACATCTTTATAAGAAAAGGCAAATAAAGGCCTATTACATCTATACAAGCTGGTTTTCAAATCTAGGATAAAATATTACCTAGCAATGTACAAGTTTGTACTAGAAAATAGTGTCTCATCTCTGCGTGTAGCTGCAGGGTAGCATGGTTCCCTACCCTGCTTGATGTCCTAGGTTCAATCTAAGAACCACACACAGGAAAAAGGTGTGTATATGATAACGAACTTGTGTTTGTTCATCTCATTGAGAGATGCTTCAGCATAAAACCATGGTGAAACTTATCATACATACACAAAAAGAACTGATCTGGTTATTCAAATTTTGACAAAAATATTTTCTAAAACTCAATTTTTGTTAATTATTTCTTAAAGGTATTTGACAAAGAAAAATATTATAATGTAATTAATAACTGAATAAAGCACATATAACAGAAATTGAGCAAATGTTACAAACAATGGGGACACCGTAAATGAATTATTTCAAAATCAGAACTAAGTCAAGGATATTCACGTCTCCACCATGCTGTCCCTTGCAACAAAAATTCCTGTGTTACCACAGGACAACAGGGGCCAGACAGACAAAAAGTGACAAAAAGATTGAAATGAAAGAGATGAAACTCTATGCATGAATGATAAAAGAATCAAGATGTAAATTTTGGGAATAATAACATGGAGACTGTTGCCAAAGACAAGATCAACTGGAAAAAGTCATACTGTTTCTCATAGTTTTGATACTCATGGCAACTATGTCAATACAATGAAGCTACGTGATACACACTCGGAACACAAATTATAAGTAAATGTAGCTCCCACACAATTGATCTCGGGTCCGTACACAGAAAACGACAGAGACATCTGAAAGGCTGTTGTCTAAGGACCAGTGTTTAGCTGATTTTCAGTGAAAATAGCAAGAAAATGTTTTCTTATCAGAAGAATTGAAAGTGCAAGAAAGTCCCTATGCCAGTGGATATAATGAAAATTTTAGAGACAAACTACACTGACAAAAGTACATCTCCGCGTGGGTGAGATGGCTCAGCAGTGTAAGCACCTGCCTGGCAAGCACGAGGGCCCGAGTTCGACTCCCGGATCCCACATACGAAAAAGGGGCCGGTGATATCACTCAGCGGCACGGGCACCTGCTGGCGCGCGAGGTCCTGAGTTCGTTCCCCAGTACCCATAAAAAAAAAAAAAAAAGAAAAAGAAAATACTTCTTGTCATTGTAAAGCAAGGACATTATTCACATGTAGAAATGACCTCACATGCCACACAGTTTAAGCATTCTTTAAAAAATTATTTTATACTATTACCAACAAATTCTTTAAAAGTCTGCCACATGTGCAAAGAGAAAAATCACACACAGAAATAAAATTGGAGAGTATGATATGAATATCAGGAGAGTTATACATGTACAGATTTGATGATGCAGTATGCTAGGAATTCTCAAATTATATGCTTACTACAACTGTATTTATAATACAAGTAAAATAACTCTATATTTAAGAAACATCTACTAGAATTCCTACCGAAAAACAAAGGAAACTGTTACATTTTCAAATCTCAAATAAAAGAGTGAAAAAACAGAGATTTCCTTTCCCACTATTTGGAACATGCTCTACACTTACAGTCACTTATGCCTGAAACTCAGACAACACACACACATGAAATTTGTAACAAGTACCAAGAAGTACACTTGCTTTAAACAAACTGAGATTGGATGGGGTTGGCAGTACAAAGCAAACGTACAAATCATTCCTTTACGGTGGTAAATTGCTCATTGTATTTGGCAAGTGAATCTGATTTTTGCATCACAAACTTTTCAGTGGGCACTCTGGGTAAACTCAGAAAATATTTAAAATATGAAAGTAAAACATGTAAAAATACTGTATAAGAAAGTGTAGGAGTCAGGAAATCTTCAAAAATAAAATTCTAAAGCCACAAATGTTAAGGTGACTTTGAGGACACAAAAAGTATCCTAGGATTTCTGCTCAGGCAAGAAAATACTATATGAAATCAACATGCAAATGGAAAACTTAGGAGAAGGCATGTTGGTCCTCTACAAGTGACAATAAAATACCAAGAACAAAATATTTTTATCAGAAAAACTCCCCATCACAAATAAGAAAATGTGATAAAAGCAGATATTTTATACAAGGGCTTACACAGAAAATGAAAAAGAATGCACAAAATGGAGGCATAAAAGAGAAAAAATGAAAAAGACATGATTACATTTTCCTAGGAATCCATGCAACTCATCAAATTAGAAAAGCCTAATGTTGGTTGGCTATGAGAAATAGGAACTACAGCCCAATGATGGTGGAAGTATAGTGGGGTACATTAAGATTTTAAATTGATAGATACTCTGCGCACCAGCAAAGAGGCTCCTGAGCCCTGAGCATCTATGGCATTTGCTCAAATCTGCTCCTAGGGCAGAAAAAGAATTGCTTGTGGCATCTTTACCAGTGACAGAACTAGACAAGCCTGGTTCCCAGAAGTGTGGAAAGCCAAATCCAATGTTATAGAGACAAAGATCAGAGACCCTCTTGTGAGTTACACGTGCAGTGATGGAAGTAAATCTGGAAAATAATATTGAATGAATTAATTAACATACAGGATGAACTCTCTATCATACTCCCATTTGGGCACACTAAACGTGAATGTACAGGAGCTGGATGCATAGCGCAGTGGTAGAGCATATTTCCGGTACCCATCACTCCCTAGGTCTATAGGCGGCAAGAACACTGCACGTGAAGCCATGGTGTATGACCCAGCAGTGGTGAGCAGCGTCACAAGTGTGGAAAGAAGACACAGCTGCAAGCAGAGCACTAGTGACAATTAGGTTTAGCATTTCATGCTTTTAAAGGCTGTCCTGTGTATTATGTGACATTGATCAACATCCCTGACCTCTCCCCATGCTATAAATCTCGCTCATGCTCTACATCCTGAGTATAACAAGAGTTGAGACACATTCACATTTTCTGATGTGCACAATCACCAATGCCTGAAAACCACCAACTTAGCAGGCGCAGTGGACATATAAGCTCCTGAATGACGAGGTACCAGAATGGGCAAAGGAAGACCACAAGAGCTGCCAAAATTCCCTGCACCCGAAACCCAAGCAGAATGAATGACACTACCCAGATACTCTCTGTCCTTGCACACTCTCTCCTTGTCCTCACCACCTCTACAACTTTTCAGATGTCACTAGTGTGAAAAAACTGCATCATGATCTATGATGACACCCACTGGAGCTAGGAGGACAGAGTAAGGGAGCCTTGAACAAATGCTCTGTGATTTATCCCAACTGTGACTCTCTCCATAGGCCATTGCCATGGGCTTCTCCTGGATGCCAACATGGAAGTTCAGTCCTCAGAGTATGGGGAGCCCAGGAGACTCTTAGGGGAATTTCAGACAGTGCAGTCTATTGTCATTTACAAAACACATAACAAGGGCTCATGGTCATGTCTTTCCCCAGGGATACATAAATCACTACCAAGGGGAAAGACTTTCAGAAGTGACAGTGCTGGACAGACCCGCCTTCAGCTCATTAAGGTAATGGAAGAGGAAGTGGGGTTCCAGCAGTAAGCACCCCAGTAGAGAAAGGCAGATGTTGACTCAAGGTTAAAGCAGCTGGAAGGGTTCCCTGGATCAGCATAAATCAGAGCTAGGAAAGGTAGTGTTTTCTCCTTAGCCCTGCACATGTCTGGGGTCTTGTGTTAAACTGCTTGGCCCTGTGTCTTCAGTGAAATGTTGTCTCGAATCCCCTTTTCATAGTGATGTAAGTCAGAGAATATGACCAGAGTAAGGGGCCTCTTTACACTTCCAAATAAAAACAGTCAAAGCAAAACATACACACCTCCACACCAAAAACCCCCAGAGCAGAGTTCCCTTTTCCAAACAATACTCATACTATTCCAGCTGGGTTGCTCTGGAGAACCTGATCAATACAGCATTCAACACAGGAAACAATCTGATGAATGTCATCTTCTAAAAAGGACTCTGCACAGAGTTGAAGAAATGAGCCTACAGATGCTACTTGAGTTGAAAGGAAAAATACTGTGATCAATCCAAAGGAAGTTGAAAATAAAATGTATTGAAAATGCACAAAGCGGGCCGGTGAGATGGCTCAGTGGCTTAAGCGCCTGCCCGGCAAGCGCGAGGGCCCGAGTTCGACTCCCGGATCCCACATACGAAAAAGGGGCCGGTGATATCGCTCAGCGGCACGGGCGCCTGCTGGCACGCGAGGTCCTGAGGTCGACCCCCCGGTACCCACCAAAAAAAAAAAAAAAAAGAAAATGCACAAAGCCAGGCATGGTGGCAAAAGCCTTATCCCAGCACTCGGGAGGCTGAGGTGTGAGGATCGCTGCGAGTTCGATGCCAACCTGGGTTACAAAGTGAGTTCAAGGCCATCCTGTCTCAAAAATACCAAAACCTGTCTCAAAAATACCAAAAAGAAAAAAAAAAAAAAGAAAAGAAAATGCACAGAGCATACTTGAATTATCTAAGATCATTGTCAAGCCTTGTTTAAACCTGCTCAACACACATTCCTTGACTTGTATTTGGGGAAATTTATATAACACAAAGACAAATTCATAATAAAATACTAAATAGCTCATGAACATTATGGAGCACAGTGCACTGTAACCACTGGCTATTCACCCTGGGTGTCCAGTCGCTGACAGAGCAGTGACTCATGACTGCTGCCCACCATCATGAGCAGGTATTGTACCATAGACCACCAGTGAGAGAAATAAATTACAAAACTGAAAGATTTCCACTAAATAATGTTTCTGTCTTTCTTCAGCAGTAAAGATTTAACTGAGGGCCTCAGGCTGTTCGAATGGAGGCACCAAAATATTTACTCCATATTAAAACAGAGTCTTGCTCAACTGTCCAGGCTGGGCTTGGTGTTGCAATTCTCCTGTCTCAGTCCCCCAAGCAGCTGGGATTAGAGGTGTGCACCACCAGGCCCCACTCATGTTTCTTCTCCCCAGGCACTGAAATCTCAGTAAATCACAATAGTTAGAAAACCCCAACCTTGAACTAGCTAAATGTCACATGCCTGTCTTCTCAGCAGTGAATGAGGTGGACACAGTAACAAAAGTCCTCCCCAGCCTGGGTAACTGAGTAAGTTCAAGTCTCAAAAATGAAAATCAGAAATGGGGGCTATGTAGCTCAGAGCCAAATTCCTGCGTCCAATCCCCAAACAATAAAAAACTTCAAACACACCTCAAAATCTTTGTATCCAAGACAAACCCCTTCCCATTCTACCTCAGTGATGATGCCCACCCTATTACTTAACCCACAAGACCAATTTCCTAATTTGAATTTTGCCTCACAAATGATTAGGTGAACTGATCAGTAGTAACAGAAGACAAAATCACAGAATCTGTTACTAGGTTCCCCTGCTTTCTTTAGGCCTGTGACCTCTGACCCACTCTCAGGCCAGGGCAGCACACAATCCTATTATTGTCACACTGAATAATCTGACCTCAGGGGAAGGGGTTCACTGTTGTAGTTGCTGGTTATACCACCCTCCCACAACCTCTGCTTCCCCATTTCCTTTTCCCTCTCCTTTGCTCCTCCCTATTAAAAAATCCCTTTTACTCCTATTCATTCTCATTGCTGTAGACCCTCACTCTGGGGACACAGCTCTGCTTCAGTGCTTGTTTTATACTGAGTCCATCTTAACAACATTTCAATTTCAAATCAATGTCGAGAAACAGTGCAAGGAAAACAGCAATAATTTCAGGGATGACAGCCCTTGTCCTTCCCTCCACTGCCAGGATCACATGGCCATGTCCATGCAGATGCCCCAGTTCAATGTTCTTCTCAGTTTGTGTTTAACACACAGCACTTTCAGGAAGTTGTCCTTAGCAAGAACCCTTCCCCTCCTTGGTGTTGGGCAGGAATTCTCTGGTGTCACAAACAGGACAAAAGAAAATAAACTTTCCATACCTTCTTGGCAAGGTGAACTTTCCTTCTGCAGAAGGGGGCTCAGCCAGATAGTGGCAAGAAAGCAAGCTGAGCAGGCCCTGTTTTATCCCTGAGGCACACTGTCATCACGCCATTGGTGGAAGTGTGGCCTCACAATCTAACCTGATTGGCTACTTTAATGAGGTCATGGTTGCCAGGCAACTAAATTCTGTGATCTGGGGAGCCCTTTGTTGCAAAGTTTTCTAGTAGGTCAACAGCCAAGTACCTCTTGGTCTCAAGTTTTCCAAGAATTGTGAAACAAGCACATGTACATTGTACCAAAAAGGGGTATTACAAAAATAAGGATGCTTATAAAATGGGGTTATTTGAATTATTTCCTTGGACAGAAAAGACAACCTCTTTCCACACTGGTAATACATTCACATCCCCACCATTTTCCTCAGCGTTCTAAGCTCTCTAGAAAGACTCAGTTAAATAGTCTCACTGTGAAGAAAGGATTGTTTTTCTCCCTTAAGAATAAGGCATTTTGTAATGTATTAACCATTGTTACCCTCCTATTATGTTGGTTTGAAAATTTGTTCTTCTTTTGATTTGTTTTGTTTTTTCTTCTCTTTAAAAAAAAAAAAAAAAAAAAAAAAAGAATAAGGCATCTTGCTATGGAAAATGGCCTGAGGTAGAGTTGTGTAATAAGCCATCTTGATGAAAAAAAAAATAAGAATACTTAGAGAACTATATAGAGCAGACCAAAAATGCACATCCTCAGGAAACAGAGAATGCAGCCTTCCCTACTACAAGGAGTTGCAGCCACTCCCTACCAAGCTCCCGGTTTCCAGGAACTTCAAGTGCAAAATAACCACTTTTTCTTTAAAATTCCAGTTTTATTTAATCCTAACACAATAAGAAAACTGGTTTGAGAACCTGAGTTTCAAATGGTCATTTTCAATACACAGAGTCACCTGTGAGAGGTGGACATTAAATAATTGAGCAATTATTCTGCTCTGGTCATCTCTAATTAGCTCTGGATTGAGCAGTCACCTGGCCACCCACTCAGGATGCTTCCAAGAATCCGGGAGTTATTACTCTTATTTCCAATGAAAACTCTCCCAATATATGGACAGCTGGGACCTATAGGGAGGCTTAGATAAGGGACTGGGCCCTCTAAGAAGGGACATGGCCTCTGTGTCACAGCCAACAGCCACGCAGACAGCCTGCAGTTTCACACTTGGGTCTGTGTAGCTGTAGCCTGCTCCTTAAAGCTCCCCTTCAATAAGGTCACTTCCCCAAAGGAGTTGCTAAACGAGTGGCTAGAAAATTCCCCAATAGCCCACCAAATCCAGCCCCCTAGCAAGAAGTCCAATAACCAATCACACAGTGACCCTTGGGGGGGTGCAGATGGGACCCCCCCATAAAACAGAACTGCACCCCAGATTTGTTAGTGACTCAAATCTGAGTGTCCCCAATCCTCTCCTGCAGTGGTTTTGTGCTGCTTCTTGCAGTACCTGCAATACAGTTTTGCTTGGTGCTGGCCTTCTCTGACTCCTCTTCCTTTTTCTATGTCAGAAAGAGAGAAGCCCAGCGAAGGTGAGTGCAGAGTTGAGACTCAGAGCCACGGAAGGGAACACTAACATCCTCCTTTGGGTTCAGGACCTCACTCCACAGTGTCCTGAGACCATGAGCTCTGTTCCTTATCATTGTCAGTGGGGGTCATAATAACTAAGGTGGTAATTTTGGGGGCTGCTGAGGGTGCAACGCAGGAGTTCACTGCATGTTTGGGAAGCACTGCACCTGAGTCACATCACCTGCAGTGTTAAACCTTGCTTTGCATTCTCACAGCCCTTATCAACGCCTATTATGAGTTTGGCAATGTGGGGAAATATTGGAAACTTAGAAATTGACTGTGAATATAAAATGGAGAGATCTGAGGAGAGGAGTTGTGGGTATGAGACCCTGCATCGCAGACATTTATAAATGTCAGACTCTCCAGCTCTGCTACTAAAGGCAATGAGACCAGGGACCCAGCTCACCACAGCTGCACCAGCTCCAAGCCACACCCGAATCAGGGTCGCCCCAAGGCCCTGCTCTCCACAGACTGCTGAGGCTGTACTGGGGCCACACGAGCTGGCACTGTGGGCTGGTGGTGTCGCAGTGGGGACAGGACTCACGGAACACGGCAGTAACCCTGACGCAGCCAAGGGAAGAAGGGACAGAAGCACCAAAGACCAGGAGGAGCTCAGGGTCTGGAGCTAAGCAGGGAGGCTGTAGCTCCCCAGAGCTGGTTCTGGCCACTTCCTTTCAGACATCAGCCCCATTCCATCCCTTCCCCAGCTTCCATTCCATAGAATCACCATTGCGTGGCTTCCCGGTGTCCCAGAGTCCTTCCCACGCAGCCTGCAGCCAGCAGAAGTCCCAGAAGGCGGTCTAGCGAGCTGGGGGCCTCTCAGGACTATGATGTGGACAGGGAGCCATGACACCGGAAGTACCCCCCACCTCGACTCACCTGATTGGACAGTGCATGCAGCCCGCCTCTTCATCTCTGATTGGCTCCTGCTCCACTGTCTTCCCTCTGTCCAGAGTGAGGAGCAAATAAATAGAGCTCAAATGATAGATTTTCCCCCAAGAAATTCTGGACAAGTCTCTCTTCTCCAGTGTTCACCTCCCCTCACCTAAAATAATTGCCCCCCCAAAACAGTTATTATATAGATGGAGAAATGAGTTACATGATAGCGATATTCTGCAAAAGGGTAAAGATAAAAGGAAAGCAAACATTGCAATTCCCTTAGACAAGCTTCATACCTCATCCAGAGTCAAACATCCCCGAATGTTGAAGATAAGCATATGGCCAGGCGTGAGGGCAAGAATGAATGCTTAAATGGACCCCACTCTTTGTCCACTGGGTCACTTCCTGGTGATGAGGCAGAGATATAAGGATCTCAGACTGTAGCTCTGCATGCCCAGCAGTTTCTTCTTCACATGTTGAAATTCTCCACCATTCATCGCTCGTATTCCTAGAAGAAAAATATTACATGAAATCGTGTGATACTCTTGTTATAACTGGATTGGCCTGAGTGATGTATAGGATACTTGTACAGCACAATTGTAGGTGTCCAGGTGAGTCATGCTAATGTCACCTGATGGACAAATCTGGCCCCTGGGCCCTACTCTCTGGTTCCAGACTTTTATAAGGTTGTTAAACTTTTCTTCACTTGTATTTGCTATGATGTTTTTTCTTTGGAAGAAATCGAACCAAGACTGCAACCTTTGAAACAATGAGACATTTTTTGGTTTTGCTTTTGTGGCACTGGAGATCAAAGGCAAGGCCTTTCCTACGCTAGGTAAGTGCTGTACCACCAAGCCAGCCTCATCCCCTGAAATCCACAGCTGCATTTTGTATTGAGGTGTGCCAATGTTCTGATGTTGGTTTTTGTGTGTGTTCTTAAAGAGAGGGTCTCATTTTATAGTCCAGGCTAGCCTCAAACTCACTCTCCTCCTGCTGCAACCTGTTGGAAATAAGTTCCTAGACTCAATTTTTTGGTGCAGATGATGAAACACTCAGATATCAGGGAATCTCGACAAGGCTTTTACTTTTGCAAAAGGGTACAAGCACACCCCAGCAATGAGGTAGCAGATGTGCAGACCACATGAAGAAACAGGAATTTTAAGGCCTTATGCATGGGAATCAGCTGTCCCTAAATTCATTGGCTGAGTTCAAAGGCTTGCAGTCTATCTCGGTTGGTAACTCACTGGCACAAGGGTGGTGCATTGCTGGGTCAGTTATAGAGAGAGGAATGAGGTTTGGAAGGGAAAGTCCTCGACTCTTATCTTGGAAACCGGTGTGTTCTGGGAAAAAGTACCCAGTCACCATTTCTTGGATCTTAGGACATTAACATTAGGGACTGGGGAGTGAATAGATGGCCACGTCATTTGAATCCAAAATGGAGTTGCTTTGGCCTTGTGCTTTGACAGAAAAGACAAAGCCTGTTTCTCACAAACCTCCACAATTGCTGGCACTCAGGCTTGCACCACCTGAAGCAGCTTTTGAGTTCTACATCTCTGCCAAAGTTTTTCCTATCAGCTCACGTTTGCTGCTCATTAAGAGATGAGCGAAGCACGGGCGCCACCCAGCGATGCCTCCTCTCCAGCCCTCCAGGCCTCGCTGTGACACAGCAGCCCCGCCCAATAGAGCTGGCCCGCGCAGGCGCACTGGAGCAGGCTCCGCAGCGCAGACCAGTGACGTCATCAGCAGCTGCCGGCAGGAAACACGGGTAAGACCTGCGGATTGAGAGGGCGCGAGTGCCTCGGTTGTGACCTCACAAAGCTTTCTAGGTGGCTCTGGCTTCTCTCTCTCCTCGGTGCAGTGGAAGCAAGCAAATTATTTCTGCTGGGCTTCTCAGAGAGCTGATGAACGCTTTTACCAAGAGCTCACCCTGAGGAAAACCGAGACGGTAACTCCGAGGCCAGGCGCCCCGGTTCTCGGCTGCGACCTTTTCCTCCTTCCCGGCGGGCGGGGTGGGACAGAGCTTCCCGCCGGGAATGCGCGTTTCTTCCCGCTCATTTCTCCTCTTTACGTTCTCTTCAGTAAATATAATTGATGTTTATGGTAGATCCTGTATCTTATACCCTAACTACAGCCATTATTTCGAGAAGCTCCCGTGACAGGTCCCAGGGGTTTGTTTACATAATCGGCTCGGGGACAGGATCCGTTTTAATTCTTCCTCTCCGCTTCGGTATTCTTATCCCACTGGCCAGAATCTCCAATGCGGTACTGAGTAGGGGTGGTAAGAGCAGATTAACTTGCTGTCTTATCATAGAGGGAAAACATTCCACCTTTTACTATTACGTGTGATATTGGTTGTAGGTTTTTGTGTAGATGCCCTTTAAAGGTTATGCATGTTTCCCTTTATTTTGGATTCGGTGAATTTGCATCGTAAATGTTACCAAATTTTTCCCAGTGCTTTTTCTGCGTCCCTTAAGTGAATTATCTGTTTCTTCTTTAGATTTGTTAAAATGCCATTCAATGCACAGTGCATGTAGGGCTGGTACTGCGGGTGGTAAAAAGAACTTATCAATAGTCAGAGGACAGAAAAACAAGAAGCAGTATACCACCAGTGAGCAGCAGGCACGTGCAAGAGAAGATCCCACCGTCAGGGTGAACTGCTGAGATATTTATATTCGATTTTAATGTGATGACGGGATCTTTCAGCATCATCCATCCTAGCAACACTTGCATCGGGTCCCAGTGGTCCTATCGCCCACTCATCTCAGTTGTAAGCATAGCAGGTATTGTTTTAAGACTGACATGGTCTTTTTGATTGACAGGGTCGTGTGCCCTTGGCATTGCTAGAAGCCGTCCTTCTGGGTAAAACTCACAAATATGTAACGATGGACTAGTTCGTGGTCAAGAGGATCAGAATAACATATATATGTGTATATTTTTGACATTATATTGGGATGGGGAGAGATGGTGTTAAGATGTGTTAAGCAATTAGATGAGCTAGCAGTGCATGCATAGTTTTATGTGTAGCTTCCAAGGAAGAAATTTGACACTTTACTACTAGCTCAGCCCTCAGCTGCAGTGTGGCCTCTAAAGAAACACTGGTAAAATAACCATGACTCTCCACAACATGATGAACTCCACTGACTGACTTTCAAATGCTGATCCCCCTTATAGTCTCAGGATCATTCCTGCTTGATCATTGTGTATTGTTTTTCACATTGCTAGCTTCAATTTGTTCAAAATTTAAGAGCTTTTGCATCAATTTTCTAGAAGGATGTTGGTCTGAAGTTTAATTTTCTGGGAACTTTTTGTCTGTTTTAAAAATCAGGACCAAGTGCACACTTGTAATCCCAGCACTTGGGAGGCTGAGGCAGGAGGGTTGCTGTGTTTGAGGCCAGCATGGACTACAATGAGAGTTGAAGGCCCGCCTGAACTGCATAGCGAGACCCTGTCTCAAAAAGACAAAAAAAAAAAAAAAAATCAGGATCATGCTGTGCAGTTCATGCTGGATTTGAGCTCACTATGTAGGCTAGGCTGTTCTCAAACTCACAGTAATTCTCCTGCCTCAGACTCTCAAATTGCTGAGATTACAAGCCCATGCCACCACAACCACATATTTGTCTTTCATTTTTAAAAAAATAGTTCATATTGGCCTGGAAGGATGAGTTGGGAAATATTTCTTCCTCTTAAACATTCTATAAGACTTTGTGTAAAAGTGGTATTATTTCTTCAATGTTTGAGGAAATTCACTAGTGAAACCATTTGAGCCTGAAGTTATTGGGGAGATTTTTCCTCATTTAATTTATTTAATGGGTAGACTGCTTTTTAGCATACAGGTTTCTTTTCTTTTTTTTTTTTTTTGTGGGTACCAGGGGGTCGACCTCAGGACCTCGCGCGCCAACAGGCACCCGTGCCGCTGAGCGATATCACCGGCCCCTTTTTCATATGTGGGATCCAGGAGTCGAACTCGGGCCCTCGCGCTTGCAGGGCAGGTGCTTAAGCCACTGAGCCATCTCACCGGCCCAACATACAGGTTTCTTATGTGAACTTTGTAAGATTATTTCTTTCAGGAAGTATGTCCATTTTATCAAAGGTATTGAACTTATTGGACTTAAGTTGTTTATAATATTCCTGTATTCCCTTGACCTTTTTTTTTTTTGTGGGTACCGGGGGGGTCGACCTCAGGACCTCACGCACCAGCAGGTGCCCGTGCCACTGAGCGATATCACCGGCCCCTTTTTCGTATGTGGGTTCCGGGAGTCGAGCTCGGGCCCTTGCGCTTGCAAGGCAGGCGCTTACACTGCTGAGCCATCTCACTGGCCCCCCTTGACCTTTTAAAGTCTGTAAAATCATTAGTGCTATCTCAACTGTAAGTCTTTAAGCATATTCCCTTGTTGGTGTAGAAAATATTTTCTACAATTTGAATCCTCTTAAGTTCATTCAGAGTTGATTTGTGGCTCAGAACATGCATCTGTCTTTGAAAATAATTGAAGTATGCAGTTGGAGAAGAAGAAGAGGATGCGTGGAGGAAGTAAAACAGGGTGAAATTAATCAAAGTACTCACAAATTAAAAATAAAATATTCTCCTATGCACAGCTGAAACCAATGAATAGGGTCCTGTGATTATTGTGCAATGCCCTGTAAATTTTTCTTTTTTCTACTGAATTAAAAGTGGAGCTCGGTGGTGTGGCACATGCCTGTAATCCTAGCACTTGAGATGCTGAGGCAGGAGGTTTGCCTTGATTTCAAGGCCAGCCAGTGCTATACAGTGAGTTCAATACCAGCCTAAACTATATAACAAGACCCTGCCACAAAAAGAAGTAAAAACAGTAACAACAAAAGCAACAGCAAAATAAAAGAGGGATAGTGACATCTCTTACTCTCATTCTGTATTTTTCCATTTTATTTCTATCAGATTTCCTTTCTACCTCCCTTCCTCCCTTCCTTCCTTCCTTCCTTCCTTCCTTCCTTCCTTCCTTCCTTCCTTCCTTCCTTCCTTTCCATTCTTTCCTTTCTTAGGTATTTTCAGGTCCAGAAATGTTTAGGGATCTTATAGGCTCATGATGAATTGACATCTTCCTCATGTAATGACTTGTATTTCTAGAAAGAACATCTTTACTGAGAGAGCTGTTTTGCCTTTCATTAATATGACCACTCCAGCTGTCTTGATTAGTGTTAGCATCTATATGTTTAGCTACACTTGTCCTTTCAGAGTCAAGTGGATTCTCTCTCTACTTAAACGTGGAAAGAATCATGGAAATACAACAGTGTTCAGCAAAAAACTACAATAAAATTATTCATGGCAAAAATGATTATGGCAAGTCTAGTAGATATTGCTCATTTAATGACTGAGTTATGGTGCTGCGACTGGGTCATTCATTGAATTGGTTGCTAAGTGAGGAATTGTACACAGTATGTACATTTCCATATTCAGAACAAAGAAATGGCCAAATGCAGCTCTAACTTGATGACTTTGCTTTATTTGCATAACTTTGACATCCACTAGTGTAAGATAAAAAGAATATAGAGCTGCTATACTGTACTGTACAAGGTATACTGTACCAGAAAGACACTGAAGTTCTAAAAAGAAGGTACACAGGCGCTTCTGAAAAGGAGATGGCCGTAAGTCACAGGGGCGGGTCGTAAGTCTGAGCAGCACACCTGTCTTACATCTGAATACTACAGTGGGTAGCTATTTGAAGACAAATGGGCTATTTATGTAGTGTCAAAAAAGCTCACAATGATGCTTATTAATTACAAAGTGGAAAATAGAAACTATATTCCAGAATCCTGTTGAACACCACAATGAGCAAGGGATCATAAGTGGTCACACCAGTGGTAGAACTTAGTGACACTGTGTATGTCTTCAGCATGTGGGGGAGGGCACTTTATCCCTAGGGTGTCCTTGGCAAAATGTATAACCGTATTGTACTAAGGGAAAACTGCACAGACCAAGGGGGACACTCTATCAAAAGGTAAAGAAACACCAAAGAAAAGTTAAGAGACTGGAGGAGGCTTAGAAACCATGACAAGTGAGGATAATGTGGGGTCCCGAATTGGATTCTGGAAAAGAAAAGGATCATTCCTGGGCAAACAGATGAAATCCAAATGAATGCTTCCATGTAGTAATACTGCATAAATGTCAGTTTCCTAATTTTAACTTTTCTTTTTGGTCATAGGTACAACTAGAAGCCAGGTGAATAGTTTACAAGAAATTGACACTTACTTTTGCATGATTTGCCTGACTAAAATGATTTCAAATGAAAAGTTTAAGAAAAAACTAATATGTAAAGTGCTTCATGTAGGCAGTATAGTTGGATGTTGTGGGAATATTTCTGATCCATTGTGATAATCTCAGCCTTTTCTTTGATTAGTTAACATAGTTTTAATGTGTTTATTGATTGAAGTTTGACTTAAGGCTATCACGAAGCTGTTCATCAGTACCCTCTGCTCTGTTTGCTTTTTCGTGTTTGCTTCCATTGGATTAATAGTTGCATTCATTGCCAAATTTTTCCCATGGTATTGATGCAAGAGTGGACCAAATCCAGCCTGCCACCTGGTTTTGGACATACGGTTTTGTTGGAATTCCATGTGTGTTTACAGATTGCCTATGTCTGCTTTCATATTTCTCTTGCCCAAGTTGAAGAGAAGCAGACATATGTGTTCTAGTTTGAAAAGCTGATAAATCTCTCTGACACCTCATGGAAACAGTTTGCTAATTTCTGTTCAGAGTTCTATAAGCCTCTATGTTTAAGGGTCTCAAATCGTTCATATTATTCCCAGTATTCTGCCCCAATCACAAATTTCCATCTCTACAGTGGGAGGGATGCTGCTCCCATGTGGGCGAGAGCTGGGCAACATGAGGGACAGAAGCACCGTGCCTGCAGTGGCTCCAAGGTATGCTCCCATCTGCACTGCCTTGTCGGCTCTTGGTCACAAACTTCAGTACCACTGCTTGACCACTTTCCATGTACCAGCCCCTTAAAGGGTCTGCATGGCATCTCGTGGCCTCCCACTGGATGGATGTGACTCCTTTTTCAAAAAAGAAACAGCTTCAGAGGGGCTGAGTGGCTTGCCCAGGTCCTGTGTCTCGTCAGTGGCAGTGCCAGGCCCAGTTCTGCACAAGGCATTCTGTGTCCCGAGTCCCTAGGCTCCTGGAGCTGCAGCTGCCCCTCCAGGCTGCCTCTGTGTGTGTCCACATGTGCCTGGCAGCAGCATTAGCACTTCCTCCTAGCCAGCACCACCACCCCAGACCTGCATCCATGACAATGTCAGCACAGGAATCTAAAGAAAATGTTCATTTGAAAAATCAATAAAATCATTCTTACTTTGGAAAAATGGATAATTTTCTGCTAGCATTCATTTCACTTATCATTATACTTTCCTTGTTTAAGTTTGCTTGAATCAAGATCCAAAAAATTATCACACATTGCAGTTTGTAGAGCAGTCTCTTTATTTCTCCTTTTCCATTCCTTTGTTAAGTGTCTGTATAAATGCAGAGCAGAGGCTGTAGGTCAACTATAGAATGCTTGCCTAGCATACAGAAGGCCCTGGGATTCAACCCCAGCACTGGTAAACAAATAAACCACAAGCAAAGATGGTACAAATACATATAAATAAATATGCTGTGAATGTACCATAGCTTGTAACGTGGTTCAGGTAAATGTGTGCCTTGTCAAATGATGGCATCCCAGCTTTTGTGAAGAACCCCCATTGTCCTGTGGTGGAGCCTGAGCTGTCAGTGCTCTGGCAGCTCTTCTGCCCACCCTGCCCAGGCACCTGTCTCCCAGGAAGGTCCTCACCTGGGAAGACTTGGGGGAGCCCTGTCCACCCTTCATGCCACTTGTCTTCTGCAGAGTGAAGAACTTTACGTGTCTGGCCTGAAATCTGGTGGGCAGCTGGGGCTTGCTGGGCAGCAGTGGGGTTGAGAGGCATCTCCAGAGCCCTCCTGCTTGCTTCCCTCAGGTCTGGACCCCCAGTGGCAGACTGCTGGGATTTTTACTTTTTGCCCAGACTGAGGATGTGGATTCTGACAACTCACTGAGACAGAATTCATAGTGGAAACTTGGGTAGAGTCACTAATGGAAGTCTAGAGACAAGGTAGGCATTGAAGGCTCCAACAGTAAGTTTCTCTGTGTGTGCATGTTCATGTGTAGGAGGGGGTCATGCGGGCTGACTGACCCTGTTCTCCACCAAAATTGAACCTAAAATGAAATTTAATTAGCCTGGGTTTCAGTTAAACATTTTAGTGAAATCAGATTAAGAATGCCACATAAGACAACGTAGTAAGCCTGGTGTGGTAGACACCTGGAATTCCAGCACATGGAGGCTGAGGCAGGAGAATCTCCATGAGTTTGAGGCTGCCTGGGCTACATAGTGAGTTGAAGACCAGCCTGAATTACATAGCAAGATCCGGTCCCAAAAAATTAACACAAAAGACACCATGGAATTAAAGAGGAGCTCTTTGAAACTGGCTCATTATCTGCAGGCAGAGAATGCACCTCTCAGTGCACTGAGCTGTAGTGATTTCAGTGGGTGACAGAGCACTCAGCCTTGGGGTTGAGGACAGCAGTGGACACCAGGAAGGGCAGGACATCATGCGTCCCAGGTAAACCTCCTGTGACAGTGTTCTAGCCAGGAATCATCTTCCTCTTTCTCTGTCGTCCTCCCACCTAAGCCTCCTGCTGTCCCTGGTACAGAGTTTCCTTGAGCCCAGTGTCCTCAGTGGTGCTACCTGCTGCCCTTGGCACCTGCATGCCCACTTCTGTGTGCCCCTTGTCTTAGGGACCCTGCATTCTGGAGAGTTTATTGCCAGCCAGTTGCCTGGGACCATAGCGCTCTGTCCCTGAAGGCCTTAGGCAATACTGCTCTGTCCAGCTTGAGCCCTGTCTCTGGTTCTTTCTCATTCTATAGACTTCTATTGAGCATTACCTCAGAAAAGTCTCACAGCCCCCTCCAGGCTCCATCTGTCACTTTTATGGTGCATTTATTTCATCCATAACATTGAACACCATAATATGTCATCTTGTTTACAGTTTGTCTCCCTAACCACAGTAAGTGCTCCAAAAAGACAAGATATTTGTGTTTTCTTTACTGTCCTACCAGATGCTGAGTGAACAAATTTCATGTTTGTGGATCAAGTGCAGAGTGGGTTGCATTTCTCAGGTAAAGTGTCACATTTCCCACTTTCCAGGTTGCATGGTCCAGTTTGAAAATACCAGTTTCCATCCAAAATGTCCTTGAAGAAGCCAGCAGAGGGTGCATGTGAGTTGCCACCTGCAGTCCTGTGTGCTCTGCAGTTTCCCTGGTCCGACCTGTGTGTCCTCCCTTGGTGTGTCAGCCTTGCTGATAGCCCAGCATGTGCCTGGGCAGTGACAATCCAGGCCTCTCTATTGGGAAATGGGCAACACAGAGACTGGAACTGTGGCCTGCTCTGCACTGGGGACGAGGGCTGGGCTGGGAATCTTCCTTCGTTGCCAGGCCTTGAGGAAGGGGCAGGACTCAGTATGCACCATGAGCAAGACACAGGCTGGGGCCTGAGGAGGCTCAGGTTCTTTTTTTTTTTTTTTTTTTTTGTGGGTACCGGGGTCGACCTCAGGACCTAGCGCGCCAAGCAGGCGCCTGTGCCGCTGAGTGATATCACCGGCCCTTTTTTCGTATGTGGGTTCCGGGAGTTGAACTCGGGCCCTCCTGCTTGCCATGCAGGCACTTATGCCGCTGAGCTATCTCACCGGCCCCGAGGCTCAGGTTCTGATAAAACATGAGCATGGGTCTGGAGCCCCCGCCCTAAATTGCTTTTTATTTCTGGAGTGATACTTTTTGGGGGTGGGAGAAAATTCATAGAACATAAAATTTGCCATTTGAGAATACACACCAGTGATTTTGAATATAGTCACTGCATAGCACAAACATATCCTCGATAATTCCAGCACATTTTCATCACCCTGAAAGAAATGTCAGACCTTCCACCCCTCCTAACCCCCACCCTTAGCTGCTGCTACTTTAGTTTTTGTCTCTGTGGATTTGCTCACCAAACATTTCATATCAATGGAATCAGATGAGATGAGGTCTTTTGTGCCTGGCTCCTTTAAGAGCAGAATATTTTCAAGATCCATCCATGTCACAGCACGAGTCAGCACTGCATTCCTTTTAGATTTGGGGGATTGAACCCAGGGTACTGTACCGCTGAGTTGCATTGCAGGATTTTCCCTTTTTTCAGTTTTGAGGTACAGATTCTTGCTGAATTTCACTAGCGGAACTTGATCTTGTAATCCTCCTGCCTTGGTCTCTCTCAGTGCTGCAATTACAAGCATGCAGCATCAAACCTGGTGCATGTTTAACTTTATTTTGAAACAGAGTCCTGCCTTAGCTGAGGCTCCTGCCTCAGCCTTCCGAGTGACTGGGACTAAAGGCATGTGCTGTGACACCGAGCAATACTTCAGTCCTTCTTATGGTGACATACTAGTTTCAATCAACATGCCACACTTTACATATTGATTCATTAATTTGATATAGTTTTTTTTTTTCACTTTGGGGCTACTATGATATGCATAACACTGCTGTGAAAATTCATATACAGGTTTTCTTGTGTGGAAAATGTGTCTTCAATTTGTTTGGATATAAACCTAGAGGTAGAGTTGCCGGGCCACGCAGTGACCGTATGTGTAACATTTTGAAGGTCGGCCAAACTGCTCTCCGTGTGACTGTACAGTTTGACATTCCCAACAGCACAGTACAAGGGCTCCATTTCCATTTTCACTGACACTTCTCCATGTTTTATGATTACTATTTTTTTTTGGCACTGGGTATCGAACTCAGGACCTTGCACTTGCCAGGCACTGCACCACTGAGCTGTATCCTTGGCCAAAGATAACTCTTAAGGGAGGATGCAATTCTTTCTAAGGTGGGCACGAGAATACGCAGAGTGTTACAACAAACATCTTGCTGGATATGTGGCTGCTCCCCCGTCCAGTTCTGGACTCCCTTGGTGGGTATCCCCACTCCAAGGAGAAGATTGCAATAAACTACAAGACTATAGTGATGAGTTAGGAAAGAGTTCAGTGGTTCTTAGTGTGACCACCATTACCAGGCAGCCGAGTGGCCTGTAAACTATACTCTCAATGATCCTGGACATAATAGAATTTTTTCTAACAATGCCACTGAAGCCTCTTTAAAGTTTCCTGTAGGACCCCTATTAAATAAAAGTAAGGGTCCTATCCTGAGGGCCAACAAACGTAGATATGAAGATGGCTATATTCAGATATGGGATGATGATCTGTGGTTAACCCCTACTACAGGACATCTTAGTAGAAAAGTCCCCTTATGTTGGGAACAGAAAAATCAGTCCTATTCTCATTGGCCTAACTCTACTAGGTACTTGGGGTGGACAGCCCTCCCCCGAAACAATGTATGCACACAATAACTTTACAGTCTGAAGATTGGTTTGCAACGAACTGGTTTAATCACCCCAGAATTAGATGGGAAGCCCCCAATGGCACTCATTGGTCCTGTGGAACTGATTTGTGTCCCTGGTTACCCCCAATGGATAGGAAGATGCATGCTGGGATTTGCATGGTTACAAGGCAGAAGTGTCAAAAAGTATTGACAACCCTCAAACTTACCCCACCTATGGCATCGATGGCCTAGAAGTGTGTTTCACTGGTGTGATCATTTGGCTTCTATCTTTATCCCTTCCCTAGGGTTAGAGGAGGTCATGCAACACCTCGAGGCCTTAACTAACTATACTCAGTGAGCCTTAAATGACACCATGGCTGGTCTCTCGCTCCTGAATGGAGAAGTAAAATTAATGTGGCAAGCTGTCCTCCAAAATTGGATGACATTAGGCAGTCTAAAAGCAGCACATGGGGGGTACTTGTACAATTATAATAGCTGAACATCGTGTGTGCATTCCTGATCCTTCTGCTAATATCTCAATAGCTGTTCACGATATTTTTTTTTGGAACCAGGAATCAAACTCAGGACCTTGTACTTGCCAGGCAGGTGCCATGCCACTGAGCTATATCCCCAGCCCCTGTCCAAGATATTAGATGACAGGTTAATGACATCTCAGATTCTGAAATTCCCTGGATCTTTTTATCCTCTTTATGGAAAGCTACTACTGGCTCCTCCTGGTGGACACCTTTGCTGGCTATATTCATAAGTATCCTGCTGATTTTATTTTTTGACCCATGCATACTTAATTGTTTCTGCGACCTTGTCTCCTCCTCACTTAAAGCTGTACATCCACCCAAGACGAGAATGCCTGGCATCTGTCGAGGGCCTTTAGATAGGGGCCTCTGTGGAGTGTCTCTGACTGGGATCACAATTATGACCCTCTTCAGCTGGAAGGAGTCACATCTGTCTTTGCGCCCTCCCCGCTCATGGCAATTACAGGTCCTTTTTTAAAGGGGGGAATGTTATAGACAGCTAACTTAGGTGGAAATATTATAGGCAGTCAGACAGGGCTGGGTCCTTGAGACGTCAATGCAGAAGACAACTGTGGCTGGAGGCGCAGTCGCTGAAGGTTTCTACTGCAATCTTTTGTTGGGCGGTTCAACTTGCCATGACATAATTGGGTAATTTCCATACTACAATTGCATTCAAACAGTGCTATTGGAAAGTACTCCATCCTTCGATTTTGAGCCTTTCCATCTATGAACATGTTTACTGAACCAATTTTTACAGTTTTACATCGACAAGGGAAGAAGAGTGTCCCAAAGAGGTTACCTGCAGTGTCACGGTGGCTCAAGCATGCAAATGGGCTCATTCCCTCATACAACAAACAAGGACAGGATGGGCTGCAGCACTTGAATATGAGCCCTCGGGGATCCTAGCGGGTCCCATTGTCCCTGGCATCCAGTGGTCCCTCTCCCAGGGGAAGGAGGAAGGAAGCACTCATCCACCTGGAGCATGGCCAGGCTCATGCAGAGTGAGTGCAAGGTAACAGCAGAAGAGGGACATGTCACTGTGTAACCATCATTGCAGCCAAGACATTTTGCTGCACTCAGGTTGATGTGGAACATCTGGATCCCACCTGACATGGTGCATATGGAGGAGAAATGAGACAGAAAAGTGCTCACCCTGGAAGCTGGACACCTGGTGTCAGCCCTCAGCACCCTGCACACTCCAGGTGAGGAAGGAGAGGGCCTCTGCCTCTCTCTGGGTAAATGAGCAGCTTGCTTCCTTAACTAGCAGGGCATTTCTGCATTCAGCTTGGAGATCCTAACACCCTGGGTGACAGGCAAAGAGCAATCTGACAGCTGTAGTCAGCAAGGGTGTGCAGAGAAATCCAGGATGGTCAAGAGCCAAGCGTGTTTCCACAGAACCCTTCAAAGAGCAGAGAATCCTTCCTTTTGCTCTCAGAAAGGAAACCACTTTCTGATTTAAAGTCCCAATAAGGGACAGAAAGTAATGCTGATGACAGCAGGAGAGTCAGGAAGTTACCCAGGGCAGAGCAGACCTGTGGCCCAGAACCTCCACCCGTGCGAATGAGGAAGGTGTTGACCTCGCAGGCACCTTGCCAGCTGCAGTGTGCTCTTTACTTTTAAGTTAATGTCCTTTAAAAAGGGCTCATTTTGCTGATTCTCAGGTTTTAAAATAAATTTAAAATGCACAGTCATTTTCTGGTCTTCAGGAATGGCCATTGCTAAGCATTGCTGAGGGTGCAGAGAGCACTGTGACAGTCCCCCCATTGCAGAGTGCAGGGCTGGGGCAGGATCTGCCCAGAGCAGTGGGAGGCCACTGGTCTGTTCTATAGCAGGGTGGACCGGGCATGGAAACATGGAGCATTCAGGGAAGGGATTGGGGAGCAAATGACCAACAACTCTTCTATCCCTCCTCTTTCTTCCATTCTTTCTTTATTCATTTGCCTCTTGAGTTTATGCTTACTGTATCATAATTCAGACTTTTGCCCTGTTGAAACTTTAACCTTATTCCAGAATGTGATGAGGTTGGACAAGCTGGTGGCTCCACCTCTCTCTGAGGACCTGCCCTGCCCATCTGGTGATTTCCCCCACAGTACCCACGGCAGGGACAGGGGCTGACACAGCAGGGTGAGTCCACACTGGGAAGTAACAGTGGAGCCACTGGGCTCTGTGAATGTGGCTCTCATCAGGGGGCACCTTTGAGAGTTTGGCCCTGTTCAGTTAGTGTGACTTGGACTTCTGTGTGTGTGTGAGCTTTGTGCTGTGTATTATGGCTTGTACCATTATGGCTCGTGTCTAGCTGTGCCCCCAATGCCTCATGCAGTCACAGGTGAGCCATTTTCAGAGGTGGCTGGATCTAGAATATGTGATGCTGGGATGGATTCATGGTGCAATGCTAGGCTCCAGGGCACTAGGATTAAGGGTGTTTGTCCTACCCACCCCCAGGTAGCCTGGATAAGATATAAGGGATAGAAAGAGCTTGGTTGACCCTTGCTTGTTGCTTTTCTCCCTTCTGTGCACCGTGAACTGTTTCTTCTTTGCCACACCCCCGTGCATTAGAGCCGGCTGATTATGGACTGAAACCTCTAAAAGCTGTGAGCTAAATAAACCTTTCCCCCAGTAACTGTGGGTGTGAAGTATTTTGTCTCAGCAGTGAGAGAAAAATAACTAAGACACTATGGTGTGTTTGGGGTGAGTGGTGTTTGTGAGTGTGTGAGTGTATGCATGTGCTGTGCATGTGTGAACATGTGAGTGGGCATGTGTGTGTAAACGTGAGTGTACAGATGGGCACTGTGGGCATGTGAATTGTGAGACTGCTTCCTGTCTGTGTGTGTGTAGAGGCGTGCCCCGTAGGTGTGTATCAGGTATGTGGGTTTGTGGGTGTGGCTGTTCCCTGTGAGTGTGTGTCATAAGTTAATGCATGTGCTTGGAGTATTTGTGAGAGTGCACAGATGGGCTCTGTGTGTATGCGTTGTATTTGTGCTTTGTGTGTGTGTGTGTGGATGTGCCCTGTAGATGCGTATGAGTTGTATTTGTGTGTGTGTGTTTGGTGTGGGTGTACGCCTGTGCCTGGTGGATGTGTAAGTTGCGTGTGTATGTGTGTGCTTGCTGTGTGTTCAGGTGTGCCCTGTGCAGTTGTATGAGTTGTGCATATATGAGTGTGCTCAGTGTGTGAGTGTATGAGTGTGCCCTGTGGGTGTGCGAGTGGCATGTGTGGGTGTGTTTGGTGTGTGTGTGTGAGCATGCACATACGTGTGAGTTCCATTCAGGTCTGGGTGTGGCTCAGGGCTCACGCTGAGCTGCTTCTCCAGTGCTCCCGCAGGCTGAGGCTGAGGCAGGAGGACCTTTGTCTTTCAGGGATGGTGGCCGTGGAGCAGGGGATTCTGAAGTTCAGAGCAGGAAGTGACTAAACCATGCTCCTTAGGGAGACTTTCCTCCTGCTCCTGCTGCAGACACACAGAAACCTGTCACCTCTTATTCTAGACCTATTCCAAAAATTCAAGCCATTGAATGTGCCATGTTAAACGTAGAAACAAATGAAAGATCAGAGGCACTACAGGCACATAGCCCACTTGTTTCTCCCTTTAGACACCTGTGTGCCAGGCCCCATCGCTCCTGCTCCCTCCCTCACTGGACACTCAGTAACCCGCTCCTGAGGCAGTGGCTTGCATCCATCGATCTGCTAAGCCTCAGATTCAGGAAACAGTGTAAATAGTCAGTCATATAAACTAAAACAGCTGCAGTATCCTTGCTCTTTTGTGGTATGTGCATGTGAGTTATTTTTTCTAGCCAGTGATTTACATGTTACCCAGAAGCAATGTGACCCCTAGTTTTTTAAAGGTTTCCAAATTTCAGTTTTTGTACTAAAAATGAATTATGTTCTTCAGCACCCATTAATGCAGTTTTGCCAGTGTTTTTTTGTATCCATTTCTCATCCCATGGACAATCTTGCTGGGCAGGTATTTTATTCCTTTTCTGCAGATACAAACACTGAAGCTAACACATATTTTAAATTTGTGCTAGGAC
Source organism: Erethizon dorsatum (assembly GCA_028451465.1). NCBI lineage: Eukaryota > Metazoa > Chordata > Mammalia > Rodentia > Erethizontidae > Erethizon > Erethizon dorsatum. The sequence goes on from CM051842.1 coordinate 142,016,380, forward strand.
AGGGCCATGAAAGTGGGGCACAAGGATCTGAGTGAAGTCTTGCCTGGCTCTGGAAGTCTCCACACACACTTCCCCCTACAACACAGCTCACATTGCTTTTAGGACACAGTTTTAATTTTTTGGCAAATAAAGTTTTTTACATGCCATGACTGGATTCTCTTCAAGCCTGGGAAATAGAGTCCCAGCTTCCTGTCTGCACCTTTCCCCACATCACAGGTACATGGCCATCCCCACCTTCATGCAAGGTTCATGCAAATGGAATCTTAGGTTTCTGTCACACAGACTTTTGACATGTGATTCAGAAGTGCCAGGCATTGTTCTGGAAACTTGTGCATGTGACATTTAATGGGAGAAGATGCTGCAGTCTTCATTATATAGAGACAGACACTAAGGCCCAGAGCAAAGCAATTATTTATGTGATGGCAGGGAATGTGTGAACCGCTGTGCTTTGCGTTATGATTGAACAGTTCCCTGGGCACAGCTTATGGGGTGCTTGGGGTTTGTCTTGGCCAGGACAAATGACCCATGTCACAGTGTCTCGATGACCTGCCAGCTTCCAGCTCCCATGTATCAGTCTTTTTTTAAGTGATAGTAAAAGGGAAAAAAGAATAAAGCAAAGAAAAGTAAAAATAGGTCTTGATTTGAAAACAGTAGGAACACAAAGTTGCATTAGCCACTGAATCTGACCCTGGGAACTTCTATTCTGGATGATTATCACCTCGAGCAGGCACGAAGGCCACAGGCTCCCTATATTTGCTTCCTGGTGAAATCACACTGATTACTGCCATTCCTCCTGCTGGTTCCAGGCATGTGATAGGCATTCTGGGAATGTTTGTCACAGAGTGCTGGAAAGCTTCTCTGTTGAATTCAGGGAGCCTTTCCATGGTCACAGAGGAACAGCCACCTCCCTATGATATTTCACAGTGACCACAGAGGTGCCAGGCTGTTATGGCTTGTACCTAGATGTCCCCTCAAAGCCTCATGCACTAATAGGTGGGGCTTTTTGGAGGGGGCTGGATCAGTAGTATGTTATACTGGGGTTAAAGGTGTGTGCTACTAAATTAGTTCACTGATTGGAATTAGCATAGTTCTGGGTGTGGCTGAATGGATTGATTGAAGACAGACGCCCCACCCTGGGTGTGGGTGGCACCAGCCAAAATGTTTGTACCCTGGATGGAATACAAGTGAAAGGCAGGCTTGCTGCTACTGCCTCCTTCCTGCGATGTCCTGCTGCCATGACACCCTGCCTTGAAGCTGGCCATCCAAGGACTGAAGCCTCTGCAAACTGTGAGCTGAAGTAAACCTTTCCTCCTTTACATTGGTGATGGTATTTTGTCCCAGCAAGTAGAAAGTTACTAAGACAGCAGTGTTCAAAACAAAACTTGTCAGAAGAGATAAAGAAGGTGACTCCAAACAGATAAATGGAACAGTTCAGTAGGAAGACACAGCAAGTGCAGATACATATGCTCCCCAATATTGGCACACCCACCTTCATAAAACACACTACTGGACATAAAAGATCAGATAAGCCTTACACAATCATAATGGGGAACCAGCACCCCACATTTACAAAGATAACAAGCAGCAAAAAGGATGAACAAAGAAATATCAGAGTTGAACTCCATCTCTGAAGAAAGGGACTTAAGTATAAATTGTTTTGTCAAACAACAATGAAATACATATGCCTCTCAACAATACACATAAATTTCTTTAAAATAGACCATGTAGTAGAGCATAAATTTTGCTTACAGAAATACAAAAGAATCAACTTCATCCCATGCACAGTATCAGATCGTACCATTTTTCCCTGAATATAAGATCTAAGTGGAAAAAATGCCAGCCCCAATCTGCCTATCTTTGCCTTGCCTGGTTTTACAGAGTGGCCACTGAGCAAGAGAACAGTGAGTTACAATCTGCATGACACTGGCCAATACCATGGCAGCTTCATGCTAGAGCAGGTTCCAGGTAGCATTCTTGTTAGGTCTTATTTTTGGTGAAACAGAGTAATTCTATTAAATTCTAAATCATTAGCAAGTAAAACCACAGTAATTGTGTAAACATTTGGAGAATGAACAATATGGCACTGAATAATCAATTGGTCACAGGAGAAATAAAACAGTTTCTGGAATTAATAATGACACTAGAACACACCAGAACCTGTGGGACACAATGTACAAGGAAGAGGAAAGTTGATAGCTGTGGCATCTCACATTAAAAATTGAGCCAAAATTATGTAATGTGCACATCAAGATCCCACAGAAAGAAAATTCAAGCCCAAAACTAGTACATGGGGCCAGCGCTCATCTGAGGAAGAGGCAGAGCCGTGTGTGTCTGGAGTCTCCTCCAGTTTCTGGCATTAGACCTTGAGCTGTAAGAACCAGGAGCAACTGCAGTGTGTCCTCAGTCGGCCCAGCTCCATGGGGATCCTGGCTGCAAGGTGGCAAGGATTCCCCACACCACTGACAATCTCTATTCTCAAAGAAGGCAGCGAAGTATCAAAGGCAAATGAGACACTAGGAGATGCGGTCCTCGGTGTTGATGGAATAAGTGCAGATGGAGTGACTCATGTTGAAGCCCAGAACAGGAGTGTGGGTCGCATGCGCTCCTCGAGCGTGACTCCACAAATAGCACCTGCTACAGTCAGCCTCAGCCAGATTCTGTTCAAAGGGAGAACCTAAAGGGTTCATTAAACCTGTGCCCATTACACCTCCTGCTGTGTCTGAAGCCACTTCCACAACCCACATGGCGTACAATAACGTGCCACAGCCCGCTGGTTCTGTGTCTTCACTGAAAGCCACATCTGTCCCATCACCATCATCTCCCTTCACCCCAGCCCATGCAACCACCTCATCACATTCTAGAGACTGATGTAAAAGCATAAAAATTCATGCTTTTTAAAGGAAAATAAGTTGTTTTCTGTTTGGAAGAAGCATGACACAAACTTGTGACTAAACCAATTAAAGGTTTTTTAGAGACAGTAAATTTCTAAATTTCTTTTCACCAAATGAATAAGGGAAAGGCAGGCATGACACATCTATAATCCCTGCACTCTGGGAGGCTGAGACCCAAGTAATGAAAGTTCACACCCAGACTGAACAACTTAGCAAGAGGCTTTCTCAAAATTTAAAATACACAAATGGGGCTTTATGTAGTTCAGTGGAAACACCCTGGGCTTAGTCCTCATACCACAAAGCAAGGGGCATGGGGTACACACACTTGCTTTTCAAATACTTTATTAGTTCTATGCTCCTTTTGCACTCTCTTGGAAAGTATTTACCATCTTGGGAATTTGGAGCTCAGAAACAAAATGCACAGCCTGGAAGGGAACAGATTGCTTCATTGAACAGTAAAATGGTGGGAACCATTGGCTGACAGTAACAGTTGTTTTTATACTATTTTAAATTTTGAAAATAACATTTATTCAGAATACACAATGAATAATGTAATTATAATTAAAATTGGTCTCATCTTACAAGTGACATAACAGTCAGAAAGCAAAGGGATTGTCCAGATTCCTTAGTGAGATGAACCCGGTTATCTTGACTCTGTATTGTATGTTTTCCTGTGCCGCAAGATACTGTCATTGCATATATGTAAGGGAACTTGATGTGGCATCACAGTGATGGGATAGGAGGGATGTTTGCCTAGGATAGGTAGGGTAAACTAAGTGCCTGGCAATGGCTAAGATCTGTTTCAGGTAACTTTTTCTTTGTATCTAAGGTTACTTTTTCTTTTTATCTAGTTAAATTCATCCTCTGGTGTGCGCCACATTTTATCAATCAATAAAAGCTTGTTTACTTCATTAGAAACAGAGTTTTAGAGATGTTAGGTTCTTTTTTTAAATTTTATTTGAGGAAGACTTTGATACATTCATGAGATTTCACTAAATCAGAGACTGAATGATGTGCACCTAATTTGTAAGTGGATATAAATTCTGCCTTTTATTTGGAGCCTAAAGAAGATGTGGGTGAGAAAGGAAATTACTGTTTCTACAGCCACCCCAAATCTCACTGTAGGCTTTGTGTACATGAATAAACTGTGGTAACTAGATTACCTGAGCTAAAATGGACAGATTTATTCATTCTGTTATTAAATTTTTATATGAGTAAGTAAACTGACACCAATTGCATGTATTTTATCCCTTCTGATGATGTTTTACTGCCATCTGCTCCCCTGCATTTTGATATTATTAATCTAAATTTTGACATTTTAATCTAAACAGCATGCTTGCCACAAGGGCCAAAGTGGAGCTGTCCATTGTCAGAAATGGACTGTGAAAAGTAAACAAGCATGCTCTCTCTCCCTACATAGCAAAGAGAATGTTATCTCCCTACATAGCAAAGAGAATGTTATTTACATCATGATTCACAGGAAACCCTGTACCGAAAAGACAAAAAAAAAAAAAAAAAAAAAAGAAGAAGAAGAAGAAAACATAGGTATGCATGTATCCTTATCACATCATGTCTTTAATTCTTCTGGGAAGATGCATAGAAGGAAAAAAACTGGGCCAAATGGAATTGCTATTTAGTGTTTTGAGGAATCCCCTTACTGATTGCTATAGTCATTGTATGAATGTACATTCCCATGAATAGTTTCTTTTTTCTCTATGCATCCTTTACCATTTGTTATTATATTATTTTTTAAATGTAGCCATTCTTTCTGTAGTGAAAAGGAATCTGATGTTTTAATAAGCATTTTATAACGGTCGGTAATTTTGAATGCTTTTTCATTCATTTATTGTTGTTTGTACTCCTGAGAAATGGCTATTCATTTTAGATGCCCATTTTTGTATAGGTGTTTAAATTTGGGAGGTTGTTTTTTTGAATTTTCATATATTTTATTTAGTCATCCTTTGTTCGCTGAGTAGCTTTCAAAACATTTTTCCATTTTGTAGCTTGTCTCTTGACACTGTTGGTGGTTTTCTTTGAAGTACAGAGGCTTTTTAATTTGATGTGATCTCATTTGTTGAATCTTGGTATAATTTTTTTATGCAACTGGGGTTCTGTTGAGAATGTCTTTGCCTATGCTGATGTCTTCAGGAGTTTTACCTATTTCATCTACCAGTAGATTAAATGTTACTATTTTAACAATTAGATCTTTGATCCATTTTTATTTTATTTTAGTACATGGTGAGGGATAGAGGTCTAGGTTTCATCTGTGATGTGTGCAAAGCCAGTTTTTGCAGCACCAGGTTTTTTTTTTGTGTGTGTGGGTACTGGGGGTCGACCTCAGGACCTCATGTGCCAGCAGGCGGCCGTGCCGCTGAGCGATATCACTGGCCCTTTTTTCTTACATGGGTACCGGGAGTCGAACTCAGGACCTCGCGCTTGCCAGGCAGGTGCTGATGCTGCTGAGCTATCTCACCGGCCCCTGCAGCACCAGTTTTTAAGTAGAAGGAAATCTATTCCTCCTTTGAAAGTATTTGACCCCTTGGTCAAAGATAATGTAGCTGAGTGTTCCTGGAGTTGTTTCTAAATCTTCTATTTTGTTGCATTGATCCACATCTACATTTTGGTGATAACATGATGTTTTCCTCACTATATCTTTGTAGTATATATCAAAGTCCAAGATTCTGATGCCTCCAGCCTTCTCCTTGTTGACGTGAATGGCTTTTGCTCTTCTAGGTCTCTTCAGATTCCATATGAAGATTCAATTGTTTTCTCCACTTCTGTGAGGAATGCGAGTGGTTTTTTGATTGGGATTGTGTGAAATCTGCATAACAGTTTTGGAAGTATAGCTATTTTGATTCTATTCTAGCTATCCAGGAACAGGAAATATCTTTCCACTTTCCAGTGTCTTTTTTTTTTTTTCTTTTATGTGGGTACCGGGAGTCAAACTCAGGACCTCGCACTTGCCAGCAGGCGCTTGTGCTGCTGAACGATATCACCAGCCCTTTTTTCCCTTTACATGGGTACCGGGAGTTGAACTCAAGACCTCATGCTTGCCAGGCAGGCGCTTACACCGCTGAGCTATCTCACCAGCCTTCCAGTGTCTTCTTTAGTCTCCTTTTCAGAGTACTGTAACATTGTAATATAACATGAAGTCAGGGATTGTGATGCTTCTTGCTTTGCTCTTCTTGCCCACAATTGCTTTTGCTATGCATGTTCTCTTCTGGTTCCACATTAAATTATTGGATTGTTTTCTGTACTTCTGTGTGGAAATGTCTTCATATTTTGATTAGGATTGTCTTAAATCTGGATAATCATTTTGAAATTACAGCCATTCTGATAATAATCTTTTTAGTTATCCAAGGTCACAGGATATATTTCCATTTCTTCATGTCCCCTTCGGTTTCCTTTTCCAGAGGGCTATTCTTTTCAAAGTAGAGGTTTTCACTTCTTTGTTTAGAGTAACTTCTAAGCATTCCTTTTTCTTTATCTTATTATAAATAGTATTGTTTTGCTAATTTTTGCTTGATGCTTTCATCAACAGTGTATAATAATTCTACTGATTTTTGTGTTTTGATTTTTTGTCATGCTACACTAGTGTATCTAGTTATTAATTTTAGGAGTCTTTGGTGGTTTTTATAGGTCTTCCATAGAGAAACAGGTCATTGTCAAATAATGATAATTTGACTTTTTTCCTTTTCTATCTGTATCCCTCTTATTTCTTTCTCTTCCATAAGTGCTCTGGCTAAAATCTTGAGGAGTATATTAAAAAGGAGTTGTCAGAGGGGACCTCCCTTAATTTTTTAGGAAAAGCTTTCAGTTGTTTCCCACTTAATGTAATATTGCCAGTAGGTTTTTCATATGTGGTTTTTACCAGGTAGAGTTAAGGTCATTCTATACCTATTTTCTTCAGTTTTGATCATGACTGAATATTGGGTTTTATCGAAGTCTTTTTATCTACTGAGATAAATATGTGATGTTTAATATTGTTTTGTTTGTCAAAAAATTTTAAGAGTAGGAAGAATTTATTGAAAGGAAGACAATCTTCTAGGAGAGACAGAAGAAGGCCTGGAAAGTGGGTTGCCTGCTGACCCTGCATCTCAAGGGTGTTTATTGAGCAAAGCCAGGAGTTGAGGTGGGTTCAAGGTGGGACAGAACTATAGTCAACTAATAAGATTACAAGTATAGTCACTTAGGTAATATTGATCCAATGTGAAATAACAAGGTGGGTGTGAGGTGGGACAAAACTATGATGAATCAATAAGATTATAAAAAGTATTGTCACTTAGGTAATATTGACTAAATGTTGACCAAATTGGGAAGAATGTCACACAGCAAGTGCACATGGGATGGACAATGGCATTCCTGGAAGGGGTGGGTTAAGGAGGTTTGGTCCTCCACCCTAAGGAGGTTTATGCCTCCTTAGAAAACCAATAACTGCTGTGCAGCCCTAGGGGAAGTATGTGGGTGTAGTCATTTCTCTTTTCTTGAAGCCTGGCCTTCTTTGAATGAACCTCCAGCCACAGATGTCTTCTGCACTGAACTTTCTAGGGCCCATCCCTGTCTAGCTTCCTATGATATTTCTAAATAACTTAGCTACCTGTAATAGTTCCCCCTCTGAAGAAGTATCCCTAACTGCAGTTAGGGGATAATGGGCATAGTTTTAATCTAGCTGCTTTGAGCTGAGTAGGGTCAGTATAGGGGTGACTGCAGTCAGGTGTCTTCTCCAGAGAGCTAACCCACTGGGCCTCAGATAGGTGTCATGTTGTGGTTTAGCAGTTATAAAGCCTCTTTTTTTTTGTGGGTACCAGGGGTCGACCTCAGGACCTCGTGTGCCAGCAGGCACCTGTGCCGCTGAGCGATATCACTGGTCCCTTTTTTCCTATGTGGGTTCTGGGAGTCGAACTCAGGACCTCGCACTTGCCAGGCAGGCGCTTATGCCGCTGAGCCATCTCACTGGCCCATAAACTCTTTACAAGGTTGATCTGGTGGGTCCCAGTAGAAGGAGCCTAGCTCATTTGTCATTGGTTCCATCTGCATAATCATTTGGAGTTTGGCAGCTGTTAGGCAAGAATAAACAAAATTTTCAAGAAATGAGAGCATGTATGATCAAAGTATGAGCAGTAGAATGGAAAGGCAGTTTGGGCAAAGAGCCAAGTCCAGCAACTGTTCTCTAGGGACTGGAATAGCAACTGTAACTCGCTGGCTCTTTACCCCTTCTACTGATAGATGTTATCTATAAGTCTATTATTTTGTTAGAAGTCCTTCTCCAGTTTTAGCTGTAATAAGATGGAGAGATTTGTGGTTTTGAAGGACAATTTGAGCTAAAGAATTTAAAGATTCTCATTGAGCTTTTATAGATTTTACTGAAATTTTCTTAATGACCCATAACAGTGGTCAGGTACTATGGTAGAAAAACTGCCAGAAGGGGTCAGCAGTTGGTGCCCCTTTTTATATCTAGCTTATTACTATGGCATTTTTTTTTTTTTTGGTACCGGGAATTGAACTCACAACCTTGCACTTTCCAGCAGGTGCTGTGCTGCTGAGCTGTATCCCTGGCCCTATGGCATTGGTTTTTTTTTTTTTTTTTTTTTTTTCTTTCTTTCTTTCTTTTGGCATTGTTTTCACACAACTTTTGGTTATACTTTTCTGCTGGGTGTTTAAGACCAAGTTAAATTGAGACCTGTGTTAATTAAAATTAACCTCTCATTGTCTATCAAGGTCAGTTAAACCTCCTCAAGCACTACCTTGGAACCATGCAAAGAGCCTCTCAGCTCCTCTGTCAGTGTCACCAGGATGGGTCATGACCTTGATTGACCATGTTGCTTCCTGTGAAAGCATTGGAGATATTTTTCTCTTGGTAACTCTCCTTTGGCAGGCTGTACACTTGTTGATTCCTGCCCTCTGGGGTCCAGCAATCTGCTTGCTTGGGAGGTTGGTGACTCAGGATCTCATAGACAGGTTCCTTCATGTCCTGGGTCCTCACTGACTATGGAGGCTTAGGGTCAAAATACTTGTTGTCCTCTTAGCCCAGTTATCTTTCTAGCTTTGGTCTCTAAACTGTAGTTATTGAACACCCAGAAGAGAAGATCAGTGACATTAGCATTGTAGTGGAAGCAGTGATCTTAATTATTATAATTTTATCTGCATATAAAGTATAGCCAGAAGACTTATTTCTTTTTTTCTTTTTTTTTTTTTTTTGTGGGTACTAGGGGTCGAACTCAGGACCTCGCACACCAGCAGGCACCCGTGCCGCTGAGCAATATCACTGGCTTTTTTTTTTTTTTGTATGTGGGTACCAGGAGTCAAACTCAGGACCTCACGCTTGCCAGGCAGGTGCTTATGCCGCTGAGCCATCTCACCAGCCCCACCTGTTATTTCTTACCCACCATTGTTGTCCTAGTTCAGTATCTGTAGAGCAAAAGACAATGGTTATAATTTATAAAGAAAACTTGAAATTAAAAGCTATACATAATATTTTAGCATGACAATCATGATGACACTGTTTTTGAAACACACTTAAAACTCCATTTTGGTATAGAATAACATTTTTAGTTATTCATCTCTATCTAGTACATAAGCTCTCACCTAATTTGTTGTCCTTTAATGGAATGTTACTGAAGAAATTTGAGACATTGGGCTGTTTAATGCTGATGCACTTCTAAGTGTAATAACACATGTATAAAAAATCACAGAAGCCTTTTTAAAAAATATTTTTGACAGGTGGTCTCATATTGGTTTGACATATGCCTCTTATTATAAGTAGCTGAAGCAAAGAGAAAGGCAGATATCTGAATCTAAAAGAAAAAGCTTATCACAATAAACAATGCCAGTTTTACACCTTAGATAGCCTGTTCATCTGGAAGGCATGAATACATTTATTTCACCATGCAATTAACAAGAATGAATTGTCATAGCAAAGTGGAAAGTTTGTTTTTTAATTTAGTTTTGTACCGAGAGCATCTTTTCATGAGAAAACCTTATTGTTTTATTTATAGAAAGCTTAACCTTTTGATGATGACTAATGTAAACATATTGTTATGGCAGAAGTGAGGTATACACTGATAGGAGACCGAGAATCGAGAAAAAAGTGAGTTTTTTTTTTTTAAATTGGAGAAGCAGGTGGCCAGCAGGAGTCAAGTCTGCTGACCCCAAGACTTTGTTTCACGGTTCCTTAAATACACATTTGGGGATTTTACAACTTTCTTAGTTGCCATAGAGACCACATCTTTACTACATCATTTCTTTGGAATGTCACAAGGTCCTTCTCAAAACATCAGGATAATTGACACATGGGATGAGGGCAATGGTCAGCTGACCATTGATTGCTGTAACTGTTTGTTTCTCCTTTCATGGGTTTTATGGTTAACTGGGAAGGGGTCTGAGGAGTGAGTTTATCTATGGGTTAGTGCCTTAGTATCTAATGGGGTTGGGGAGTGAGTGCATCTAGGGGTTAAGTGAAGACAAACTGGAGTCTAAAAAACAAAATGGAGTCACTTTAGCCATATCAATATCACAATAATATATTTAACAACATTTATTGGGATGTCTCCCATAAGGCTATGGGAACCATTGGAGCCCCCTTAATGAACAAAGTCTGGGATAAGATTTTTCCAAGCAGCTGCTTTTTTTTATTTGCCAAGGGGAGTCCTGTTCAAGGCTCCCCCATCCTAAGGGATCTCTATTTAACTACTTTAGCAATTTTTGATGACCTATGAGAACCAGATCATAACAATTAACACATTATTTTGACCAATGGAAGAGTTGAGTCACAGTACAGAGACAAAAATATGCATTACATTTATAAAACCAATTTTGACATCATTTTGACCAGCTGGCAACTTGGGTGGAAGCATGTTTTTATTTTGATGACATTTGTCTATAAGGCAACTTCAATTACAGACAAATGTTTCAAAAATCAAGAAATGCAAACAGAAGAAAAAATGGTTGAGCTCAAATAGAGCAGCTGTTTACAGATTAGACAGACAAGTACACATAAGAGAATTTCTTTATAAAATAAGAATGCATTCAGATGTATTTGGCCAAGTTGAATGATAATAACTCTTTTATAGTTTTTAAGTTTGTAAATATAAATACACTAATCAGAACTTTTTGTTGGTCCATTAACGGAGATCTCTTGTAATGAGAATCAGAAGGAATAAAACCTTTTACATCTGTGAAAGCAAAGAGAGTTTTTAAGATGGGCCTAGGCTGACGGTTTGTCTGATTGGAATATCCAGCTACACAGGCTACTCTTTGTTGCTTTGATAGCTGTAACTGTTGGAGAGTCACAGCTGATGGCCAAAGCTGCTGTTTTGACAGCCACATGTCACTGCTCCTGCTAATGGGACAGACTGTGAAAGGTAATTTTAACTATTTCCAGGCAGGCCAGGTCTGGGTGTTGAAAGGGACTAGCTGGCACTCTTTGCAACTAGGTATCAATTTAAAACAATAGAGGAAGAAAGCCTGCCAAGGCTTCAATTTGCCCTGCTGCAGAGGTCTATTTATGACAATTTTACTCATTTTGTCTGTGACCCTTGGACTGTACTTAGCCATAGGCCTTCTTTTTAGAGCCTCATTTATCTCTGAGAATAGTGGCTGGTCTGGCAAGATGGATTGGAGAGAAATGATGAAAGGCAGTCCTCTGGGGACTGCGGCTGTGCCTATTTTTTACTATTTGTTCTCATTTAAAACTGTTATTAAACTCACAAATTTCCTTAGGTATGTTTTGTTCTATCAATGAACTTATCCGTGTTGTAAAAATGAGTCAGTCTGCCCTGTGCTAGAAAAACCAGTCAGCATCATTCTATAGGGGAGAGAGAGAGAAGTAAAATGCGTTAATCTCCACTTCTGCCAAAGGTAGAATAAAAGGCAGATAAACTTGGAGTAAAACTTGTACATCTATTTTTGAGAGCTCCAGGATTAAATCTAGACCAGTTTTTAAATACGATCCAGAGATAAATGAAGACCAGCTTCATTCTGGAAGGGTCCAGAGAGGGGAAACTCACCATTCTAGAAACTTGGTCCTGAAATTCAGCAGCCATGGAGAAGAGAATTGCCTCTAACCAAACACTGTTGTGAACTGTATTTTTTCTCAGAGGCAGGGCAGTGAAGGGACAGAAGAGTGACTCCAAGTATGGCACAAGAACTAAATCCTAACCATCTCAGGTGCAGAAAAACAATTAAGATCAAGAGTTTTCCCAGGGTGGATTTCTAATCCTTAGCAAAACATGCCTCTAGAGACAAAAGTTATGACTGGCTCCAACTGTATTGCCAAATAGAAAATGAAACCAATAATCGAAGGACCTGAATTGCTGCTTTTTTAATCTTTTGAAAGAGAGTGAGAGAAAATGAAAGTGTTCCGATTATATTGTTTAGGGCTCCTTTTCTTTTCTTTTTTGTGGGTTCCAGGGGTCAAACTCAGGACCTCATGCACCAGCAGCCGCCCATGCTGCTGAGTGATATCATTGGCCCTTTTTTTTGTATGTGGGTCCTGGGAGTCTAACTCAAGACCTCGCGCTTGCCAGGCAGGTGCTTATGCTGCTGAGCTATCTCACCGGCCCCATAAGGCTTGTTTTCTAATAAATGGCTCTGAATCAAAAGTTCTAAAATCCCAGCCTGCAAAAGACATCTATCACCTCCTGGGACGACAGAGGCAGGTAATAGTCCAAAGGAAATCTCGGCCCTAGGATAAAGATGTCTTTGAGACATTTGGGGTTTTCTATCCAGTCACCTAGGTAAATTTTCTTTATAGCAGAACTGGCTAGTAGGCTTTATTTAAGTCTAGTCTGAAAATATGTATCCTTGCATACCTGAAATACACTTAAACTCACAGATTAAGTCTGTACCCATTGTCTCTTGTTAGAAATCAATGATTTGGGCCAGTAAGATAGCTCAGCAGCATAAGTGCCTGCCTGGCAAGTGTGAGGTCCTGAGTTCAACTCCTGGTACCCACATACAAAAAAAGGGCCAGTGATATTGCTCAGCGGCATGGGTGCCTGCTGGCATGTGAGGTCCTGAGTTTGACTCCCGGTACCCACAAAAAAGAAGTCAATGATTTAAGTGTAACATTACATCTCCTCAATCTAGTTTATAGGTCTGAATGAGGCCCCTAAAGACCTCCATGTACTTACCACGATCATCAGAAAACTTTCCTAGATCTTGCCTGATCAGTGTTAGGTTACTGAGAGAAAAGGGGCACATGAATGTGGGTAGTTCTAAATTCCCCATTTACTTCCTGTAAGGGATATTGCCCTTGAGGATCTTGAACAAAATCAGCTAAGGATGGATACAGCTTCATTGAGGCTTTAATTGTGGCTGGCCTGGAAGATCCACCCTCAGGACCCAAAGGGCAGGTATGGCAAGCCCTAGACCCAGTGATAGTGGGTGAGGCTTTGATCAAGGTTGTCTTGGAAACATCACCCTCAGGTTACAAAGGGTGAGGAAGAGTAGCCTCAGGCTCAGTGATAGTGATGTCTTTCGGGCCAGAGGTGCCTGGTTTTTTTGTGGCTCACATTTACATTTGAACACAAGTAGGGACTATTTGTTTAGTGCAAAGAAAGTCTGAACATAAGGCAATTTTGATCTTTTTCTTTTTGTCTTTCTTACAGTACAATTCTAGTTGTGAAATGGCATCTTAATCAATACTTTCTTTTGTATTCCATCTCGGCTCTAGGGCGTGAACTGCTCTTTTTGAAGATGTGAGGATTGAACCTCCACCAGTGCTTAAGAATACATTCCAAAGGAGTAAGAGATCTCAACATTGAGCTCCCCAGCAAAAGAAATGCAGAAAGAAAGACCTGGGCATCCCCTTTAATTTCTTTTTGATTTCTACACTCTCATGGCATCCCTCAAGTTGACTCCACTCTAGGACAGGTGGATGCCATCTGGAGAGAGACCAAAAGATAAAATTTGACCACCTATCCACAGTAGTGCTGGTGCATAATTTTATCTTCCCAGGGAGTTCTTGTACTTACTCTCATAGGTGTTTTTTATAAGCAAAGTTACAGTTGATCCCAGCTGTAACAGTCTTGCTTAAAGAAGGAAGTGTTGGGCCAGTGAGATGGCTCAGCAGCATAAGCACCTGCCTGGCAAGCGCAAGGTCCTGAGTTCAACTCCCGGAACCCACATACGAAAAAAGGGCTGGTGATTGTTGTACTCAATGAATGAGACTACAAAGGGAGGATGTCCAAAAAATAAAAATTGAGCTCTTTATTTTAGCTGGTACCCAGTGGCGTCCTCTATGCCAGAACAAAGAGGAGCCCTGGGGGCAGGTAGAGTGTAGTTTTTATAGTAGCAAGCAGTTGTACAGAAGCCAATAGCGACGGTTAATATAGTAATTTTACAAACTTATTGGTTAGGCTTTTAGGCGCGGAGTATTTGGCATCATTTCATTGGGCAAAAGGAACATCTTATTATGGGTTGCCGGAGGCGGGAAGGTGCATTTTGTCACTATGGGGGAATCTCAACTTAAACAGAAAGGAATTTATCTAGCCTAAACAAAGGAGAGGCTTATCTAACGGAATTTGGTGGGAAGCAGGAGCCAGACAGGCGAAATGGCGGTTTGTTCATAAGATGGCATTAGCCTTGTCAGGTTACAACAGTGATATCGCTTAGTGGCACAGGCACCTGCTGGTGCATGAGGTTCTGAGGTCGACCCCCGGTACCCACAAAAAAAAAAAAAAGGAAGTGTTGCTTAGCATTAATCCATTGCTTGCTAGTTTTTTGAAATAGAGGATAAATACAAAAAGTGAGTTGGAAGTAGTTGGAGCAATTTGCAGCCTGCAAAGATCAACTCTAGAGATGGGTAAAAATGGCTCAGAGAAAAATCCTGCCCTGGGACCCAGGGTGAAGAAACTATTAAGACATTCCTGTCATCTACATAATCACCTAGGCAACTTTTTCTAGCAACAAGACAAGTCCACCACTTTCAATTCCATTTTAAACATTTTTATATCTCTGATACTCACAGCTCAAACTTATATCCATCACCTAGCAATCACAATTTACATGTTAGCAAAGGCACTCTTATTCATCTTCATGGGCATGAAAGAAGGCTAAAATGTCTTTCTTATTCTTAGGTAGCATATGTAAGGCACAAATGTAAATCATTCTGCTGATTGCTGTTTTCCTCTGTGAAAGGCAAACAGTTTTTGCAAGTGGCTTCAGCCTGATTTCTGGAGGGAGGGGCAGTCTAAAAAACGAGGTGGATCTAAAGTTAACCCCCAACAAGTTGGAGAAAAATTAGGATTTCTAACTTCCTATTAAAAAGAGAAATGTATGATAGAGAAGTGGAGATTTTTCTGGATTTGGGAGTCAGTTTCCACTGAGGAACCTTTGGGTATCTGCCAGAGAGCAGCCCAGGCCATGACACCTCAGTTGTTCTCAGTTTACACTGGTCCACATAACCAGAAATCTGTTTCCGGACAGGAATCCAGCTGCCTGTCTGGTCAACATTCCATCAGCCATGGGCTTCAATGGGAACTCACCAAAAAGATGCTGGGGAAAACTGTCCTCTGCTTTAAGAGTGGCAGCTGCTCAAAGAGCATTTAACATGCTGGCAGAGTAAGCACTGTTTGCCATTGTTCTATAAGGGATAGGTAAAATCCTGAGCAAAATTCATAACATAGCGCTTTATAAGTTTACAGTAAAAGTCCACGACTTATTATTGGAGTATTTTTCAATACACATAAATGGGAACTAGATCTAGGAGGGGAGAGAGAAGGTTGGAGATCCTCCCTTAGGCTAAATGTGTTTTGGTCCCACAAGTGTGGTGCTTTGGAAATAGCTCCTCTGGTTTCACCCAGAGCTCAGTTCTTTCCACTGTGTCTCAGGTTCAGTCTCACTGTTGCCCAGAACATTAAGCTGGGACACTGAGCTGGGATGTGTGTGTTCCCGTGGGTGTTTTATGTGTGTTCTCCTGGATGGGCAACATTTTGATGTCTCATCTGACCCAGAGACAGGGCATGTGTTCCTCCTCTAAGATGACTTCCCTGTCTTCCACATTAGCAAATGCTTATTTTCTATGGGCTTCACTTAAAGGTTCTTAGTTGTTCTGTAAGAGGAATGGTTGGGGCAGTATAGTTTCTCTCTCTACTTGCATACCTCCAAAAAAAAGGAAAGTACAAAGTGGCAGGAGAAGAGATTAGAAATAAGGTCAGAAAATGAGGTAGAACAGGCTCAACATTTCCTCTAGCGTGTAGAGGATCAGGCCAGTCTGTCCCAGTGAAACCTGTTCTTCAATCTTAAGAACACCCACCAACCTCTCATTTTTTAACTGGTGGAAGGAGTCCCAGGGTTTATTTCCTAAATATGAATTAGATTTCATAGAAAGACCATTTTACAGCATTTCATCTCAAACTCCACTAGGGGGAACTCTAAATACCACCTTTCCCTAGTGCTGCTGTGTTATATAAGAAACCACAGCAGTGAAACAAGGAACACTAGTAAGTTCAGCAACTAGTCCAAATGTAACTTATACAAAACAGGAATAAAATGTCCCATTAAAGAAGCATGATAACCTTCACATGTATTTAACTTAAATTTATCATTTTAACAAAATTATATAAGAGACACAGCATGAGCAATTATATGTAATGGATGAAGACATAACATAAAAATTTGAAGCACAGGGGGCCAGTGAGATCGCTCAGCACCTGCCTGGCAAGCACAAGGGCCTGAGTTCGATTCCCGGAACCCACATACGAAAAAAGGGCTGGTGATATTGCTCAGTGGCACAGGCGCCTGCTGGCATGTGAGGTCCTGAGTTCGACCCCCAGTACCCACAAAAGAAAAAAAAAATCGAAGCACAAAAATTTTGCTTACCTAAGCAAGTCACAATCCAGAATCTATGAAACAAGAGCAAACTCTTACCTCCATCCAATTATCTCAGTGGAAGACCTCCATATGATACAGGGGAAGGAAGCTCCCAACCTGCCGGATGTCCAAAATGTCGAGTTCACATTCTCTAGAATTGAGGAATGAATTCTAGGAACAATGGAGGTTAAGAGTAGGAAGAATTTATTGAAATTAAGAAAAGCTTCTAAGAGACAAAGAAGGGGGCCAAGAAAGTGGGTTGCCCCTGTTAGTCACAATTTGATTCATAACTGTTGTGATCTTCATAACTTTCTTCTTATACTAGTTTTGGATGCGGATGGTTCTTGTTTTTAATAGGACCTTGAGCTACATGACAATGCTATTTACATGGACTCATTCATTTCTCTGATGTGGACATTTATAGCCATGGACTACTCATCCTGCCTGGCGTGTTCACAAGTTTATTGGGATTTTGCTTTTTTCACTTCTAATTGCATGGATTTGTGCCTCTTTTATCCTTATTTGTGTAAGATTGGCTAAGAGATTGTCCATTTTATTTATTCTTTCAAACAAACAGCTCTTTGATTCATTGTTTTGTTTTTGTTTTTTTGGGGGGTCTCAATTTATTCTTTACTATTTTTGTCTTTATAATTTCTTTTGTCATCAGAGCTTTGGGTTTGGCTTTCTCTTGTTTTTCCAGGAACTTGAGATGCATTATTATTTATGTGAGTGCACTTGGTTTTTCTGATGTGGGCATTCACCACTTAAGTTCTCCCCTCTTAGTACTACTTTCCGTGTGTCCTTTTGGTTCTCTTATGTTGTTTTGGTATTATAATTTGATTTTAGGAACTGTCTAATGTTTTCTTTAATTTCCTCTGAGACTCATTATTTATGTGAGGCAGTATTCTTTAGTTTCCATGCGTTTGCATAGTTTCTATAGTTTTTTTGACATTGATTCCTAGTTTCATTGTCCTATGACCTAATAAAATGCATGCAACAATTTTGATTCTATTATATTTACATAGAAATGCTTTATGGGCTACTATATGGCCTATTTTGGAGAATATTACATGTGGTGCTGTAAAGAATATATATACTATTGTCATTGGGTGGTCACTCTGTAGATATCTACTAGGACTGCTTGTTCAAAATTTCCTGGGCCGGTGAGATGGCTCAGCGGCATAAGCGCCTGCCTGGCAAGTGCAAGGGCCCGAGTTCGACTCCCAGAACCCACATACGAAAAAGGGGCCGGTGATATCACTCAGCGGCATGGGCGCCTGCTGGCGCACGAGGTCCTGAGGTCGACCCCCGGTACCCACAAAAAAAAAAAATTTCCTTCAGCTCTCATGTTTCTTTGTTACATTTTTGCCTATTTGATCTGTCCATTTGTGGCAGTGGGTTCTTGAAGTTCCCCATTAAAATTATATTGGTATGTATTTAATTTTTCATGTCCAATAGTGTTTTAGGAAGGTTGGTGCACCGGTGTTTGTGCATAAATGTTTATAATTGTCCTTTCTTCCTGTTCAACTCTACCCTTAACCAATGTAGTGAATTTCTTTGTGTCTTTAATTAGTTTTGTCTTGAAATTCATTTTATCTGAAATTAGGAAAACTATTCCTGCTCAGTTGCAGTTTCCTGTTGCATGGAATATATATATATATATATATATATATATATATATATATATATATATTTTTTTTTTTTTTTTTTTTTTTTATGTGGGTACCAGGAGTTGACCTCAGGATCTCGTGCTTGCCAGCAAGTGCTTGTGCCGCTGATTGATATCACCGGCCCTTTTTTTTCCTTTGTGTGGGTGCCAGGATTCAAACTCAGGACCTTGCGCTTGCCAGGCAGGCGCTTAAGCTGCTGAGCTATCTCATCAGCCCCTGAAATATTGTTTTTTATTCTTTGATTTTTGCTCTGTGAATTTCATTTTGAAGTAAATGTGCTTCTTCCATACCACATTTGCTTGTGCTTTTTTCTTAATCCATTCTATCAGTCTGTGTCTTTTGATCGGGGAATTGAGCCTCTGTGTATTGAGAGTTATTACCGAATGGTATGGAATTATTCCTGTCATTGCATTGGGTTCCTGTTTCTGATTTCCTTAGTTACCTCTTTATACTCATTCTTTTTATTTGTTGTCCTTGTTGGCTTCACTGTTTCTTTATAGAATATCCTTGACAATATTATTGTAATGCTGTGTAGAAGGTAACAAATTTCTCCAGGTGGTCCTTGTTGTAGAAATACCACTTCATCAGTTGAGAAGGAAGATTTTTCAGGATAGATAACTTGGATTTGGAAGTTGTTATAAGGCTTGAAACACTTTCTTGCAGCATCCTGACCTTCACGGTTTGTGTTGAGAAGTCTAGTGTTATTCTTATGGTTCACATTTACATGGAATTTGTTTCTTTCACTAACAGCTGTTAAGATTTTGTCCCTGTGATGAACATCTGGCAGTTTAAGTACTATGTGGTGTGGAGTTCTCTTTTGATCCTGGCTACTTGGTGCCCTGCATGCCTCTCTTATCTGTATGTATATTTCCTTCCCTATAGTTGGGAAGTTTTCTTCCTTGATTTTTTTGAACAGGTTTTTTTTATGCCATTCATCTTATCCTAATTTTTCACTCATTCCAGTTGCTCTTAGTCTTTTGCACCATCCAGCAGCTGGTGGATCCATTTTCATGTCCTCTTGTTGTTTTGAAGGAGTCTGAGTAGTTGCTCTTTGGAGGTATCATTGTATCATATTTCTGAAATTATGTCCTCACACTGCTCAATTCTACAGCCCATCCTTTCAGTATCATTGTTACTCTCCAGGATTTATGTTTGGAACCTTTTCATGGACACTAATACATTGATAAATGGCCACTCATATTTGAATCATATTGTTTAGTTCATCTTACTTAAAATCACTGTCTTTTGAAAGCTCATATATCACTGTGGGTATTACTTTCCTTGCCTGTTTAGTTATATCTTCCATGATGGGATCTGCTCTTGGATTCACATGCTGCTGTCTTGTGCAGTGATTCCTTTTTTTCTATATTCTTTGACTACTGGTAAATTCTTTTTCCCACCTGCAGTACCAACCCTACATACACTGTGCATTGCACACTGTTTCCAGAAATCTAAAGTAGAGATAGATAATACTCTGAAGGGATGGACAAATAGCACTGGGAAAAATTGATAACAATCATGATGAAAAGTCATCAAATACAAATTAAAAGGAATCATCCATAACCTGATAAGGGTATCTACAAGAAACCTACAACCAACATCACACGTAATGGTAAAAGATTGAATATTTTCTCCCTAAGATTAGAAAGCAAGGAGATCTGCTCTTACCACCCCTTCTCAATGTTGCATTGGAGATTTTGGCCAGTGCAGTAAGAAAACCAAACTGGAAAGGAAGAAATAAAACTGAGCCTATCACCAACCTGTGTATGTAAACAATCCTGTAGGACCTGCCAAGAAAGCTTCTAGAAGTAATGAATGACGGTAGTTAGGGTATAAGATACAGGAGTGTCCATAAAAATCAATTATATTCATTGAAGAGGATCTAAAGAGGAGAAATAAGCAGAGAAGAAATGCTCATTAGCTGGTAGGAAAGCTCTGGCTTCTCCCTTCCTTGCTGGCTAAGGACAAAAGGTCACAGTAAGAGAACAGGGGTCATCTGGCCTTGGAGTTACCTTCTTGATTTTGCTCAGGATGAGCTATATGGTGAAAGCTTTGGCACCAGCTCTTGGTAACATCCACCACAGATTAAATACTTCCTTCAAGAGCACCATTAGGAGAAAGAACACAGAATCACCTCAATGCTTTGTTGTGGTCACAACAAAGGCACTTGCTCACTGCCAGCTCTCAGGTCTTACACGTGTTTCCTGTGGGCGCCATCTGATGATGTCAGTGGTGTGTGCTGCAGCATCAGCTCCAGTGCACCTGCATGGCCCAGCTCCCATGGGCAGGGCTGCTGAATCACAGCCACTCCTGGAGGGCTGGAGGGAAGGCATCACTACTGTCAGCAGATTTAGGCTCTCAGTGGTGCTAGCATTCTACACATCCCTTAATGAATATCAAACATGAGGTGATAGGAAAAAATTTGGCATAGACAAAAAAGTCAAATGCTGCTTGAGGTGGAGCACACCTGCAATGCCAGCAATTGTGGGGGTGTGTGAGAAATAGGCTTTGTCTTTTCTGTCAAATCACAAGGCCAAAGCAACTCCATTTTGGATTTAAATTGCCTGGCCATCTACTGACTACCCATCCCCTAATGTTAATATCCTGAGCTTGAAGAAATGGTGACTGTGAACTTTTTCCCGGAACACAACTGGTTTCCAAGATAAAAGCCAAGGACTTTCCATTGCAAACCTCAGTCCCATCTCTCTAACTGACCCAGCAATGCACCTCCCCTCCCTCGTGCTACCAAGTTAACACCTTCCAAAAATTGTAAGCCTTAGAATTCAGCCAATGACTTTTAAGATCACTGCTTCCCATGTGTTAGGGCTTTAAAACCCCACTTCCCCCAATGCCCAGGGCATCAGCTACCTCATTGCTGGGGTGTGCTTGCACCATTTTGCAAAAGAAAAAGGCTTTTCAAGATTGCATGATGTCATAGTGTTTCATCATTTGCACTGACAAATTGAATCTGGGTACTTATTTCCAACAGGTTGAAGCCAAAGGGGAGTAAGTTTGAGGCTAGCCTGGATTATAATGAGACACACACACACACACACAAAGTGAGAACACCAGCAAACCTCAACAAAATTATGCACTTGTGGAGGTGTGGTGGGGATAGCTCAGTGGTACAGCATTTACCCAGCATAGGCAAGGCCTTGCCTTCTATCTCCTGTGCTATGAAACCAAAAACAAAAACTATCTTTGTTTCAGAGATTGCAGTCTGGGTTTCATTTCTCCCAGTGCACAAACATCGTGGTGAGAACAAGTGAAGAAAATGGGTAACTACTTCAGGAGAGCCTGGAATAAGAGTGTGGAAGGAGATGCAAAAAGAAGGGCCAGGGGCCACATTTGGTCCTTCACGCTAGTGTGGCTCAACCAGACACCCAGAAGTGAGCTTTACAAGCATCCTATGCACCTCTCAAGCCAAACAATTATAAACAAGAGTATCACAGGATTTCACATGTTTTTCTTCTAGGAATATTAGTGTTCAAAGGAAGAGAATTTTAAACTGTGAAGAAACTCCTGTGCATGTAGAGCTACAGTCAGAAGTCCTTAAGTATCCCTGCCTCATCACTGGGAACTGACCAAAGGGACCAAGTGTGGGGCCCAATCCAATTTCAGCAATCATTCTGGCATCGTGTCTGGCAGCTTATTTTCAACATTTGGGGATTTTTATTTTTTTAATCCTGGATGAAATGTAAATCTTGTCTAAGGGAATTGCAATGTTTACTTTCCTTTCATCTTTGCTCCTCTGCAGAATATAGCTATGATTTAACTCTTAGTTCTCCATCTACACAATAACTGTTTTCCTTGCATGGGTGGGGATATATTCACTTTCTTGAATAAAAGTGAATAGATTAAGACAGAGTGAAAATCTTGACAATGAAACCAGCTGCCTTACTGTGAAATATTTACCTCTCAAAAGGCCAGCCCTCCCTCTATTCCATTCCATCCTCTCCTGCCCTGCACTCATGATGTTCTCTTCCATCAGGGGACTGGTTCTTCCACAGGACACTGACCATGGAACCTTCTGAGCACACAAGTGACCCCATTTCAGGAAGAACACACTAAGTCCATTAAGAAAACAGGGGCAGATCTAGAAAGCCAGTGGTAAACTGCTTAAACACAATTCTTTTAGGTGAGGTGAGGTGGACATTGGAGAAGGGAACCTTGTCCAGAAGTTCCTGGGTGACAATCTATCATTGGAGCTCTACCCATGCAGGTAGGCATTAATTTCCTCCTCACTATTGGTCAGAGGGAGGGCAGTGGAGCAGGAGCCAATCAGCGATGAAGAGGCGGGCTGCATGCACTGTCCAATCAGGTGAGCCGAGGTAGGCGGGGACTTCCGGTGTCATGGCTCCGTGTCCAGATAACAGTGCTGAGAGGTCCCCAGCTCGCTAGGCCGCCTTCTGGGACTTCTGCTGGCTGCAGGCTGCGTGGGAAGGACTCTGGGACAGCGGGAAGCCACGCAATGGTGATGGTGCGGGACGGAAGCTGGGGAAGGGATGGAATGGGGCTGATGTGAGAGGAAGTGGCCAGAACCAGCTCTGGGGAGCTACAGCCTCCCTGCTTAGCTCCAGACCCTGAGCTCCTCCTGGTCTTTGGTGCTTCTGTCCCTTCTTCCCTTGGCTGCGTCAGGGTTACTGCTGTGTTCCGTGAGTCCTGTCCCCACTGGGATACCACCAGCCCACAGTGCCATCTCGTGTGGCCCCAGCACAGCCTCAGCAGTCTGTGGAGAGCGGGGCCTTGGGGCGACCGTGATTGAGGTGTGGCTTGGAGCTGGTGCAGCTGTGGTGAGCTAGGTCCCTGGTCTCATTGCTTTTAGTAGCAGAGCTGGAGGGTCTGACATTTATAAATGTCTGCGATGCAGGGTCTCATACCCAGGACTCCTCAGACCTCTGCATTTTTATATTCACGGTGAATTCCTAAGTTTCCAATATTTCCCCACATTGCCAACCTCATAATAGATGTTGATAAAGGCCACAAAAATCCAAAGAAATGCTTAATACTGCAGGTGAGGTGACTCAGACGTGCTGCCCAAGCATGCAGTAAATTCCTGAGTGGCACACTCAGCAACCCAAACAATTACGTTATTTGTGTCAGACCCCTACTCACAGTGATGATGAACACAGGTCGTGGCCTCACAACACTGTGGAGTGAGGTCCTGAACCCAGAGGAGGATGTTAGTGTCACCTCTGGTGGCTCTGGGTCTTGGGTATCCAGACTGAACCTCGCTGGTCTCGTCTCTTTCTGACATAGAGGAAGAGGAGTCAGGAAGACCAGCGCCAAGCAAAGCTGTACTGCAGGTACTGTAAGAAGCAGTACAAAGCCACCCCAGGAGAGGAGTGGGGGCACTCAGAGCTGAGTCACCAACAAATCTGGGGTGCAGTCCTGTTTTATGGGGGGGGGTCCCATCTGCAGCCCCTCCAAGGGTCGCTGTGTGATTGGTTATTGGACTTGTTTCTAGGGGCTGGGTTTGGTGGGCTGTAGGGGAATTTTTCCAGCAACAAATTGAGCAACTTGTTTTGGGGAAGTGACCTTGTTGAAGGAGGGCTTAAAGGAGCAGGCTGTAGCTACACAGACACAAGTGTGAAACTGCAGGCTGTCAGCATGGCTGTTTGCTGTGACACAGAGACCACGTCTCTACTTCTCAGAAAGCCCAGTCCCTTATCTAACCCTCCGTATGGGTCTCAGGTGTCCCTACATGAGGAGAGTTTCCATTGGAAATAAGAATAGCTCCTTGATTCTTGGAAGCATCCTGAGTGGGTGGGCCAGGTGGCTGCTCAATCCAGAGCTAATTAGAGATAACCAGAGCACAGTAATTGCTCAATTATTTAATGGCCACAGATCACAGGTGACTCTGTATATTGAAAATGACCATTTGAGTTTCAGATTCTCAAACCCATTTTCTTATGGTGTAAGGTTTAAAGAAAATGGGATTTTAGAGAAAAAGTGGTTATTTTGTACTTGAAGTTCCTGGAAACTGGAGAGCTTGGTAGGGAGTGGCTGCACCTCCTTGTAGTAGGGAAGGCTGCATTCCCTGCTTCCTGAGGATGTGCATTTATGTATATATATCTGATGTATATAGTTCACTAAGTATCCTTATTTTAATCATCAACAATGTAGCTTATTACATAATTCTAGTCTGTCCATTTTTCCTAGCTAGGTGCCTTAATCCTGAGGTAATGAAATAAACTATATTTAACCAAGGCCTTCCAGAGAGCTTAGAACGCTGAGGAAAATGATGGGCATTTTAATGTATTACCAATGTGGAAAAAGGTGGTCTTTTCTGTCAAAGGAAATAAAATTATTTCTTTTTTATACGAATCCTTATTTTTGTGAAATCCTTCTTTTGTAAAATGTACATGTGCTTGTTTCACCATTCTAGGAAACTTGAGACAAATACTACACGCCTGTCTACCTTCCATAAAACTTTGTCACAAAGGGCTCCCCAGGTCACAGAACTCAATCTGCATAGCAACCGTGACCTCATTAATGTAGCCAATCGGGTTAGGTCATGAGGCCCCACTCCCACCAATGGCGTGATGCCAGTGTGCATCAGGGATAAAAGGCAGCCTGCTCAGCTTGCTTGTTGCCATTGTCTGGCTGCGCTCTCCTCTGCTGAAGGAAATTCACCTCCCCAAGAAACTTTTGAAACTTTACTTTCTTTTGTCCCATTTGTGATACTAGAGTATTCGTGCCCAACAGCAAAGGAGGGGAAGGGTTCTTGCTAAGGACAACTTTCTGAAAGTGCTGTGCATTAAACCCAAACTGAGAAACACACTGAACTGGGGCATCTGCATGGACATGGCCATGTGATCCTGGCAGTGGAGGGAAGGGCAAGGGCTGTCATCCCTGAAATCATTACTATCGTCCTTGCACTGTTTCTACACATTGATTTATAATTGAAATGTTGATTGCGATGGACTCTGTATAAAACAAGCATGGAAGCAGAGCTGTGTCCCAAGTGAGGGTCCACGGGTCTTAGGGAACCCAGGAACGGAGCAGACAGCAGAGGGCACCAGAGGAACTTTGCAAAGCAAACAGGGTTATTATGCTAGTGGGCTGTTGGGAATCTCAGTTCCAAATCATCAGCCTATCTTGAGGTTAAGCAGTCACTTATATACATTGTTAGCAGTAAGTACGAAAGGCTGATAATGTGATATTTTACAGTTGGTTACATATGTCTCGTCATACTTTGCTAGGCATGTTCAGTTTAGGCAAGTTAATTGGGGGTTTCTATCCTATAACAGGAGGTCAAGACTAGGGTGAGCAGGAGGAATCGATCACTGTTTTAGACTGAATCGAGCTATTCTCTGAGTGATAACTCCCTCAAACCTTGGAAGGGGTTAACACAACAAGATGTACTTTGTTTGAGGTGTGTATTTTATGCTGCAGCTGGTGTTGGAATGTCAGGGCCAGCTGAGCTTTGCCACGTTTTAACTATGGGAGCAGCCTGTGCCTGCCTTTCTTTGTCTTTTAGTGGCAGACTTAAAAGGTTTTAAAATGTCCTTTACATTTTTAATTTCCCTGACACGGGCACATGAAAGAATAGGAATAAAAGGGATTTTTGAATAGGGAGGAGCAACAGGGAGGAAAAAGGAAATGGGGGAGCAGGGATTATGGGAGGGAGGTAAAATCAGCAACAGTGAACCCCTTCCTCTGAGATGAGATTGTTCTCAGTGTGACAATAATTAAAGGATTGTGTGTTGCCTTGGCCTGAGAGTGGGTCAGAGGTCACAGGCCTAAAAAAAGCAGGGGAATCTAGTAACGGATTCTGTGAATATGTCCTCTGTTGTCACTGATCAGTTCACATAATCATTTGTGAGGCAAGATTGGAAATTATGAAACTGGTCTTGTGTGTTTAGTAATGGGGTGGGCATCATCATTGAAGTAGAATGGGAAGGGGTTTCTCTTGGGTACAAAGATTTCAAGGTGTGTTTGATGTTTTGTTTTGTTTGGGGACTGAATGCAGGAATTTGGCTCTGAGCTACATAGTCCCATTATTTCTTTTATAATTTTTTTGTTGTTGTTTTATTTTAAAGAGAAGAAAAAACAAAACAAATCAAAAAAAGAACAAATTTTCAAAAGAACATAATATGAGGGTAACAATGGTCAATGCATTACGTATTATTATCTTTAAGTTAGTTATTCAGGATACCAGACATTAGCATTCAATTGTCCAAACATTATTGGCTCAAACCTTACTCTTCAATGAACTAAGTAAAATTGGTAGTGTATCTATCTTAACCATCTTATATATATATACAACTTTTTTTTCACTTTCCCTTCTTTCTTTTCCCTATTCCAGTCTCTCTTTCCTATTGACCAGTTTCTTTTTGATTCACCGTGTCTATTGTACATTTTGGATCTTATTTACTCTTTCAGTTTCTCATACTAGAGAGACAATACGATGCTTATACATGTGCGTCCGGTTTATTTCACTTATGAGTATTTTCTCGAGTTGCATCCCTTTACCTATAAAAGTCTCCAGTTTATCCTTCTTTATGGCTGAATAGTACTCCATTGTATAAAAATACCACATCTTTCTTATCCATTCCTCAGTTGATGGGCATTTGGGTTGCTTCCAAGATCTGGCTATTACAAATTGTGCTGCTATAAACACGGGTGCACATATATCACTGTGGTACAATGTTTTTAATTCTGGGAAGATGCCCAGAAGGGGAATAGCTGGTTCAAATGGGACCTCCAACCCTAGTTTTTTGAGGAATCTCCACACTGACTTCCACAGTGGCTGTACCAGTCGACACTCCCACTAACAGTGAAGAAGGGTTCCTTTTTCCCCACAGCCCCTCCAGCATTTGTTATTAGTTGATTTCTTTATAGTAGCCATTCTTTCTGGGGTGAGATGGTATCTCAGTGTTGTTTTAATTTGCATCTCTCGAATGACTAGTGATGTTGCACATTTTTTTGTATATTTATTTGCCATTAGTATTTCTTCATCTGAGAAATGTGTATTCATCTCAGATGCCCATTTTTGGAGTGGGTCTTTAAATTTGGGAGGTCTGATTTTTTTGAGTTCTTTATATGTTCTCGATAGTAATCCTTTGTCTGAAGAACAGCTGGCAAACATTTTTTCCCATGTTGTGGGTTGTCTTTTCACTCTGTTGGTGGTTTCTCTTGCTGTGCAAAAGCTTTTTAATAAGATGAGATCCCAGTTATTGATTCTTTGGGATAGTTCCCGTGCGGTTGAGTTTTTATTCATAAAGTCTTTGCCTACACCAATGTCTTCAAGGGATTTACCTATCCTACCTTCCAGCAGATTTAATGTTTCTGTTTTAATATTTAGATCTCTGATCCATTTTGAATTTAGTTTAGTGCATGGTGAAAGATATGGGTCTAGTTTTAATCTTCGGCATGTGTAGAGCCAGTTTTTCCAGCACCATTTATTAAAGAGGCTATCTTTCTTCCAGCGAATGTGTTTGGCACCTTTGTCAAAGATAAGGTGGCTTAGTATGTCTGGGGTTGCTTCAGCATCTTCTAATCTGTTCCATTGATCTTCAGGTCTGTTTTTTTGCCAGTACCACACTGTTTTTATCACAGTAGCTTTATAGTAAAATTTCAAGTCGGGGATTGTGATGCCCCCTGCCTTGCCTTTGTTGCCCAGAATTGCCTTTGCTATTCTAGGTCTCTTCCAATTCCAAATGAATTTTAGGATTGTTTTCTCTAATTCTGTGAGATATGCTGTTGGAATTTTGATTGGAATTGCATTAAATCTGTATAACAGTTTTGGAAGTATGGCCATTTTCACTATATTGGTTCTTCCTATCCAGGAGCAAGGGATATCTTTCCATTTTCTGATGTCCTCTTCAATCTCCTTTTTCAGAGTACTGTAGTTTTCAGTGTATAGGTCTTTTACATCCTTTGTGAGGTTGATTCCTAGGTATTTCATTTTTTTGGATGTTATTGTGAAAGGTATTGTTTCCCTAATTTCTCTTTCAGTAAGTTTGTTATTTGTGTACAGGAAGGCTATTGACTTTTGAGTATTGACTTTGTATCCAGCTACACTACTGAATTTGCTTATTAAATCTAGCAGTTTTTTAGTGGAGTTTTTGGGGTCTTCCATGTAGAGTATCATGTCATCTGCAAATAATGATAATTTAACTTCTTCCTTTCCAATCATTATTCCCTTTATTTCTTTCTCTTGTCTAATTGCTCTGGCTAAAGTTTCCAGAACTATGTTGAATAAGAGTGGGGACAGTGGACATCCTTGTCTTGTTCCTGATTTTAGAGGGAAGGCTTTCAGTTTTTGGCCATTTAGTATAATATTGGCTGTTGGTTTGTCATAGATAGCTTTTACCAGGTTGAGATAAAGACCCTCTATTCCAATTTTCTGTAGGGTTTTTATCATGAAAAGGTGCTGGACTTTGTCAAAAGCTTTTTCTGCATCTATTGAGATGATCGTGTGATTTTTGTCTTTGGTTCTGTTAATATGGTGTATTACATTTATTGATTTACATATGTTGAACCATCCCTGCATCCCAGGGATGAATCCAACTTGGTCATGGTGTATAATCTTCTTGATGATTTGTTGGATTCTGTTTGCCAGTATCTTATTAAGGATTTTTGCATCTATGTTCATTAGGGAGATTGGCCTGTAGTTCTCTTTCTTAATTGGGTCCTTCTCTGGTTTTGGTATCAGGGTAATGCTTGCTTCCAGGAATGAATTTGGGAGTATTGCTTCCCTTTCAATTTCATTAAAAAGTTTGAGAAGTAGTGGTGTTAGGTCTTCTCTAAATTTCTTGTAGAATTCGGCAGTGAATCCATCAGGGCCTGGGCTTTTCTTTGTTGGGAGGTTTTTAATTACATCTTCAATTTCATTGGTTGATATTGGTTTATTTAGGATTTTTAAATCTTCTTGATTCAGCTTTGGTAATTCATACTTTTATAATTTTTGAGACCTGATCTTACTCAGTTGCCCAGGCTAGGGAGGACTTTTGACACTGTGTCCACCTCCTTCACTGCTGAGAAGACAGGCATGTGACATTTAGCTAGTTCAAGGTTGGGGTTCTCTAATCACCGTGATTTACTGAGATTTCAGTGCACAGGGAGAGTACACATCAGTGAGGCCTGGTGTGCACACCTCTAATCCCAGCTGCTTGGGGGATGAGACAGGAGAATTGCAACACCAAGCCCAGCCTGGACAATTGAGCAAGAGCATGTGTCAATATAGAATAAATATATTGGGAGGTACCTCCAGTCTAACATTCATGAGGCCCTGAGTTAAATCTTTAGTACTAAAGAAAAAGAGAAAACTTATTGACTGAAATCTTTCAGCTTTGTAATTTATTTACTTCTCTCACCAGTGGCATGTGGTACAATACCTGCTCATGATGGTGGACAGCAGTCGTGAGTCACTGCTCTGTCAGCAACGGGACACCCAGGGTGAATAGCCAGTGATTACAGTGCACTGTGCTCCATAATGTTCATGAGCTGTTTAATATTTTATTATGAATTTGTCTTTGTGTTATATAAATATCCCAAATGCAGATGAAGGAATATGTGTTGAGCAGTTTTAAACAAGGCTTGAAAATGATGTTTGATTAATCAGGTGTATTCTGTACATTTTCAATGCATTTTATTTTCAACTTTCTTTGGGATGGTCACAATATTTTCCCTTTCTAACTCATAGCATCTGTACACTCATTTCTTCAACTCTGTGCGGAGTCCTTTTTAGAACATGACGTTCATCAGATCGTTTCCTGTTTTCAATGCTGTATTGATCAGGTTCTCAAGAGCAACCCAGCCGGGAGAGTTTTATGAGCACTGTTTGGGAAAGGGAACACTATTCTGGAGTTGTTTGTTTTGGAGGTGTGTTTGTTGTATTTGACTTTGTTGTAATTTGGTAGTGTAAAGAGGTCCCCTACACTGGTCATATTCTCTGACTTACATCACCATGAAAAGGGGATAGGAAACAAATTTTCAATGAAGGCAGAAGGCTGAGCAGTTTAACACAAGACCCCAGGCATGTGCAAGGCCAAAGAGAAAACACTTCCTTTCCTAGCTCTGATTTATGCTGATCCAGGGAACCCTTCCAGCTGCTTTAACCTTGAGTCAACATCTGCCTTTCTCTACTGGGGTGCTCACTGCTGGAACCCCACTTCCTCTTCCATCACCTTAATGAGCTGAAGGCGGGTCTGTCCAGCACTGTCACTTCTGAAAGTCTTTCCCCTTGGTAGTGATTTATATATCCCTGGGGAAAGAGATGACCGTGAGCCCTTGTTATGTGTTTTATAAATGACAATAGACTGCACTGTCTGGAATTCCTCTAAGTGTCTTCTGGGCTCCCCAACTCTGAGGACTGAACTTCCACATTGGCATCCTGGAGAAGCCCATGGAAATGGCCTATGGAGAGAGTCACAGTTGAGAAAGCACAGAGCTTCAGTTCAAGACCCCTTAGTCTGTCCTATCTGCAGTGGGTGTCATCATAGACCATGAGGCAGTTTTTCACACTAGTGACATCTGAAAAGTGGTGCAGGTGGTGAGGACAAGGAGAGAGTGTGCAAGGACACACAGAGAGAGCTTTGGGTAATGTCATTCATTCCGCTTGGGTTTGAGGTACAGGGAATTTTGGCAGCTCTTGTGGTCTTCCTTTGCCCATTCAGGTACCTCGTCATTCAGGAGCTTATATGTCCACTGCGCCTGCCATGTCTGGGGTTCTCAGGCATTGCTGACTGTGCACATCAGAAAACATGTGCATGTGTCTCAACTCTTGTTATACTCAGGATGTAGAGCATGAGCGAGATTTATAGCATTGGTAGAGGTCAGGGATGTTGATCAATGTCACATAACACACAGGACAGCCCTTAAAAGAATAAAATATTGGCCCTAAATATCAATAGTGCTCTGCCTGCAGGTGTGTCTTCTTTCCACACTGGTGACGCTGCTCACCACTGCTGGGTCATACACCATAGCTTCACGTGCAGTGTTCATGCCATCTATAGACCTAGGGAGTGATGGGTACCGGAAATGTGCTCTACCACTGTGCTACACATCCAGCTCCTGCACATTCACGTTTAGTGTGCCCAAATGGGAGTATGATAGTTCATCCTGAATGTTAATTAATTTACTCAATATTATTTTCCAGGTTTACTTCCATCACTGCACATGTAACTCCCAACAGAGTCTCCAGAGTTCATGCCCATAACATCATACTTGGCTTTCCACCGTGCTGGGAAAGCAGGCTTGTCTAATTCTGTCACTGGTGAAAATGCCACAAGCACATTCTTTTGCTGCCCTAGAAGCAGATTTGAGCAATTGCCATAGGTGCTCAGGGCTCAGGAGCCTCTTTGCTGGTGCACAGAGTTTGTATCCAGTTAAAATCTTCATGTACCCATGCACACTTCCACCTGTGGGCTGTAGTTCCCATTTCTCATAGCCAACCAACATTAGGCTCTTATAATTTGATGAGTTTCATAGATTCCTAGGAAAATTTAATTAAGTCTTTTAATTTTTTCTCTTTTATGCTTCCATTTTGTGCATTCTTTTTCATTTCTTGTGTAAGCCCTCATATAAAATATCTGCTTTTATTATATTTTCATATTTGTGATGAATTTTTTTGATAAGATCTTTTTGTTCTTGATATTTATTGTCACTTGTAGAGAATCAAAATGCCTTCTCATAATTTTTCCATCTGCATATGAATTTCATAATTTTCTTTCCTGAAGAGAAATCCTAAGTTACTTTTTTTCTTTTTTTTTTTTTTTTTTTTTGTCTTTTTGAGACAGGGTCTCACTATGCAGTTCAGGCTGGCCTTGAACTCACTTTGTACCCCATACTGGCCTCGAACTCATGGCAGTGCTCCTGCCTCTACCTCCCCCGTGCTGGGATTACAGGTGTGCACCACTGCACCTTGCTCGAAGTTACTTTTTATATCTTCAAATGCACTTTAACATGTGTGGCTTTACTATTTCATTTTTGAAGATTTCCTGACTCCTACAGTTTCTTACGCAGTACTTTTATATGTGTTTTACTTTCATATTTTATTTATTTTCTGAGTCTACCCAGAGTGCACATTTGAACGTTTGTGCTGAAAAAATCAGATTTACCACCATAAAGGAATGATTTGTACATGTGATTTGTACTGCCAACCCCATCAAATCTCAGTTTGTTTAAAGCAAGAGTATTCCTTGGTACTTCTTATAAATTTAGTGTGTCTGTGTGTTGTCTGAGTTTCAGGTGTGACTGTAAGTGTAGAACATGTTCCAAATAGTGGGAAAGGCTATTTCTGGTTCTTTCCATGTTGAGATTTGAAAAATACAACAGTGTCCTTTGTTTTTCAGAAAGAATTCTAGTACATATTTCTTTTTTTTTCTTTTCTGTGGGTACCGGGGGTCGACCTCAGGACCTCGTGTGCCAGCAGGCACCTGTGCCGCTGAGTGATATCACTGGCCCTTTTTTCATATGTGGGTTGCGGGTGTCAAACTCGGGCCCTCACGCCTGCAAGGCAGGCACATACACCGCTGAGCCATCTCACGAGCCCCAATATTTCTTAAATTTAGAGTTATTTTACTTGTATAATAAATATAGTTGTATTAAGCATATAACTTAAAGAATTCCTAGTATACGGCATCATCAGATCAGTCCATACGTGATTCTCCTGTTATTCAGATCTTCTCCAATTTCATTTCTACGTGTGATTTTTGTCTTTGCACATGTTGCAGACTTTTAAGGAATGAGTTGGTAATAGTGTACAATAATTTTTAAAGAATTCTTAAACTGTATGGAATCTGAGATCATTTCTAGGTGTCAATAATGTCCTTGCTTTACAGTGACAAGTGAGGAGGCATTACCCTTATTACTATACCATATACTGTATCATTTATACTATAATGTTCATAGGCGTATGTTTTCTCTACATAATAACTATATTCGTCTTCTGATATTGGTACATATACAAATGGCATCCTGACTAATGTCTGAAAAGGTTCAATAAATCAAATGAAAACCCACTGGGAGATGAATTTGTGAAGGAAATTTTTTTGAATGAAAGTTTGCTTGCTTTCTGACATTTCATTCTTCACCATCCCCCTCTCCTGTGGCCATATTTGTAATTTGATACATTTCCTTTTTTTTTTTTTGTGGGTTCCGGGGGTTGACCTCAGGACCTCACATGCCAGCGGGCTCCCATGCCGCTGAGCGATATCACCGGCCCCTTTTCCATATGTGGGTTCCAGGAGTCAAACTCGGGCCCTTGCGCTTGCCAGGCAGGCGCGTACGCCACTGAGCCATCTTACCAGCACTAGTCTGAATATTTCTATGTGCATTAGAAATAATAGCTTTTAATTGCATTTCCGATGGATGGTACATTTACCACTAAAACCATCTATGTATGTGTATGATTGAGGTCAGTCTGTTTCTATCTGTGTGACGATGTGCTCTTTATTACTTGAAGTTTTGGGAAACTTTATAAGGTATTTGCAGTTCTATGCTAGTTTCACACCAATACATTCTCCTGCTAAATTGCCCGATTCTGATCTTTCAATTGTGATCCCCTTGCTATAGTCTCCCCTGAAGCAGAGTTTGCAAGTGTACAGTGTTTCCAACTCTCTTCTATATGCAATAGAAAGTAAGGTGTCTGGATTTTGTGGTGATACACAGATGAAAAGGAAATCAAAACATTGAAGTAGTCAATGCAGTGGCGAATGTTCTCAGCAAATCTATTTTATGAAATACCCAAATCA
This sequence comes from Erethizon dorsatum, assembly GCA_028451465.1. NCBI lineage: Eukaryota > Metazoa > Chordata > Mammalia > Rodentia > Erethizontidae > Erethizon > Erethizon dorsatum. The sequence continues at coordinate 142,050,457 of CM051842.1, forward strand.
AATATGTGTTTCCTGTAACATGCTCACTCTGAGAAGTGATGCGCCCTGATCCCCCATGCCTGCTTGCAAAGCTCCAAATGTGTGCTCTTTCCTGTAGTCAGTGTTAACGAAACCCGGTTAGTTGTTCAGCTGTGGCTTAGGAACTTAATATACTGGTCTCATGTTTAGCTTTCTCTACAGTGAATGTCAAGGCTATTATAACTGAGTAGATGAGCAGAAGAACAGTGTAATGCCTAACAAGTATCCTACAGCATAGAGTTATTAAATTGTGATTTGGTCGGTGTCACAATTTAAATGTCACCACAGTGTCTTCATTCTGTCTTGGGTCTCAGCAGATGCAACAGCCATGCCTGTTCAGAAGTACTGAGCCTCACCCCAGGTTGTCCTCTTTGGCTTCTTGGCTTTCCCATGGCAGCTCCCTGCCTGCTGTACTTGCTGCTGAACCTGTCCACACTGCAGTGCTCATCAGCGTGCTGTCTGGAGTGAACGCAGTTTGCACACATCCACGCTCCTCCCCTTGTCTACTTTTCCCATCTGTAAAATTGTGTCCAGTGACCTCATGAATGGTGCTCAGCCTGCTGTGCCTCCGCTTCTGTGTCACTTGTGTCCTGGGCTCCCCAGATGTTCTTCTTTACCTTTGCCGCACTCCATTCTTGCTCATTGCTATGCGCTATGCCCACTATTTGTCTATTTGCCTGGCTCTGATTTACACTACACATTTTACCTCTGTGGCAGTGTCTACCTTGTGGCTCTCTGCTGGGATGTGTTTGTTCAGTTATAGCAATTATGGTGACAATAGTAGGTTTCTGTGTTGCATTGTGTGAGTCAAAAATCATCCAAGACCCTCCCTGCTATATTTTTCCTCAAGAGGGTCCCTGTACAGAGCAGAAATCCTACTCATCCTGCATGTGGTCTCATGAGCTGTTTAGTCCTCATTGTTCCCTGCTGTGTCTTCATTTATCTGCCATCTTCAGGGTCTCCTGCGCTGAGGGACAGCGCATTGCCTTCGCTATGGATATACTCTACCTGTGTTTGGAAGCTCTCTGGCCTTCCCTTTGTCAGTTATGTGCAGCCCAAACTCTAAAACACCCTACAGGAGACTCTGCAGAGTCTGACAGGAAAGGTGAAAATCCTGTCACTTTCATCCTTAGGGACAATGATCAGAAGAACAATGGAAGAGGGCTTTCCCATCAAACCCTCACCTGGAAGTTTTGAGGTGAGGGACCTAGTAAATAGCATCACGTTGGCCTCCATGTTCCTTCCTCCTCTTCCACCCATCTGTCCTCTCTCCTCCCCACTCTCCCTCTCTTCCACATTTTGGTTTTGCTTTTTGTTTCATTTTCTCACTCTTTTCTGCTTCCTTTCTCTGGGTATTCTTTTTTTTTTTTTTTTTTCTTTTTGTACTTGGAATCAAACTCAGGATCTCACACTTGCCAGGCAGGTCCTGTGCCACTGAGCTAAATCCCTGGCCCCTGCTTTCTTTCCCTGTCCCTTCACTTTCTTATTTTTCCTTACTTTCATCCTCCTTTCTTACCCTTACTGCTTTCATGCCCCTTCTTTTTTCATTTGCCTCTCCCTCAGATCTCTCCCTCTTTCCCACCTTTCTCCTTTCATTCATTGTTATTAGTCACACTGCAAATTGTTCTCCAACTCTTTGTCCGTTATTAAGTACAAATTGTCTTTTATGACATCTGTATTAAAATATAACTTATATACTATTTGATTCATTCACACTAAAATATACATAGTAAACAGCCTTGTCCATTTAGAATATGCCATTTTGCTCCTAAACAAACCCTACCTCCTTATTTCTCCTATTTTTCCAACCTATAGGAATGAATAATCTACCACATTCTCTATACATTTTCATCCTGTCCATTTTGTGTAAGTGGATCATTCAACAGTTTCTGTATCTGACTTTTTGCCTGATATTTCCAAGTTGGGTTTACATTGTAGCATTGCTCAGAAAATTAGTTATTTGTAGGAATGATTAATATGGAAAGCTTAAATTTTTGTTTATTCATCAATGAGTGGACATTTCAGTTGGTTCTACCTTTTAGCTTTTATGAACACTAAGTTCAAGTGCATTCCAGCCTGTTAAATGTGTCAACTTCATATGTCAGGTCACCAAAGAATGGAAACGAGGATGCAGAATTCAAGTTAGAAGTCTATGAGAGAGAAAAGCTCCCAAGCAGAAGGGAGTATGAAAGTGGGTTGCAACTGAGGGTCTAGGCAGTTTTTATACAGTAAAATCACATTGTCTGGGAGTTTTTATACAGTGAAATCATGTTGCAGGTTGTCTCAGGTGAAGTTAAATTCACTGTATTGTGTTACAAGTGCAGTTGCTTAGCTAATATTGATCTAATACCAAAACAATTCACGTAACAAGGATCCCTCTGCAGGAATCACTAACTGTGGTTTATCTATAACTGTTAGTACAGGAAAGAACAAAGCATTCCTGGAAGGAGTAGGAGTAAGGGTCAGGGTGCTCTGGTCATCCGTCTGCTTGTTTGTTACATTGTTCTGTCTTTCCTGAGATGAAGGTCCTAGTCACAACACAACATTGAGCTGTTATTTATCTGAGGTGAGCACTGTGGTCCTGGGCATCACGTCTGCATCATGTGGCCTGGTTTCTCTCACCTCAGCCCTCAACTACAGACCCAGGTCACCTCCTCTCAGAAGTGGCTCTATCTTGGGCCTGGTGCCTTTCAAATTGATTATGAATCTCAACCTAACTACCTGCAGTATAAACATTCATGTACAAATTTTGTGTAGACTTACGACTTCATAACTCTTGTACATGTGTCTAAGATAGTGATTAATGAGTAATATGGAAACAATTATGGTTAAGTGTGGATTGTTCCTTTCAAAATTCATAATAAATTCTAATTCACAGTGGCCTAGACTAATTGACGGAACCATTATCTGAGTAAATTTGGACGGTTGGGTTACTTAGGAGTCAATTAGAAATTGATAATGTTTTGGAGTCCCTTTGAATTAATACTGGAATTGATGCAGAGAGGGAGAGGAGAGCACTACCTGAACTCTTAGACTCTCTCAATGTGATGCCCTGAATGATGACCTCAGGACTCTGTCAGCAAGAAGGCCGTTACCAGATTTGATTTCACACCTTAGCCCAAAGCTCTGAGTGAAAGCAAACCTCTTCATTATTTACTGAACATGAAATATTCTCTTTGGAAACAGAAAAGGACTGAGAAAATATCTGTATTTTACAGAGTTGCAGAAACTGCCAGGAAATGCTTCAGCATGACTGTCCATCTTGTCATTTCAATAACTGTGAGTTTTCTACACACCCTCAGCAACAGTCCTTACTGCTTGTCTTTCTGACTGTAGTCTATTAGCGGCATTTTATTGTGACAAACATTTGCCGGGGGTCGACCTCAGGACCTCATGACTGATGGTGTCATAGCTACAAATATGTGAATTGTTTCATTCTAAAGAAGTTGCAATTTTCTGTTTTAAAGATTAAATAGTCAGAAGAGGTGACACTGTTTAAATGTGTTTTCTTTTTTTTTAACTTAGAAAGAGAAAATTGTACAAAATATCCTATCATAAAATCTGAAAAGTGTGGAGATAGGAAGCATAGTTTGCTGCAGGGGATTGATGGAGGAAGCCAGGGTTCTCTAAAGCTGTGGGGAGACAGGAAGGTAAACAAGAGAGAAATTTGGGTCAGCAGCAGAATCAATTGTAGACTAGTTTATCTCTATAAATAATATTAAAGTTAATTTTTATTTTCATTTATGTGTCTTACATTTGTTACATTTTGAAAATCTTTCATATTTTCAGTTGCAAATGGAAATTTAATGTATTTGCAATTTACAGGCTGACTCTTTGAAACATTCATACATTGTAGATGGTAAAACTAGCAGATTACTTCAAAATGCTGTCATTTTTATATTTAAATTTTATATAGCTTTTTTCATTTGATTTTCTATTGTTTTCTTTGTTGTGTCTCTATTACTGTATATTCTTTCTTTTTTTTCTCCCTCTTTGTTTCCATTGCATTTTATTTTTTTTATTTTTATTTTTTTTTTGTGGGTACCAGGGGTCGACCTCAGGACCTCGTGCGCCAGCAGGAGCCTGTGCCGCTGAGAGATATCACCGGCCCTTTTTTTGTATGTGGGTTCCAGGAGTTGAACTCAGGCCCTTGCACTTGCCAGGCAGGCGCTTACGCCACTGAGCCATCTCACCGGCCCTGCATTGCATTTTATATGGTTCTGTTTTCTGTTGTCTCCTAAGATGTTCAGTAGGATTGCATCCCGGTATTGTCTAATTTTGCAGTGTTAGTCATATGCATTTACAACCATTCTAAACCCCTCTTTGCAATGTCCTGTTGTTTCAGATTCAGTCTTGCACCTCAGGATACTCACAGGGTTCCCTCTCCTCTGCACAATTCCTGTCACCCATATTCCTAGTCAATAGTTCTAAGAATGAAGTAGATTGTTGATGTTGTCAGTTTGAACATAATTTCTTGCTCATACAATAGAATCTGTGGCAATAGATTCATTTCATTTATTCTTGTCTGAACTTGGGTGACTTCTATGTTGTCTTTTGACAATGTCTAGATCTTTATTGGTATTTTCTACAAATACCACTTTGTTAACTTTAGTTTCTTTGGCTCTGTTTGCCTTCACCACTTTTTGCATAACTAAGACAGTTGCCTGTCTTTTTTTTTTTTTTTTTTTTATGCGGGTACTGGGAGTCAAATTCAGGACCTTGCGCTTGCCAGGCAGGTGCTTATGCTGCTGAGCTATATCACTGGCCCATTTTTTTTAGTTGCCTTTCTTTTTGTAGTTATTCACTGCTTATTTTCAGATCTATTTTCCTTAATTTATTTGATTCTTTCCTGAGCCATAGTTTCCTCTCCTCTGTGGATTTCTTGCTGTTGTTTATTGTTCATGTGTGAACATTTGATTAGTCTCAGGAGGTAAATATCAAAATCACATCCTCCTTGGTCAGTGTTTAGGGAGGAGGATTGGAGTGGCTGGAGCTGGGTGTTTCACTTTCAGCAAAGCCTTTGTGTGTAGAAATGTCCCAGGGGTTCAGGCTTTACAGAATATTTTTTTCAGTTGGAACTTTTTAAAACACCAGAATTTTCAAAATGGTTTATTTCACATCCCATTCCCAGAATAATGAAACAATTTTTTTCTGATACTCACTGTCAAAACACAGCAGTGTTTCATGCAGTGAAACTGAGTTCTTTTAGATCTTATAAAGTGGCCCCCCTCAGACTCTCCTCATTCATGTTCATCAGGACACTGACACTTGGCATACCTTTCTTCTGCTCCTGGTTTCCTGTCAGAAGAAATTACACTTGTATCTTCTGAGAACCGCAGCTTGATGACCAAATGCAGCTGCTTTAGAATTGCTGGACTGAGCTCTTCATCCTCAAGCACATTTACTGACAGGGGGTACATGGAAAGGAAGGGTCACTCTTCCTGGTTACTGCACAAAATAATGTCACAAGCTGGTGCCACCCTCAACAACCTCAGGAGTCACACACAGGAGCTGGTGGGAAACTTTTGGTCCCAGCATTTTGATCAATGAGAGTTGTGTGTCTAAAGTTGTTGGTGCTCTTTAGTTTAGATGTCAAAAACCAGAAGAACTTCCAGCTGGTTGGAGGTGTCCAGGAAGAAGTCAGCGTGGCCCTGCTGGGCCACAAGCTGTGTAACTGCCCACAGCACACAGAGCACTTCGGGCTGCTATTTTGACCACCTGCAATCCTGGGAATTAGAATGAGGGCTGAAGAATACCTCTACTGCAAGCACCCCAATGGGGGATGCATCCTACAATTACCTTCTCATTGAAATGTTGCATGCAAAAAGAGCAGAAGTTGAAACCCCTAGGAGCACTGCTTTTAGAACAAAGAGAGATTCTGATGGGGAGGGGAAGAACAGGAGAAGAAAAACATACTCTGAATTTCACCAAGCAGCAGTAAGTTTGTTTAAAGATATTGAATTTTTAAAAACATAGTAATCAAATACTTTCTAACAAATAAATGATGAATCAGGGTATTTGTATCACAAATGGAATCAAAGGCTTCACATCCCCAAATATTCATAGGAGAGACAGTGTAATGGAGTGGATTGGACTCACAGGTGGATTCCAACACTGTCAGAATAAAAATGGACAAATTCTTGTGTATTTCAGCTGATCTGTGCTGTGAAGAAATTTAGGATCTGATCTATGAATTAGGCTTGTTCAGTGAGGGTTTGAGATTGCAGAATTCCTCCATGGTGGAGCTGAACTGCAGCAGCTCTCAAGAATGGCTCAGCTGTAGCCAGGACAGCTCCTCCCTCTTCCTCTGAAGGCTACAGCCCCTTCTGCCCCATGATCACAGAATCTGTACTGAGCACCTGTGGCCAGACACGCCCAGCAGTAACTCCACTAAATCATGAGTTCTGAATGTCTGTGTTGTAGCCCTGCAAACACCAGTAACAGCAGTCTCTAAGTCCCTCAGCTTGCCATTTTACATATGTTCTGGGTTATTTTGTCATGTGTACTTGATGAAAAAAAAAACATGCAGTATTCCTCTTCTATTATATATAATCATTAATATTCAGGGATATAGCTACAAATTTTTTTTTTTGTGGGTACCGGGGGGGTCGACCTCAGGACCTCGCGCGCCAACAGGCACCCGTGCCGCTGAGCGATATCACCGGCCCCTTTTTCGTATGTGGGATCCGGGAGTCGAACTCGTACCCTCGCGCTTGCAAGGCAGGCGCTTACGCCGCTGAGCCATCTCACCGGCCCTAGCTACAAATTTTAAAGCAGTCGCTCCATACCTAAAGCAAGTTAGGTCTTATTTCTGCTACTGGTGCTGAAATGTGTCTTTGGCATTCTTGACTTTCATAAGAATTTCTGACCAAAGGGCTTAGTAGGACATACTACTTCTGTCTTTTGAATCATCAAAGTTTGTATTCATTTTAAAATGAGGCAGTAAACATCTTTTCCTAGGGTATCAATAGTCAGAGTTCTGTGTAGTTGAACATAAAAATTGAAGCATGTACTAAACTAAATTCAAAATGGATCAGAGATCTAAATATTAAAAACAGAAACATTAAATCTGCTGGAAGGTAGGATAGGTAAAACCCTTGAAGACATTGGTGTAGGCAAAGACTTTATGAATAAAACCTCAACTGCACGGGAGCTATCCCAAAGAATCAACAACTGGGATCTCATCTCATTAAAAAGCTTTTGCACAGCAAGAAAAACCACCAACAGAGTGAAGAGACAACCCACAACGTGGGAAAAAATGTTTGCCAGCTGTTCCTCAGACAAAGGATTACTATCGAGAACATATAAAGAACTCAAAAAAATCAGACCTCCCAAATTTAAAGATGCACTCCAAAAATGGGCATCTGAGATGAATACACATTTCTCAGAAGAAGAAATATTAATGGCAAATAAATATACAAAAAAATGTGCAACATCACTAGTCATTCGAGAGATGCAAACTAAAACAACACTGAGGGGCCAGTGAGATGGCTCAGCGGCCTACGCATCTCTCTGGCAAGCGCGAGGGCCCGAGTTCGACTCCCAGAACACACATACAAAAAAAGGGGCCGGTGATATTGCTCAGCGGCATGGGCGCCTGCTGGCGCGTGAGGTCCTGAGGTCGACCCCCGGTACCCACAAAAAAAAAAATAAAATAAAAAATAAAACAACACTGAGATTCCATCTCACCCCAGAAAGAATGGCTATTATCAAGAAGTCAACTAATAACAAATGCTGGAGGGGCTCTGGGGAAAAAGGAACCCTTCTTCACTGTTGGTGGGAGTGTCGACTGGTGCAGCCACTGTGGAAATCCGTGTGGAGATTCCTCACAAAACTAGGGTTGGAGGTCCCATTTGACCCAGCTATTCCCCTTCTGGGCATCTTCCCAGAAGAATTAAAAACATCGTACCACAGTGATATATGTGAACCCATGTTTTTTTTGTTGGTTTTTTTTTTGTTTTTTTTTTTAAAGAGAAGAAAAAACAAATCAAAAAAGAACAAATTTTCAAAGCAACATAATAGGAGGGTAACAATGGTTAATACATTACGTATTACTATCTTTAAGTTAGTTATTCAGGATACCAGACATTAGCATTCAAATGTCCAAACATTATTGGCACAAACCTTACTCTTCAATGAACTAAGTAAAATTGGTAGTGTATCTATCTTAACCATCTTATATATATATACAATTTTTTTCCCTTTCCCTTCTTTCTTTTCCCTATTCCAGTCTCTCTTTCCTTTTGACCAGTTTCTTTTTGATTCACCATGTCTATTGTACATTTTGGATATTATTTACTCTTTCAGTTTCTCATACTAGAGAGAAAATACGTTGCTTACACATGTGCTTCTGGTTTATTTCACTTATGAGTATTTTCTCGAGTTGCATCCATTTACCTATAAAAGTCTCCAGTTTATCCTTCTTTATGGCTGAATAGTACTCCATTGTATAAAAATACCACATCTTTCTTATCCATTCCTCAGTTGATGGGCATTTGGGTTGTTTCCAAGATCTGGCTATTACAAATTGTGCTGCTATAAACATGGGTGCACATATATCGCTGTGGTACGATGTTTTTAATTCTTCTGGGAAGATGCCCAGAAGGGGAATAGCTGGTTCAAATGGGACCTCCAACCCTAGTTTTTTGAGGAATCTCCACATTGACTTCCACAGTGGCTGTACCAGTCGACACTCCCACCAACAGTGAAGAAGGGTTCCTTTTTCCCCACAGCCCCTCCAGCATTTGTTATTAGTTGATTTCTTTATAGTAGCCATTCTTTCTGGGGTGAGATGGTATCTCAGTGTTGTTTTAATTTGCATCTCTCGAATGACTAGTGATGTTGCACATTTTTTTGTATATTTATTTGCCATTAGTATTTCTTCATCTGAGAAATGTGTATTCATCTCAGATGCCCATTTTTGGAGTGGGTCTTTAAATTTGGGAGGTCTGATTTTTTTGAGTTCTTTATATGTTCTCGATAGTAATCCTTTGACTGAAGAACAGCTGGCAAACATTTTTTCCCATGTTGTGGGTTGTCTTTTCACTCTGTTGGTGGTTTCTCTTGCTGTGCAAAAGCTTTTTAATAAGATGAGATCACAGTTATTGATTCTTTGGGATAGTTCCCGTGCGGTTGAGTTTTTATTCATAAAGTCTTTGCCTACACCAGTGTCTCCAAGGGTTTTACCTATCCTACCTTCTAGCAGATTTAATGTTTCTGTTTTAATATTTAGATCTCTGATCCATTTTGAATTTAGTTTAGTGCATGGTGAAAGAAATGGGTCTAGTTTTAATCTTCGGCATGTGTAGAGCCAGTTTTTCCAGCACCATTTATTAAAGAGGCTATCTTTCTTCCAGCAAATATGTTTGGCACCTTTGTCAAAGATAAGGTGGCTTAGTATGTCTGGCGTTGTTTCAGCATCTTCTAATCTGTTCCATTGATCTTCAGGTCTGTGTTTTTGCCAGTACCACACTGTTTTTATCACAGTAGCTTTATAGTATAATTTCAAGTCAGGGATTGTGATGCCCCCTGCCTTGCCTTTGTTGCCCAGAATTGCCTTTGCTATTCTAGGTCTCTTCTGATTCCAAATGAATTTTAGGATTGTTTTCTCTAATTCTGTGAGATATGCTGTTGGAATTTTGATTGGAATTGCATTAAATCTGTATAACAATTTCGGAAGTATGGCCATTTTCACTATATTGGTTCTTCCTATCCAGGAGCAAGGGATATCTTTCCATTTTCTGATGTCCTCTTCAATCTCCTTTTTCAGAGTACTGTAGTTTTCAGTATAGAGGTCTTTTACATCCTTTGTGAGGTTGATTCCTAGGTATTTCATTTTTTTGGATGTTATTGTGAAAGGTATTGTTTCCCTAATTTCTCTTTCAGTAAGTTTGTTATTTGTGTACAGGAAGGCTATTGACTTTTGAGTATTGACTTTGTATCCAGCTACACTACTGAATTTGCTTATTAAATCTAGCAGTTTTTTAGTGGAGTTTTTGGGGTCTTCTGTGTAGAGTATCATATCATCTGCAAATAATGATAATTTAACTTCTTCCTTTCCAATCATTATTCCCTTTATTTCTTTCTCTTGTCTAATTGCTCTGGCTAAAGTTTCCAGAACTATGTTGAATAAGAGTGGGGACAGTGGACATCCTTGTCTTGTTCCTGATTTTAGAGGGAAGGCTTTCAGTTTTTGGCCATTTAGTATAATATTGGCTGTTGGTTTGTCATAGATAGCTTTTACCAGGTTGAGATAAAGACCCTCTATTCCAATTTTCTGTAGGGTTTTTATCATGAAAAGGTGCTGGACTTTGTCAAAAGCTTTTTCTGCATCTATTGAGATGATCGTGTGATTTTTGTCTTTGGTTCTGTTAATATGGTGTATTACATTTATTGATTTACATATGTTGAACCATCCCTGCATCCCAGGGATGAATCCAACTTGGTCATGGTGTATAATCTTCTTGATGATTTGTTGGATTCTGTTTGCCAGTATCTTATTAAGGATTTTTGCATCTATGTTCATTAGGGAGATTGGCCTGTAGTTCTCTTTCTTAATTGGGTCCTTCTTTGGTTTTGGTATCAGGGTAATGCTTGCTTCCAGGAATGAATTTGGGAGTATTGCTTCCCTTTCAATTTCATTGAAAAGTTTGAGAAGTAGGGGCGTTAGGTCTTCTCTAAATTTCTTGTAGAATTTGGCAGTGAATCCATCAGGGCCTGGGCTTTTCTTTGTTGGGAGATTTTTAATTACATCTTCAATTTCATTGGTTGATATTGGTTTATTTAGGATTTTTAAATCTTCTTGATTCAGCTTTGGTAATTCATACGAATCTAGGAATCTGTCCATTTCTTCTGCATTTTCCATCTTAGTAGAATATAAATTTTCAAAATAGGTATAGATGATCTTCTGGATTTCTGCAGGGTCCGTCGTGATATCACCCTTTTCATTTTCAATTGCATGGATTTGAGTCTTTTCTTTTCTTTTTTTAATAAGGTTGGATAAGGGTTTGTCAATCTTATTTATTCTTTCAAAGAACCAACTTTTTGCTTCATTGATTCTTTGTATTGTTTTTTTAGTCTCCAATACGTTAATTTCTGCTCTGATCTTTTTAATTTCCTCCCTTGTATGGGCTTTTGGCTTAACCTGCTCTTCTTTTTCTAGAAGCTCGAGGTTCACCCTTGAGTTGTTTATTTGCGCTTGCTCTATTTTCCTGATATAAGTATTTAATGCTATAAATTTCCCTCTTAGGACTGCTTTCCTTGTATCCCATAAGTTCCGGTATGTTGTACTGTCATTATCATTCAGTTGTAGAAAGTGTCTAATATCTTCTTTAATTTCATCTGTGACCCATTGGTTGTTCAGGAGGGTGCTGTTTAATTTCCATGTGTTTAGGGAGTTTTTGTGAGACCTTTTGCCATTGATTTCCAATTTCATTGCACTATGGTCTGATAATATGCATGGGATAATTTCAATTCCTTTGCATTTACTTAAGCAGGTTTTATGAGCTAGTATGTGGTCTATTTTGGAGAACGTCCCATGTGCAGCTGAGAAAAATGTGTATTCTGATGTTGTGGGATGGAACACTCTGTAGACATCTACTAAGTCCATTTGTTCAAAAGTTTGGTTCAGTTCTACTATTTCATTATTGATTTTCTGTCCAGTTGATCTGTCTTTTTGTGACAGTGGAGTATTGAGATCTCCCAATATAATTGTATTAGTGCTTATTTGATTTTTCATGTCCTTTAGTACTTGTTTTATATAGCTGGGTGCATTGGTATTTGACGCATATATATTTATGATTGTTATCTCTTCCTCTTGGATTGTTCCCTTTACAAGGATGTAATGACCGTCTTTATCTCTCTGAATCCTTCTTGGCTTGAAGTTCACTTTGTCTGCAAAAAGAATAGCTACCCCTGCTTTTTTCTGGGTTCCTGTGGCATGGAGTATTGTTTTCCATCCTTTGACTTTCAGTCTATGAATTTCTTTCTGAATTAAATGTGTTTCTTGTATACAGCATATTGTTGGATCTTGCTTCTTGATCCATTTCGCCAGTCTGTGCCTTTTGATTGGTGAATTGAGACCGTTAACATTGATGGTTAAAACTGATATGTATTGACTTATACTTGTCATAATATTTTCCTGTTGTTGGTTCCCACTCTTTGTTTTTCCCCTTTCCTGCTATTTAATTATCTGCCCTGCCTGGTGGATTCCTTCTGTTGGGGTTCCTATCTCTTTCTAGAATATCCTTCAGAACATTTTGGAGTGCACGTTTGGTGGTCATAAAGTTTCTCAGATGTTCTTTGTCATGAATGTATTTTATTTCTCCATCAATTTTGAAAGATAATTTTGCAGGGTACATCAATCTGGGTTGAAAATTATTTTCCTTTAGAGCTTGAAATACATCATTCCAAGCTCTTCTTGAATTGAGGGTTTGTGCTGAAAAGTCAGCTGTGATTCTGATGGGTTTTCCTTTATAGGTGATTTGTCTCTTCTCCCTAACAGCTTTTAAGATTCTGCCCTTCTGTTGAATTTCTGGGATCTTGACTATAATATGTCTGGCTGAAGTTTTTTTTTGATCATGTCTAGTTGGTGTTCTAAAAGCTTCACTTATAGGGGCGTCAAATTCCTTTTCTCTTCCAGGAAAGTTCTCCCTGATTATGTCTTTGAACAAGGTTTTAATGTCATTGATGCTATCTCCTGCTTTTTCATTTATTCCAATTATTCTTAAGTTGTTTATCTTTCAGTCATCTAGCAGCTGCTGAATTGATTTTTCAGGTCCCTTGCTGTTTTTAAGAATTCTTCCTTTTCATGATCACTAATTGCAAGCCTGTCTTCTATATCTGAGATCTTGTCCTCGCATTGGCTTAATCTGCTACAAATACTTTCAATGGAATTTTTGTTCTCTTGCATATCTGCTTGAATCTGCCTTATGGATTCCATTTCTTTCCTATGCTGAGCATTCATGGTTTCTTAAGCTCATCTATTTTTTTTGTCTGTATCAGCTATAGTGTCCTTAAGCATGGTCTTCATTGTGGACATTATCTCTGCAGTTATCTATGAGATTATTTCTGTTTTAATTTTTTCCAGAGCCTCATTCAGTTGCTTTGTTGTTACCACTTCAGATAGGCCAGGTGGGTGGCTTTTGGATTGTCCCACCTCGTTGCCCCCTAGGTTTGCCTTTGGTGAATTGGATGTGTGGGGTTGCATCTTGTTTAAGTGTCATCTCATTTTTTCTTTCTTTAATTTCTGGGGTGATGTTTGCAAATTACTTATGGTAGGTTACTTTATTGCTAGTGTTTAAGATCTTTAGAAGATGACTACTTCTCTGCAGTTTCTTCCAAGTGGAGCTTGCTTTTGGGTTTTGAGCTTTCTGCCAGATCCTACCTCTTCAATTCGTTGGGTATGCGAAGTTGCTACCTGTTTGGCCCAGTCCTTGATTCTTTGGTACTGTGCCACTGTATTTTCTGTGTCCCTTAGTCAATCTCAATCATGAAATATCAGGAAGGAAAGATGTTTAGAACAATTATTTCACATTTGGCTATAATGTTAACTAAAGCATCAAACACAGCCTAGAAAATGACAGACTGAGCTAACCAGTTATTTACCACTTTTAGCTGTATAGAGTTGCGGTTATATAACAAAATCTAAAACACACCAGAAAAATTATATGCAGTATACAAGTCCTATGTATGTCAATTTTTCCCTGAGGAGTTTAAATTTAAAATGAGTTAAGGAGGAAATAGAGTGTTGGGAGAATAGGAAGGAATTAGATGTAAGGTTAGAGGACCAAGAGGGATCCCACTAAAATTGGGACACTGGTGCAGAGGACTGGTGTAAAAAGAGAAGGAAGGGATAAAAGGAAGAACAGATCACAACCACAATCACAAAGAAGTTAGAGGCGCTGTTTACACTCATATAAAAAAACCAGAGAGAATAATGAAGGAAAGAGCAATACACATACAGAAACAAAAACGAAGATAAAAACAATAAAACAGACAAAACAAAAATAAAACCCCACCAAAAAAAAAAAAAAAACCTTCACGAGAACAAAAAACAAATGAGTGAGAAAAAAATTAAAAAAAAAAATAAAAAAAAAAATAAAAAAAATCAGTTCCAGGTGTTGACTCTGCTGTAGGCAGGCACCGTGTGGTGACAAAGTCCTGTTCTGTGCAGGTCGGTCCCAGTAAGCCAGGAGCGGCCCTCTGGCAGGTGGTGAGCAGAGGCCCATACTTTCAGGCAGAGACCAGTCTAGCTCGCCTGCCGCTCTCAGTGCCCTTTCACTATCCCTGGGCCTGAGAGGTGCAGTGCGCTGTCCGGAGCTCGGGTTCCCTGCACTGGTTTCCCACCGCTCTGATTTTCACCACGCCCCCCACAATGGCGCCAGGCCTGTCGCTCTCTGGCGTGGGGCAGCTGTGGCTGAGAGACACTCACCACCGGCCAGCGCAGTTCTCTGCCACTGCCCCGCCTCGCTGCTGTCTCAGGATCCTCCATGGGGGCTCCCTGGGCGCCAGCTGTCACCGTGTGTCCGTAGAATTGAGCTTCTGTCACGCTGCGATTCCTGGGATGGTAGAAGGTGCACGTGCGCGGTCTGCTCCTTCTTTGTTGGAAATCACCCTTCACTGGTGCTGGGGGTCCCAGATTGCGCTTCAGAACTTTTCTGGGTTCTGGGGAGGCATCTCCCCCCCTCCTGCGCTTTCCCGGTCGCTATATTCCCGTGTTCCAATGGTAAATTTTAGAGAGAGTTTCGCTGCCTGCTTCTTACTCATCCGCCATCTTTTTCCTCCTGCACCCATGTTTATAGCAGCACAATTTGTAATAGCCAGATCTTGGAAACAACCCAAATGCCCATCAACTGAAGAATGGATAAGAAAGATGTGGTATTTTTATACAATGGGGTACTACTCAGCTATAAAGAAGGATAAACTGGAGACTTTTATAGGTAAATGGATGCAACTTGAGAAAATACTCATAAGTGAAATAAACCGGACGTACATGTGTAAGCATCGTATTGTCTCTAGTATGAAAAACTGAAAGAGTAAATAAGATCCAAAATGTACAATAGACATGGTAAATCAAAAGGAAACTGGTCAAAAGGAGAGACTGGAATAGGGGAATAGGGAGAAGAAAGAAGGGAAAGGAAAAAAAATTGTACATATATATAAATGGTTAAGATAGATACACTACCAATTTTACTTAGTTCATTGAAGAGTAAGGTTTGTGCCAATAATGTTTGGACAATTGAATGCTAATGTCTTGTATCCTGAATAACTAACTTAAAGATAATAATATGTAATGCATTAACCATTGTTACCCTCCTATTATGTTGTTTTGAAAATTTGTTCTTTTTTGATTTGTTTTTTCTTCTCTTTAAAAAAAAATTGAAGCATGTGAAGCTATGCAAAATGAAAAGAAAGTAGGAGCTGAGAAACTGAATCAAGGCCCATTAGCTTAAAATGAGGATCTCCTAAACTTGGGGTAGAAACAGTGAGTTTTTCCATGTGACCTGGAAAGATGTTCAAGTAATTGAAGTCTTTGCCCAAGGGGAAAGGAAGAGAGCAATACTGACCTTTCTCTGTCATAGACCAAAGTCTGCTGTAGCACAAATACTGGAGGACAGGGCCGGTGAGATGGCTCAGCGGCGTAAGCACCTGCCTTGCAAGCACGACGGCCCGAGTTCGACTCCCGGAAACCACATACGAAAAAAGGGCCGGTGATATCGCTCAGCGGCACGGGTGCCTGTTGGCGCGCGAGGTCCTGAGGTCGACCCCCTGGTACCCACAAAAAAAAATAAAAAAGAATGGATCAGGGCCGGTGAGATAGCTCAGCAGCATAAGTGCCTGCCTGGCAAGCGTGAGGGCCTGAGTTCGACTCCTGGTACCCACATAAAAAAGGAAAAAAGGGCCGGTGATATCGCAGAGCAGCACAAGCACCTGCTGGCAAGTACAAGGTCCTGAGTTCAACCCCTGGTACCCACATAAAAAAAAAAAATGAATGGATCACGTCAGTCATTAGGTGAAGAGCAGGGCAGGACTCTATTCAACTGGGACGATGAGAGAAGCACCAATGCTCAGGGAGAAGATGGACAACTCACATTTGATTCATGCTTTTTAAACAGGGGAATTTTCAAAATAGTTTATGACCAACCCTCTCAGAAGTATGAGGCAATTTTCCTCTTATTATCACGGAGAACCTGGCAGACCTGGTGGAGGTAAAATTCACCAAAGTTTAGGACAGGGAAATACAGACCCAGGACATTTATCCTCTCTAGCTTCTCTTTTCCTTGTTCACTGGGACATGGAACATATTCCTATCCTTGTTCTGTCCGAGTCTCTTCAGAGCAATTTACCCTTCTGTAGGTCTACCTCTCCATGTGGCCATTCAGTCTGCAAGGGATGTGGATTTTAAGTCAGCTTGCTTTTTGCTATGGGGAAAGAAGCCTTCCTTCTGTGTGTTTCCAGGTGAGCTGGAGAGTGGAAGGGCATGAGTTCACCATTTTTTTTTTGTGGGTACCGGGGGTAGACCTCAGGACCTCGCGTGCCAGCAGGCGCCCGTGCTGCTGAGTGATATCACCGGCCCTTTTTCCTGTGTGGGATCCGGGAGTCAAACTCGGGCCCTTGCGCTTGCCAAGCAGGTGCTTATGCCCCTGAGTCATCTCACCGGCCCCACCGTTCATTCTTAGTGACAACATTCAACCCTCCACACTCTTTCCTTTTGTGTCCCAGTTGAGGACGATGTGATCAAAAGCCTAGGCGCTCACACCTTTGGACCTGACAGATACTTTGAGTGCCCAAAACTCTGCCTGTAGAGTGAGTTTTCTATGTTCCCTGCTCTCAACACCCCCTCAGGCCAGGCTCCTTTCTGCACTCTTTCAGCACACCTGGCACATGGTTGAGTGTCCTGCTGTAATCTACTGGAGCCCTCAGGTATGTGAGTAATATTCCTCAGGGTTTTCTATACCCTATTTCACAAGTGTGACCATGAAAGCCACTTCTCTCAAGGACACATAAGATATTGCAGCACAAGTAGGAAGTGCATTCATTAATTAGCTTGAATGACTGCCTTGTCCTTCTCTGATGTTCTACCCTACCCTCCTCCTGGTGTCCTTCGTGCGGTCTGTGCACTGCTTGCTGGGTGTCTGCAGATGTCACATTTGCAACTGTACTGCTTTGTTAGCTGTGCCCGCTCTGTAAATTAACTCTCATTTTCCCATGTTAGAATGTGGGCAAGCAATATGAATTAAGTTTCTTTCCACATGGCAATTTAGTGTTTATATATTTTGTGATTAAATTCTCAGAAAAGCTTTGGTGAGATTTAACAAGCATAGGAATGTAAATATTATGGGAACCCTCAGAAGGTTTTACAGCTGAGCCTTGGGCAGGGTTAAGAGCACCCAGGGGAAACCCCATTAGGCTCATCCTTGTCTTCCCCATCGACAATGCTGTCACAATGTTTCTGTGCTGTTACTTATGAATTTACTGTGTGTATTGTTGTCACTATGCAGTATACTTTTAGTTTTACCAGTTTGAAATATTTAATAAGTGAGTTCTGTAGAAATTGCACAGAAAAGCATTCTATGTGGTTTCTTTGTCTCACTGTGTTTCATACAGGCTGATATTTCTGTCAGGGCAAAGTGGTTTCTTCTTAATTCTAGCAGCCAGATGGTTGAAATTTTCACAAATTTACTGTTTCATAGATGGGAAAGAATGACATTCGTCTCCAGAAACAACACTTGTATTTTCTGGAATTGGAATAAAGTCACTGGTGTGTAGATTTTGGAATACACTAAAGTAGAGGATATGGCTGTGGAGTGTGCCACATGATCCTTAATTTTTTCATATTTCTACCTACAGTTGTGTCTTTCCATTATTCCAGTTCTTTTGCCAATTTCCTCAGACTAGGTCATGGAGCTTGTTTTCTATTTGATATTTTCTCTTGTAGTTTATATGTTTCACATTTATTTCTTGTGTGTTCCTTTTTTACTTGGTACACAATTTCTTTTTGCATATACCACATATATATTTTTTCATTTCTTGACTCTTTTACACCCAGGATTTACATAGATTTCCATTTCTCTAATTCTGATATCTTCATGATTTTCTTGTGAGGAAACCCTTTTTTTCACTTTCAAAAGACATTTCAATGTGAATTCTCAGTGTTCAAGTTTATCTTTCCCTGTACAAGAGATAATTTAATTATTGTACAAGGCATACGAAGATTAAAACACCTGTTTCTCCCTGCCTCCTGTATTAAACAGATAGTGATTCATGCCTCTTTGTGCCATAAGAGCTCTATGGTGAATCAATATTCTTTCATGGCTTGTATCTACATAACCCCCAAGCCTCATGTGCTCACGTGTGTGTCTTTTCACACATGGCAGAATCTATAATACGCTGAAATTTGATTCACAGTTTGATGCTGGTATTAAGGGTGAGAGTGCATGGATAAAATATAAGGGGTAGAAAGAGGGTTGTTGTCACTGCATGCTGCTTACTGCTTTTGCTGCCTTCTGCCTGCCATGGGCTGTTTCTCCTCTGTGATGCCACTGTGCCATGCCTCCCTACCTTGGAGCCCATCTTGCACTGAAATCTCTACAAATATGAATGAAAATAACTCATTCCTCCCTTAATTTTGGGTGTTAGGTATTTCATCTTAGCAGTGATAAAAAAGTAACTAAGACATATTCTATTTACATGTGAGCCCATTGAAGACTCTCTTCCTTCTCTATAGTGTGATAGTCATTCTCTCTACTAACAGAGCAATGCCCTGCAGAGTGGATTTTGCAACTCGGTAACTTAAAGGAGCTGTCACATTTGCGGATGTATTTGGTAGTGAAAAATTTTTTCCTCAATTTTTTCCTTTCATTATTAGTGCCTGTTAAGTTTGCAAAGTATTGGTGATCAGTACATTTCATAGACATTTTCATATCCATCCCCCCATTTCTCTCCCAGTGCACATTTCAGGTCACTGAGCCATAGGATAACATGATGTCCTTAATCTAAATTCACAGTTCTTAGATATTCCTCAGTAGAAAGTGTAATTGCTTTCATTGGCTTTCCAAATTACCAAGCATAACTTTTGCTTAGTATTCAATCAAAAGACTTTGTCTATGAAACCAGGCTGAAGTTCCAAAATGCTGTCTAAATAGAATCAGAGAAGGAAGGGGTCAATTCCCTACATAACAATTTAGAAAAAAGATATTTTCTTTGATCCCTTAGAGTACTTATTCAGATATTTATCTACTTTACTTTTTCACTTGGATTCTGATTTGTAGGCTCCTTCTGTGACCCAGGCTTTAGTGACTTTGTACAAGTAAACCTGGGTTTAACCAGCAGGAGAAGCAGAGTTCCCATTCCGCTGTTGCTTTAGCACTGGAGTCCAGTGTAGCCTCAAACTTCCTGTGTGATGAGTGCAAATGGATGGAGAATGTTTGATGGCCAAGACATGAAGTAAACATTTGGAAAACTCAGCCTCATATGAGCTTTTTATGAGTAGAGTTGAGATGTTTTGTGTCACAATTTTTACTCTTCTTCCTGGAAATACATGTCTGATGATGTAGGAGGCAGTGACCTTTGAGGACGTGGCTGTGAACTTCACCAGGGAGGAGTGGGCTTTGCTGGATCCATCCCAGAAGAAGCTCTACAGAGATGTGATGTGGGAAACCTTTAGGAACCTGGCTGCCATAGGTAAGGAAGATACCGTTTTCTCATTTGTGCACTATGAGAACACTGGATGGTGTTCATGCAGTGCAGCTTCCTTAATGAGAAGATGGAAACGTTATGACATGTCTTCCATGCATGATCACATTTTACCATTTATTTAACTGGAATCTACTGATTTTCATATAATGTAGTAAGTCATCCATTATATTTCTGTCTCTACCCTTTAGGAAGTAACTCAGATGACCAGCAAATTGAAGATGAGTACAGAAATTGCAGGAAACATCTAAGGTAATTTGTGCTCAGAGCAGAAAGTTCTTCAAGTGTCAGAATATTAATCCCAAGCAAACTACACAAAGGAGACCATGTTCAAACTTCTTTAATCTCACAAAATTTCTCAGGCCAGTGATATAGCTCAGTGGCACAGCTCCTGCCTGGCAAGTGCAAGGTCCTGAGTTTGATTCCTGGTACCAAAAAAAAAAATTCTCAATGGACATATACACATTGAGTATCTCTAATCTGACAATAGAGTATTTGAAATATTCCAGTGTCTCAAATGTAGGTGATAGTGACACTGTAACAAAACTGACTTTGTTGAGGTAATGTAAGTGAACAAACAGCTGTACAAGAACTTGCCTGCCTCCCAGCGCTCCAGAGGCTGAGGCAGGAAAATTACAAGTTTCAGGCCAGCTGGGGCCACATAGTAAGTTCAAAGCCAACCTCAACTACAGAGTGAGGACCTTTCTGAAATAAAAATTAAATTAAAAAGTACAAATTTTGATCCATGCTCAGATTTATGCACATGTTGAATGAAGTTGCATTCAGGCACTGAGGACAGGAGGATATAAAAGAAATTTTGTGAATACACTAAGAGCTAACTTCTAATTATATATACGTGTGTTTTTAGAAGACCACTATTTATACGTGATAATATGTAGTTAAATGTGATGTACACATTCAGCGTTTGAAAAATAGCTAATGTTTTGGATGTATTCAAAATCCAAATGATTGCCACTGTTTTGATCACATTTATTTTCAGTCAGTCCTCCAAACCCACAGTCCTTTCATGTTCCAAAATATTAGAAGGCACCTCCCATGTTATTGGTGGGACTGTCAGTGTGCTACAACTACTGTGGAAATGAATATAGAGATTCCAAAGAAAAGGAAAAATAGACATATCCAGCTATAATTTTTTTTGGTTTTTTTGAGAGAGGGTCTCACTGTGTAGCCCAGGCTGGTCTCGTACTCACCATGATCCTCCCACCTCAGTCTCCTGAGTGCTGGGATGACAGGCATGCACCACCACGCCTGGCCATATCCAACTATATATATATATATATATATATATATTTTGGTATCAGGAATTGAACTGAGGACCTTGTGCTTGCCAGGCAGGTTCTTGCGCCGCTGAGCTATATGGCAGCCCTCCAGCTATACTTTTACTGCATAAGTTCCCCACAGTGTTAAAGTAATCACATTACAGTGGTGTTTACATACCCATTTGTACCAGCACAAGTTAGAAAAGCTAAGCTCTGGAAAAATAATAAATGCCCATTCACAAATGAGTTGATTAAGGAAATATGGGATAACCTGTGCAAAAAGGGGCATGCTTGGAATCCTAGTACTCTAGGAAGCTGAAGCAGGAAGATCATGCATTCATGCTCAGCCTGGGCAACTTAATGATTGTTGAGACTCTGTTTCAAAATAAAAATAAAAAAACCCATTGACATATCTCAGTGCTAAAATCTTGGGCTCAATTTCCAGCACTGAAAAACATGGTGCACACACATAATGGCACATTATTCACAAAAGAATGAAATGTTGCCATTTGCCAAAATATGGGTGGATCTAGAGCCTATAATGTTAGATTAGATAAGTCAGAGAAATTTCAATATCACGAGTTATGTTTTCCATGAGAATACCACAACATGAATTAAGGAGTAAATAGAGGAGAGATGGTGGAAAAGAGAGAGGCAGACATTTTGGAGTGGGTGAAGAGGCTCAGTGGAAGGGGAGGGGATGGAGTCATAGAGGAAAAGTTATCAAAAATCATCAATATATGAAACATCTTTCATCAAGATGTGTTCCAGTTCCTCAAAATGAAAGTAAATATTGTGTATTGCAAATGGGTTGATTACAAACTCCCAAATGAATCCTATTGTTTGGGTAAAAACTGTGTCCAAGCCATCATGCAGTGTACTGTAAGGGATGATTAAATATTCTTAGGGGGCATCGAAGCAGATCTCCTCATGGTGAATCATTACTAAAAGACACTAATAAACGTGGTTGGTTGTTTTGTTACTCTCCCCTTTTACAGAAGCAAAGAGGTAGAGCAGTCCTGTCAATATAAATTATGGTATCAACATGGAGAAATTGTTTCTCACACTCCAGAAACAAATGTGCACAGGAAAGTCATTGATATAAAACCAGGAGAAAGCCTTTCCTCTAGAGGGACCCTAGTTGGTCATTCATCAGCAGATGGGCCTGTCATGGCCAACACTGCACTCAAACCATGTGAGCAGCAGGGATTTCAAGAGAAGCTGTCTACCTGTAACAAACATGGGAAAACCTGCACAAAACTCCAGCCCTTTCTAAAACATGCAAAGACAAGTCCTGGGGAGAAACCACATGGATATATGCCCTGTGGAAAAGCCTGCTCTAATTGCACTGAAGAAAGTACCATTGAAGAGAAGCCACTTGTATATAAGCAAGATGTGAAGTCATTCATTACACCCAGTGATGTTCAAATTGGGGAAGGAATTCACAGTGAACTGAATATGTATATATGTGTACCATGGGGAAATGGTTTTAATTCTCACCATGATATCCAGACACATGAAACAGCTCACTCTGGAGAAAAAACCTATGCAGGTAAAAACTATGGAAAATCCTTCACTAACAATTCATTGGGTAATCATGAAAGAACTCACATTGGGGAGAAACCTTATGTATGTAAGGAATGTGGCAAGACTTTCAGGAGAAAAGATAATTTGCAAATACATGAATGTACTCACACTGGGGAGAAACCCTATGTATGTAAACAATGTGGGAAAGCTTTCAGCAGGAAATATAATTGGCGAATGCATGAATGGACTCACACTGGGGGGAAACCCTATGTATGTAAGCAGTGTGGGAAAGCTTTCAGCAAAAGTGGTAGCTGTCGAATTCATGAAAGAATTCACACTGGAGAGAAACCCTATGTATGTAAGCAATGTGGGAAAGCTTTCAGCACCCTTGATCGTTGTCGAACACATGAAAGAAGTCACACTGGGGAGAATCCTTATGTATGTAAGCAATGTGAGAAAGCTTTTAGCACAAAAAGGTACTGTCAAGTACATGAAAGGACTCACACTGCAGAGAAACCCTATGTATGTAAACAATGTGGGAAAGCTTTCAGCACCCATGATCATTGTCAAATACATGAAAGAAGTCACACTGGGGAGAAACCCTATGTATGTAACCAATGTGGGAAAGCTTTCAGCAGAAAAGGAAATTGGCGAATGCATCAACTGACTCACACTGGGGAGAAACCCTATGTATGTAAGCAATGTGGGAAAGCTTTCATCACACATAGTAAGTGTCAAATACATGAAAGAATTCACACTGGGGAGAAGCCCTATGCCTGTAAGCAATGTGGCAAAACTTTTAGCACAAGTGGTGTTTGTCAAAAGCATGAATGGATTCACACTGGCAAGAAACCCTATGTATGTACACAATGTGGGAAAACTTTCAGATCATGCTCAAATTGTCAAAGACATGTACGGACTCACACAGGGGAGAAACCCTATATATGCAAGCAATGTGGGAAAGCTTTCAGTGCAAACAAGGATTGTATAATACACGAAAGAAGTCACACTGGGGAGAAACCCTATGTATGTACGCAATGTGGGAAAGCCTTCAGATCACACTCAAATTGTCAAAGACATGTACGGACTCACACGGGAGAAACCCTATGTATGTAATCAATGTGGGAAAGCTTTTAGCACAAACAAGGATTGGAAAATACATGAAGGAAGTAACAGTGTGGAGAAACCCTATGTATGTAACCAACAGGAAGGCTTTTGACAGATGAGATAGTTGTCAAGAACATGAAAAGACCCACAGTGGAGAGAAACCTAATGTAAGCAATGTGGGAAAGCTTTCAGATCACATAGAAATGGCCAAAGACATGTAGGGACTCACACTGGGGAGAAAAACTGTGTGTGTAAGCTGGGGGGAATGCTTTATGCAGAGATTGTCAAGAATATGAAAGGACTCACACTCCGGGAGAAATTCTATGTATGTAAACAATGTGGGAAAATTTTCACCACACATTGTGTTTGCCAAAGATATGAAAGAAACATGGAAGAAAACCTAATATGTGAACAATGTGGGAAAGCTTTCAGCTCACATGGTCACTGCCAAAGAGATGAAAGAACACACGCTGGAAATGCTGTGTATGTAAGCGATGTGTGAATGCACTCAGTACACAGAGATATTGTTGAATAAATGAAATACACTTGGGAGAAAGTCTAGAAACAGGAAAAGCTGTGCAGTGAGCATCAGGCACATTAACAAGGGAGGGCACAATAACCGAATATTCGAAGGGACTGAGTCAGACTGAGGGGAGCCCTTTCATCTAAACAGTGTAAATCCTCTTTCAGCCCACACAACTCTCATTACATACATGAAAGAATTCATATGTTCAGAGGGTCAGAACATACATAAGCAATGTGGGAGTTTCCTTTAAACTCAAATACACGAACAAACCCACATGATAGGGAACATTAGATTATGGAGACCCTTCCGTTCTTCCACTTATCTTGAAATACATGGGAGAACTCCCACTAAAGAGAAACCCTGTGTAAATAATGTGAGGAAGCACTTTGATGCCTCAAACATCAGAAAACAGAAATTCGTGAGTGTTAGTATAAATACAGAACATGAGAAATCTTCATTTTCACATTACTTTTCATAAAGCATGGCATTGCACAGTGGAGAAGTTCATATCAATGTTTATTTCATGAGAGCACCTGTAGTCATTTTGGTTTAATTCATGTGGCAAATATACAGTATTGTGAGACACCATTAACATAAGGGTTTTACACAAGTTATCAGTTGTCCTGCATGCAAGAATGAATATTGTATCACAACCCTCTGAATGTGCAAAGGTCTCAGGTACAACTCATATTTTCCAAATCCTTTGATCACTTCTCAGAGTTTAAACATAAATGAGTTGTAGAAAAATGAGATATCAATTATTACTTCAGAAAATATGTGGAGGAAATATCCTAAAGTGTAAATATGTAAGCTCAGTCTTAAAATAGATATCTGGATTAAATAATTTTAAGTTCTCCTTTAAGAATAAATGTAGGCAGCAGTAGTGGTGCACACCTGTAATCCCAGCACTGGGCGGCTGAGGCAGGAGGATCATTGTGAGTTCCAGGCCAGCCTGGGATACATAGCAAAACCCTGAATAAAAAACCACAAAACCCCACAAAAAACAAACCCAAATAGAATAAGTGTGCTCACATAATTCTTTAGCTTTTAACCAATAGCACAAGTTAATATTGTCTCAAACTATATAATAATTGTCTTTATTTTTCACTACGTTAGATTGAAAGGTTAAATGACTTGTATTTCTTACATGACAGTGGGCTCAGTATTTTGTAGGTTATTTTTGTTTCCTTTTTTGTGTGTTTCATAAATGTGGGGTAACATGACTCCTAAACTGAAATTTCTTTAACAGTTGTCACTTTTCCACTCGCTTATATTTAAACCTTTGCTACACACAGTCCATAACTGTAGCAAGAATTTTTAATTGGATGTCATATTTTATAATTTTATTAATAGAAATTTTTTTTTTGTGGGTACCGGGGGGTCGACCTCAGGACCTCGCATGCCAGCAGGCGCCCATGCCGCTGAGCGATATCACCGGCCCCTTTTTTGTATGTGGGTTCCGGGAGTCGAACTCGGGCCCTCGCGCTTGCTGGGCAGGCGCTTAAGCTGCTGAGCCATCTCACCGGCCCTATTACTAGAAATTTCTGTACGTGTGTTTAAGTGTTCATCTGTTTTCAAGCATCATGTAAATTAGCAAATATGTTTTTAATATTCTAAGCAGATATCTATACCTGTCCCAACATAGATGATATGCAGTGCATACTTTTCCCTATTTTTCTTTTCATCACAGCTATTAATATCATGCATATACAATATGCATTGTTTTTATCATTAAATTTTACTTTTCATGCTCATATTGTCATGCTTTATTTGGGAGATATTCAATCTGCCATCCAAAATAAAGTCTGTATTACTGTGAGTCCCCCACTGCCAGAGACCAGCAGAATCATATAGAGAAAATACAACACAGTGTAATAATTAACCTCTCCTCCAGCTATCAATACTGATATGATTCATCAGCAAGAACATTCTCAGGAATTTCTGGCCATGTTGATGTTTGGACAGGTTTCTATTTGGTTTCTCTTCTTCATAATGAAGCAGTCTTTTTTTTTATACTGTAAATACCATGTGTGTTTTGAAAAATGATGTTTCATTTTTTTAACCTGAGAAGCTCAAGTCAGTTATTAAAATAGAAATTGAGTAATTTTTTGTGATTCATTTGTGTTCTCTTTTATCAAATTTAGAGAAAAATGTATAGAGGATTTTGTCATCATCAGTAACTACCGCTGTGTGGTGACTGAAGGAAGTGATGTCACTTCCACTGCATAAGACTTGTGCAAGCTGTCTGTGAGAACATCTCACATCCTTGCCTTATTTTGCCTTCTTATTTGCTAGCACTGCGGTGCTTTGTAAAATAGCCTACATTGTTTTGTCCTTCAGTTCAGTAGCTGCTCAATTTACCATGGGGTTGCATTCCAGTAATGCTAGGTCAAAGCATAAGTGACATGCAGTAAGTAGTCCTAAAAGTGTGACTCATCCTAAGTATATCTCATCCTAAGCTAAGTATGCGTAGACAATTAAATTAGCCATCGGGTGGGCAGTATACAGTACTACCATTTACATGCTTAAACATGGCAAATTGTACTGCACCTCATTTCTAATTCTTTTTTTTTTTTGTGGGTACCGGGGGGTCGACCTCAGGACCTTGTGTGCCAGCAGGCGCCCGTGCCGCTGAGCGATATCACCAGCCCCTTTTTCGTATGTGGGTTCCGGGAGTCGAACTCGGGCCCTCGCGCTTGCCAGGCAGGCGCTTAAGCCGCTGAGCCATCTCACCGGCCCTCATTTCTAATTCTTATCAAAACACTGCATAGTGCATACTGCTATTAAAGCCAAAGGAAAAGAGGAAATAGAGGTCATTTTATCCTGAGCATATTTCTGACCAGTTTACCATCAAAATATCTTGCTGGTACTGGTGGTTTCTGTGTGTAATCCCACCATGCAAGCACAGGTGAATTGCATGATTAAAACCAACCTGTGAAACTCAGTGAGATGTGTGTAAAATAAAGCACAAAATGCTGCAGATGCAGCTCACTGCATTAATATTCTTGGGTAAACCTGTGTTCTGTCAGCCAGTCGTTGCACAGGCCTCTAATACTAGCACATGGAGGCTGAGGCAGGAGGACCTGTGTGACTTCTAGACCAACATGGACTACATAGTGCATTTGAGGTCAGGCTGAATAGATAGTAAGAACCCGTCTAAACCAGAAAAAAACCCTGTGTTTTACTAAGCAACAGTAATAGTCTGTGCTTATTTATTTCTTCAGTTTTGTGTCATGATTTATTCACTACTTGCATGATTACATAATTGTTACTGTATTTCACCATGGATGCTGTCCTCCCATGGTTTTTGCTCGGATCTTACAGAGAGGAGCTGGGCATTTAGCTCAGTGGCCCAGTGCCTGCCTGGGAAGCATGATGTCCCGAGTTTGATTCCTGGTACCAAAAAATATAATGACTCTTACAGAGAAAATTCAAGCACACAGAAAGCTGGTCTTCACCAAAACTGCAATGCTCATGGTGGTCATTTCTCCCATGGTGATGGGCACTTATTGGCATGTGTCATCGCCATGTCACGCACGTGAAATTCAAACATACTCTGTATAGCTAATGATTTTATGCATGTTAGAGACATTAAAATCAATGCTAAAAAGTCTAATGGAATGGATACATCAGGCTGGATGAGCAGATTATGGTTGCAAATGTCCACATCAGAAGAACAGAATGAGTCCATATAAATAACCTAATCATGCACATTAAGAGCCTAGAAAAACGAGGACACCCCAAACACCAGGCTAGTACATAGAAGGAAAGTATAAAGATCAAAATAAATTGTTAAAATTTGCTGGGCCCTGTATTGCATACCTGTAATGCTAGCACTCAGGGAGCTGGGGCAGGAGGCGTGCTGTGACCCAAGGCCATCCTGGGCTGCACAGTGAATTCAAGGCCAGCCTGAATCACAGAGCATGACTCTGTCTCAAAAA
The DNA here is from genome assembly GCA_028451465.1 of Erethizon dorsatum. Taxonomy (NCBI): domain Eukaryota; kingdom Metazoa; phylum Chordata; class Mammalia; order Rodentia; family Erethizontidae; genus Erethizon; species Erethizon dorsatum. Next base: position 142,078,551 of record CM051842.1, read on the forward strand.
ACTAACATAAGGGCCGGTGAGATGGCTCAGCGGCTTAAGCACCTGCCCGGCAAGTGCGAGGGCCTGAGTTCGACTCCCGGAACCCACATACGAAAAAGGGGGCTGGTGATATCGCTCAGTGGCATGGGCGCCTGCTGGCATGCGAGGTCCTGAGGTTGACCCCCTGGTACCCACAAAAAAAAAAAAAACATAAAATAAAAATTAAGAAATTGAGGCTAATGAAACATCACACAAACATCTGAATAGATGAAAAAAAAGCCTTTGACAAAATACATTGATGATTTTTAAAAAGCACTAGAGGAAAAGAGATATAGAAGGACCTTACCTCAATGTGGTAAAAGTCACTTTTGAAGAACTTATTGGGAACATTACATTAGATGTGTAAATACCAAAAGATTTTCCTAAAAATTAGGAAGAAAATGATGCTCACTATGAAAATGTTTAATGTTCTCCCTAAACTTTAGTCTGAGCAATGAAGAAATAGAAAGGAACAAAAGGGATACATATAGAAAAGGAAGATGACTAGGAGATGAATGGGTAAAGAAAATGAAATTATACACAATGGAGTACTTCTCTGCCATAAACTGGAGTCATTTACAGCAACAGGAATGCACCTGAAAGCCATAATAGTAAAATATATCAGACAGGGTGTGGAAAGTGATGGAGTGGAGAGGGAAATCAACTCAACCTCTCTGAGATTCAGATTCCAAGCTGGGGAAAATCACAATTTGGAGACCCTCAAAAGCGATGCAGATCCCTGTGGCCTGCAGGGAGAGTGTGTGACTGCTCCCAGTGGGTCTTTCCACACAGTGGCTGGAGAGTGATTCTAGTACAAGTGCCCAACACAGCCCTGGAGATGCTGGTTGGTCAGACACCTTCAAAGCCAGAAGATGACAGGGAAATGCATCCAATGGCTGCCAGATGATGCAAAGAGGATGGAGCAACTGGAATGACTGAAAATCAGAAGATGACAGGAATGTCATAAAAACCTGTTCACAGAAATCAAGGCAGAAAACTTCCCAACTATAGGGAAAGAAATACACATACAGATAATTGAGTCATAAGGACATCAAGTAGCCAGGACCGAAAAAGAACTTGTCCACACCTCAAAATACTTGAGCTGCCAGATGTTCATCACAGGGACACATCTTAACCGCTGTTAGACACAGCAACACATTCCATACAAATGTGAACCCATTTGAATCACAGTAGACTTCTTGACACAAACCTGAAAGGCCTTGGTGCTGCAAGGAAGAGTTTCAAGCCCTGTATGATTCGACTTCCCAATCCTACTTATGTATCCTGCAAAGACTTCCTTCACAAATGATGATGAAATGGTATTTCCACAGCAAGGGGCACCTGGAGAAATTCATTACCTCCAAACAGTGTTGCAAATCTTGTCAACGATATTCTAGAAAGAAACAATGAAGCCATCAAAGGAAATAAAAAATGAACATAAAGAAATATAGAACTCAAAAACAGGAACCCAATGTAGTGACAGGAATAAGTCAATACCATTCAGTAATAATTCTCAATGCAAGAGTCTCAACTCCCAAAACAGATTGAAACAATGTATCAAGAAACAAAATCAACCATGTGTGGTATACAAGAAACTCATTTACTTTACAATGAAATTCACATATTAAAATCAAATATATATATATATATATATATATATATATTTATTTAGAATGTACAAATACCTTTTGGAGAAAAACATTACTCAGTATAAGATTAAGCCATGTAAAAGCTAGGTAAAAATAGAAGACTAAGGAATGGAATAGTCACAGTGAAATTGCATTTTCACACTAGGGAGACAATGCGATGTCTACAAATGTACATCTGGTTTATTTCGCTTGTGAGTATAAAAAAAATAAAATATCAAAAATCAATATTCCATGGAACAGGAAACGAAGAAAGCAGGAGCAGCTCTCCTAATTTCAGATAAAGTGGATTTCAAGCCAAAACTCATTAGAAGACATTAAGAAATTCCTGCATATTGGTTAAGGGCACAGTACAGCAGGAGGAGATAACAATTATAAGCACTTATGCACCAAACACTGGTACACACAGCATAAAATGACCACCACTGGATGTGAAAAATCAAATAAACACCAATACAATTGTAATGGGTGATTTCAATAACCCACTGTCACAAATGAACAAGTCAACTAGACAAATAACACAGAAATACCACAATTGAAGCAAACTTTTCAACAAGTTCACTTTGTAGATATCTACAAAGTGACCGCCCAACAAAAAGAGAATACAAATTCTTTTTAGTAGCAGATGGACCAATCTGCAAAACAGAGCATGTACTATGTACTTAGTACCATGTACTAAGAATGCCTGTGAAGCATTCTTATGGAAATACAGTAGAGTCAAAATTGTTGCATGCTTATTATCAGATCATAGGGCAATGAAACTAGAAATCAATGGCAGAAACAAGTCACTATGCAAACACATGGAAACTATAGAATATGATTTTCATAAATAAAAATAGAAGAAATTAAAATATTTGTTCCTAGAATCAAATTATAGTGCCACTACAACATGCAAGAATCTATGCCACGATGAAAGCAGTCCTAAGAGGGAAGAACTTAAGTTATGTATGTCCACATCAGAAAAACCGAGTGAGCTCACATAAATAACCTAACGATGCATCTCACATTCCTGGAAAAAGAAGAGAAATCCAAATCCAAAACCCTCATGAGAAAAGAAATTATAAAGACCAAAGCATAAATGAATAAAGAGACTAAAAATGCACAATGAATCAAAAAGCCATTTGAAAGAATGAAGAAAATAGACAATATCATAGCTAATTTTACACAAAGAAGGAAGGAAAAGATCCAAATCCATGCAATTAGAAATGAAAAATACAAAAGCACAATGGGTTTGTGAATACACCAGGGAGCATGAGGAGACCATGTCTGTGAATATCCATATCAGAAAAACAGAATGAGTGCACGTAAATATCATTGTGATGCTGCTCATGGATCTATACAAAGAAGAACCATCCACATTCCAATTAGTGTAAGGAAGCATAGAAAGCCTCCTAGAACTTGTCACAGTCCAGAAAAATCCACATTTGTAATCCATGGAAAAATTATTGGAATTCTAATAAGTTAATTCCAATCTACCACTTCCAGTGCAACGTATGGCGAGAATAAAGACACTAAGGCATATTTGTAGTTTTGGGGAGCCAAAGGGGTCCTAAGTCCAGCTAGTTTGGTGGCTAACCAGAACAAAGGACTCAACCCAGGGCCAAATGCAGGTTTTATTAATCTGTGAAGAGGGGAGTGGCTCAGGGATGAGTGACTGTGAGAGTGGCAGGAAGTCCATGAGTGTTATGAGCTGGGCTAGGTAGGAGGCCTGAGATCGCCTCTGCAATATGCAGAGAGAAAGAGAGAGACATGCAGAAAGAGTAATCTGCATAACACAATTTGGGGCAGTATGTTTTGGTGTCAGTGCTTCAGCTGTGATGTGTAATTTTTTATGCCCTGAGAAGTCATAGCCTCTTTTCTCCAGGCTTGGTCTCAGCCCACAGCAGGCTGTCTTGGCCTGGCTCACACATACTTTTTGGGAACAACAGGCAGGGCAACTCGACTTGCTTCAAAACTACACATCAGCACCTGGGCTAGAAACATTTGCATTGCTTAAAGCCAATCGAGGGGATAAAAACAGGACCTAGTCAGCTCTGCAAATATCAATACACAGAAATAGGGTCAGGTTTACCCAAAATGGAGATGATTGCTCTTTTCAAGGAGTCATCCAGGTGGTCAAAAAGGAAGAAAATTATTAAGATCAGAACAGATATGAATAAAATTGTGACTAACAAACAATATAAAACATCACATGTTCATCTCAGTACACAAAAAGAATTTGACAAAATCCAATATTCAGTCATGAGAAAAACTGTGAAGAAAATAGGAATAGAATGACCTTGACTCTATCTGGTAAAAGTCATTTATGAAAAATCTACTGGTAATATTACATTACATGGGAAAAAGCTGAAACTTTTCCTCAAAAATTAAGTAGACAAACTGTGGAAGAAAAAGAAATAAGAGGGATACAGATAGGAAAGGAAAGAGTGAAATTATTATTTGAAGATTACCTGTTTCTCTACATGGGTGACCTAAAAACTATGAAAGATTTCTAAAATTAATAACCAGAATCACAAGTGTAGAATGATAAAAAATCAAAACACAATAATCAGTAGAATTATTCTACACCATTGATGAAAGCACCAAGGATAAATTAGCAAAACAATACTATTTATAATAAGATGAAGAAAAATTAATGCTTGGGAATTATCCTAAACAAACAAGTGGAAACCTCAACTGTAAAAAGTACAGTCCTCTGGAAAACGTGAAATATATCCTGTGATTCTGGATAAATACAAGATTGTCAGAATGGCTGTAATTTCAAAATGAATATCCAGATGTAAGCAATCCTAATGAAAATATGAGGATGTTTCCACACAGAACTACAGAAAATCCAGTAATTCATTTGGAATCAGAAGAGAAAAAGAGTAGGAAAAGCAATTCTGGGCAAGAAGAGCAAAGCAAGAACCATCACAGTCCCTGACTAAGTTATATTACAATGCTACAGTACTCTTTGCACGATGCTATGGTACTGTTTGTACAATGCTATGGTACAGCCCTTTGTCACTTGCTGTGACTCTGCCTGGATTATTCTCATCATTTTTTCTCTCTCTTCCTTCTGATCATCACTCAATCCTCACATTGATAAGTCCTTCCTTGCATTCCTGCTTGAAAGATCAACTCCTTCAGTACACTTCCCCACCCACTCCTCATGCTCTACACCCATCTCTGCTTCACTCTTCCTCGTGGAACTCACCCCCAGCTCACGTTACACCCGCTGTACTTGTCCATGTGTTGTGGTCTTCTTTTCCCCATAGAATATAAGCACCATGGGGTCAGGAGGGTTTGTTTGTTTTACTGTTGAATCCTCAGAAAGTGATGCAGAGGAGTCCAGCTCATTTGGGTACTCAATAATAAATATTTGTTGCTTAAGTGGGTCAATGGACAGACGAACAGGCAGACAGATGGACAGGTGATGGATGGCTCTGCTGAGTAGCTGGGGAACGGTTTCAGGAGACTGAATCCCCAGGAAGCATTTGTCCAGGTACAGAAAGAACATTTTGGAAAATTGATACATCTCACATGGGATTCTGGGTCAATCAATTTCCCGTGTTGTCTTCCATAATACGAGGTCAGTGAATCACATCTGCAAGTCTGTGGATGAGCCATGAAACTAAATATGGAGTTTGGGCCAGGAAAATGAGCCAATGAGGATGCAGGCTGAAGTGACACTGGGAAGGGCAAGAGGAGGCAGAACTTTCTCTACATCCATGGGCTTGAACTAGGACCAACAGGCAAGTGCTGGAGTGACAGAGTACACATTGAGGTGGTGTTCAGCAGGCTTTAAAATTAATCAGTTGACTTTCCATATTAACTTATGAGTCTGTCCCAGGCCTAAGTGACTTGCCTGCTGAGCCAGTGACTGGCATGCAGAAGCAACACTGTCCAAGACAAGAGTCATAGTAGAGACCTACACTGACACTGTGACATCTCTGAAGGCAAGATAACACCACAGCTGAGGGTGCTGACTCACTCAGAATTCCAGGGCAATAATGGCACCCTTAGAGATAAAATAGGTCTCTCACTAAGGAAAGATTTACTGCTTGGAATGTCTTTGTTCCATCTTCAGAAGGCCTTGCTCATTTTCTCTCCTTTTGGCCTCAGCTGTTTCCTGTACTTCCCTACACACCCCCTGATGTTATGTACCCAACAAATTGATGCTGGCTCAGAGAATGTGGGGTCAAAGCCACATGAGCTCTGATCTTCCCAGACCCCCATCTACCATGTTCCTTTTGTCTATTGTCTTTAACCTTCCTTGTACACTTGCTGAGGGGATTGGGAGACAGGCAAGCTCCTAGCAATTAGCGCCCAAACAGGGACTACTATTACTACCAAAACCTGGATATGTAAGGACCACCAGAGTGGAAAGAAGCTGGGAGATGGAGGACTTCACAGAACACATTTCAGAGAGGTCTGATGAGGGAGTGGAAAGGTAAGGACTCACTGCTGCAAATAGCCATTTTGATCTGGGAATAAAACATGGGGCTGAACAGGTCAGCTGAGGAGCACCGATATATTCAGCTGCTCCAAAGCTTATTAAAACACTCAGGAGTTCATGTACCAGCTAAAAAGTTGTCAAAAATGCTACAAGGGTAACCCAGTATAATCTATGGTTTCCTCAGGCAGGCACTTTAGATATAGATAATTGGGAACAAGTTGGAGAAAATCTTAAAAGAGCACATGACAGAGAGAAATAGATTCCCCTGGGGTCTTTTCAACTTGGAACTTAGTCCCATCAGTCATAAATCCACTCTGGAGCTTGCTGCCAAAAGCTTCTGCCTCAGGCACAGAAAAAATCAAATCATACAGAGCAGAGGCTTCTGCTCCCAAGGCAGAGCCTTTACAGGAAAAGCCACCTCCACAGGTACCAAGCCTAAGCAGCTTTACCTGTCCATATGCCCTTTGAATGTAAATTGCTAAAGGATCTCAAAGTGTTATTAGCAATGGTCTTCAGAGTCATTTATGGTGGGACTCTTACAAAATGTTTTAAACACGCATCAATTAACACCTTATGATATCAAGCATCTAGCAAAAATGTGCCTGTCTCCTGCTCAATTTCTCCATATTGATTTTCAGCTGAAATCTTTATCATGGAGCAGGCTCAAAAGAATAGAACAGGCCTCGACCCATGTGGGCACGTGGATGAAGAAATGCTCTCTGGGACAGGATCATATGCACCCACACACTCCCCCGAGTCTTCCCAGGTGAGGAACTTCCTGGGAGACAGGTGGCTGGGCCAGGTGAGTGGAAGAGCTGCCAAAGCACTATGACAGCTTAGGCTCCACCACGGGACAGTGGGGGTTCTTCAAGCGAGCTGGGATCTGATCATTTGACAAGGCACACATTTACCTAAACCACATGTTAGGAGCTATCATGTACATCCACAGCATAGTTATTTCTATGTATTTGCACCACCTTTGTTGTGGTTTATTTGTTTACCAGCACTGGGGTTGAATCCCAGGGCCTTCTGTATGCTAGGCAAGCATTCTACAATTGATCTACACCCTCAGCCCTGTATTTATATTGTTATCTAACAAAGTAATGAAAAAGGAGAAATCAAGAGACTGCTCTACAAACTGCAATGTGTGAGATTTATTTGGATCTTCATTCAAACAAATTTAAACAAGGAAGGAATAATGATAAGTGAAACAAATGCTAATAGCGAGCACTTCCCAGTCCTCACCATGGTCCAGGAAGTTTATATTTGTAATCCCATGGAAAAGTTACTGGACTCCTTGTGGGTTAATTCCAATCTACCACTTCCAGTGCAATCCACAGTGAGAAAAAATACACTAAGGCATGTTTATAGTTGTGTGGAGCTATGGGGGTCCTAAGTCCAGCCAAGTTGGTGGTTACTGTATCAAAGGCCTTGACCCAGTGCCAAACCTTGGTTTTATTCATTCTCAAGGAGGGGAGTGGCTCGGGGATGAGTGACTGTGAGAATGGCAGGAAGTCCATAGTACTGTGAGCTGAGCTATGTAGGTGGCCTGAAATCACCTTTGCAATATGCAGAGGGAAGGATATGCAGAAGGAGTAATCTTCATAACACAATTCAAGATAGTATCTAATGTTTTGGGGTCGGTGCTTCAGCTCGGATGTGTAATCTTCTATGCCCTGGAAAGTCATAGCCTCTTTCTCGAGGCTCGATCCCAGCCGACAGCGTGGAGCACGGCTCTCCATCCCACCAGGCTCACACATGTGTTTTGAGAGCTACAGGGGTGGGGAAACACTGACCTGTTGCCTTGCTTCGAAGACTACACATCAGCATCTCGCCTGGACCGATTTGCATTGCTTAAAGCCAATTGAAGGGATAAGGAAATGTCCTAGCCAGCTCTGTACATATCAGTACATGGAAATAGGGCCAGGTTCAGCCAAAATGGAGATAATTGCTCTTCTTTCAAGAAGAGCTATCCAGGGGGTCCTCCACAAATGCTAGCAGAAAACTTTCAGTTTTCCCAAAGTAATAATGATTTTATTGATTTTCCAAATGAACCTTTTCTTTAGAGTCCTGCGCTGCTGTTGTCACTAAGGCAGGCCTAGAGTGATGGTGCTGGCTAGGAGAAAGTGCTAATGCTGCTGCCAGGCACATGTGAACACTCACAGAGGCAGCCTGAAGAGGCAGCTGGAGCTTCAGGAGCCTGGGGACTGGGGACACAGAATGCCTTGTGCTGTCCTGGGCCTGCCACTGCCACTGATGAGAGACACAGGACCTGGGCAAGCCACTTGGCCCCTGTGAAGCTGTTTCCTTTTTGAAAAAGGAGTCACATCCATCCAGTGGGAGGCCATGAGATGTCACACATAGAGCTGCAATGTCTTTTTTACAGTGCACACCATTTATACAGTACTGTCACTTTTGCTGATTGTACTGTACAGTAAAGATCTGAAGCTTTATGTGGTTTTACTTTACAGTACCAGATGTCAAAATTATGCAAATAAAGCAAAGTCATCAAGTTGGAGTTTCTTTGACCATTTCTTTGTTCTGTATATGGAAATGTACATACTATGTACAATTCCTCCCTTAGGAACCAATTCAATTAATGACCTGGTCACAAGAGAATAACTCAGCCATTAAGTGAGGAATATCTACTAGATTTGCCATAATTGTTTTTGCCATGAATAATTTGATTGTTGTGTTTCCTGCACACTGTTGTAGTTCCATGATTGTTTCTATGCTTAAGTAGACAGAGAATCCACATGATTATGAAAGCAAAGTGTAGCTAACAGTGCAGATGCTAACACTAATGCGGGCAGCTGGAGTGGTCACACTAATGAAAGGCGAAGTGGATCTCCGAGCAAAGACTCTCGTACTAGGAACACAAGTCTTTACATGCGGAAGGTGTCAATTCATCATGAGCCCATAACAACTACAGTTATGGACCTGAAAAGAGCTAAGAAAGAAAGAAAAAAGGAAAGAAAGAAAGAGAAAGAGAGAAAGAGGAAAGAAAGAAGATTGATAGAAATAAAATGGAAAAATACACAATTAGAGTAAGAGATTTCACTGTCTGTCTTTTATTTTGCTGTTGTTTGTGGTATTTTTTTGTTTTCTTGAGGCAGGGTCTTGTTATGTAGTTCACGCTGGTATTGAATTCACTGTTTAGCCCAGGCTGGCCTTGAAATCAAGGAAATCCCCCTGGCTCATCCTTCTAAGTTTTGGGAGTACAGGCATGGGCCACCACACCTGGCTTCTCTTTTAATTTGGTAGAAAAAAGAAAAATGTACAAGTCATTCCACAATAACAACACAATATTATCTACTGGTTTCAAGTGCACATGGAAGAATATTTTCTTTTCTTATTGGTGTGTAGTTTGATTAACTTCACCATCTTTCACTCTTTCCACTCATCCCCATCCCCTTCCTCTTCACCAATTGTATACTTTGAATATTTCCAAGACAGATGCAGACTCTGAACCACAAAACAAATCTGAATGAAATTAAGGGGATTCAAATCATACAAAGTATTTTCCAAGCCAAGAAGGGAATAAGTTTAAAAACTGACAATGAGATATCAACAACAATTGCACAGACTTTAAAAGGACACAGGCATAGGGAAGATTATAGACAACTTAAGCAAAATTTGTTCAATAACTTTGATAAAATGAACTCATTTCCTGAAAGAAAAAAACCAAAGTTCACAAAAGAAACTTATATGCTAATAAGCAATATACCCACTAAAAAATGATGTAAAACCTCCCCACTAATGCTCAATGCTGAGATCCAAGAAATGGTGACTGTGGACTTTTTTCCAGAACACAGCCTTTTTCCAAGAGCCAAGGACTTTCCCTTCCAAACAGCAGTCCCCCTCTCTAACTGACTCAGGAACACACCATCCCTCCCTCGTGCCACTGAGTTACCAACCATGATAGATTGTAAGCCTTTGAATTTAGCCCATGAATTTAAAGATAGCTGCTTCCCATACCTTAGGGCTTAAACAACCCCACCTCCCCCAAGACTCAGGGCATATGCTACTATAATAGAAATTTTAGCATTTTAGGATTTTAGCAAGTTAACTAGCAGCCTGAAGCCATATTATGACAAAATATGCTCATCCTGCCACACAACTAGACCACCAAGCCCTAGTCAGCCTAGATTGGCTGCATTCCGCTGGTTTAAATAGATAGTGTGGGCCAGGTCAACTTGACCCAGTCCCACCCAAAATATATATCCTGTTTTACTACCATGGTCCAAGGACTGTCTAGCCTAGTCAAGGACAAGGACATATATGATTTCATCCACCTCCTCACCCCAACTCCTACCCAAGACTCTCCCACCTTATGATAAACAACCCTCTAACTGAATCTGCCCAATTAGCCTAACTACATATGATGTAGTCTATAACTGAATTGCTATTGGCTTGTGTACTTCCTGCTTGCAAACCCTATATAACCAAAACCCAAAGCTGACTCATGGCTGTTGATTTGGAACTGCTCTTCTCACCAGCCCACGGGTGAAATAAATAGTTTGCCTTCCAACTCCTTAGTGCAAGGCATCTTCTTTTCGGTGTGGTACCAGCTTTCTGCAACACTACCTCATGGCTGGGATGTGCTTCCACACATTTGCACAAGTAAAAGCCTTGTCAAGGTTTCTTTATGTCTGAGTGCTTCATCATCAACACAGTAAAAGTGAGTGTGGGTACAATTTTTCCAACAGGTTGAAGGAGGAGGAGAGTGAGTTTGAGGCTAGCCTGGACTCTATTATGAGGCTCATTCTCTAAAACCACAAAAAACAAAGCCAGAACATCAGAAATCTTAACAAAATATGCAGGCCTGGAGGCAAGAGGCAGGTGGGAATGGCTCTGCTGTACACTTACCTATCATAGGCAATGCCCTGCCTTTGATCCCCAGTGCTACAAAAAAAAAAAAAGTGTCATTGTTTCAGATATTGCAGTCTGGGTTTGAGTCCTTGCAATGCTGAAATGACATGGCAAATAGAAGTGAAGAAAAAGGACAACTGTGAGAGGCAGGAACCAGAGAGTAGGGAAGGAGGCTTAAAGGAAGAGACCAGGAGCCACAATTGGTCCATCAGGTCACACTAGTGTGACTTAGCCAGACACCTAGAAAAGATCTGTACAGCATCCTTACATCTATCAAGCCAATCAATTATAAACAAGAGTATCACATGGCTCCATATAATATTTTCCTTCTAGGAATAGTAGTGTTCTGTTGTTTGTTGGTTGTCTTTTATTTTTTATTTTTTGAGACAGGCTTTGTTGATGTAAGACAGCCTGGACTTGAACTCACTTATATAGCCCAGGCTGGCCTCAAACTCACAGCAATCCTCCTGCCTCAGCCTCCCAAGTACTGGGATTACACTCATGTGCCACCACACCTCACAGAATGTAAGTATTGGAAGCTGATCATTTCAACCTGTGAGGAGGAACCTGCTGGGCAGGCAGAGCTACAGTCTGAAGTCCTCATGTATCCCTGCCTCATCACCAGGAAGTGACCAAGTGGATGAAGCGAGGGGTTCATTTCAGTAATCATTCAGGCCCTCACGCCAGGCAACATGCTTATCTTCAACACTCAAGTTTTTTTGATCCTGGGTGAAGTAGGAAGCTTGTCTAAAGGAATTGGAATGTTTGCTTTTCTTTCATCTTTACTCTTCTGCAGAATATCCGTACGATGTAACTCTCATTTCTCCATCTATATTATAACTATTTTCAGGGGCATGTATTCACTTTCTTGAATGAAAATGAGTAGATAGAGACGGAGTGAAAATGTTGACAGTGAAGCCTGCTGCCTCATTCCCAATACTGACCTGTGAAACAGCCAGCCCTCCCTCTATTCCATTCGGCCCTGTACTGTCCTGCACTCGCGATGTTCTCTTACCTCAGGGGACAGATTCTTCCATAGGACACTGACCGTGGAACCTCCTGAGCACACAAGTGACCCCATTTCAGGAAGAGCAAACTAAGTCCATAAAGAAAACAGGGGCAGATCTAGAAAGCCAGATAACTGCTTAAATGCAATTATTTTAGTTGAGGTGAGGTGGACATTGGAGAAGAGAGCCTTGGGAGTTCCTGGCAGAAAATCTATCATTGGAGCTCTACCCAGGCAGGCAGGAGTTAATTTCCTCCTCACTCTGTACAGAGGGAGGGCAGAGGAGCAGGAGCCAATCAGCGATGAAGAGGCGGGCTGCATGCACTGTCCAATCAGGTGAGCCGAGGTGGGCGGTACTTCCGGTGTCATGGCGCCGGGGTGCGTGTCCTGAGCGCCTTGCGGAGAGTCTCAGCTCGCTAGACCGCCTTCTGGGACTTCTGCTGGCTGCAGGCTGCGTGGGAAGGACTCTGGGACACCGGGAAGCCGCGCAATGGTGATGGTGCGGGACGGAAGCCGGGAAGGGGTGGAATGGGGCTGGGGTTTAAAAGGAAGTGGCCAGAACCAGCTCTGGGGAGCTACAGCCTCCCTGCTTAGCTCCAGACCCTGAGCTCCTCCTGGCCTTTGGTGCTTCTGTCCCTTCTTCCCTTGGCTGCGTCAGGGTTACTGCCGTGTTCCCTGAGTCCTGTCCCCACTGCGACACCACCAGCCCACAGTGCCATCTCGTGTGGCCCCAGTGTGACAGCAAAGTTCTGACCAAGAACCGAGTGGCACCGAGATTTGGAGGCAAGAATGAGCTTTATTAACACCGGCTGGGATTGCTCCTAATGCTCTCAGCCCAGAAGGTCCGCCTGGGAGGTCTTTATGGGGTTGCAAGAAGCGGAAGTACAGAAGCAGAGTGGCTTGTCATTTGGGGATTGGTTCTTACAATGTGCGTCACAATGAGCAGGCATTTCTGGGAAAGAGATATTTAATTGGGTAACAGAAACTAAAGTACACTGGCGGTTTACATTGCCGGGGAACCAACACCATTTTATGTCCCTGGGGGGCATTGTCTGTTATACCTGCACAGCCTCAGCTGTCTGGGGAAGCAGTGGCCTTGGGGCGACCCTGATTCACCTGTGGCTTGGAGCTGGGAGCAGCTGTGGTGAGCTAGGTCCCGGGTGTCATTGCTTTTAGTAGCAGAGCTGGAGGGTCTGACATTTATAAAGGAGGACGTTAGTGTTCTCTCCGGTGGCTCTGGGGTCTCGGGTCTCCAGACTGACCCTCGCTGGGTTCTCTCTCCAACATAGAGCAAGAGGAGTCAGGGAAGATCAGCGCCAAGCAAAACTATGACGGGTATTGCAAGAAGCGGTACAGAGTCACTCCGGGAGAGGAGTGGGGACACTCAGAGCTGAATCACCAACAAATCTGGGGTACAGTCACATTATATGGGGTTGGGGCCCATCCCCAACCCCTGCTTGGGTCACTGTGTCATTGGCTATTGGTCTTGATGCTAGGGAACTGGGTTTGGTGGGCTGTAGGGGAATTTTCCATCAACTAGTTTAGCAGCTCCTTTTGGGGAAGTGACCTTACTGAAGGGGAGCTTTAAGGAGCAGGCTGTAGCTACACAGACACCAGTGTGAAACTACAGGCTGTCAGCATGGCTGCTGTGACACAGAGGCCATGTCTCCTCTTCTTAGAGGGCCCAGTCCTTTATCTGACCCTCCCTATGGGTCTCAGGTGTCCCTACATGAGGAGAGTTTTCATTGGAAATAAGAATAGCTCCCTGATTCTTGGAAGCATCCTGAGTGGTGGCCAGGTGCTGCTCAATCCAGAGCTAATTAGAGATGACCAGAGCACAGTAGTTGCTCAATTACTTAATGTCCACCAATCACAGGTGACTTTGTGTATTGAAAATGACATTTTGAAACTCAGGTTCTCAAACCAGTTTTCTTACCTTGTAAGGTTTAAAGAAACTGGGATTTTAGACAGAAAGTGGTTATTTTGTACTTGAAGTCGCTGGAAACTGGGGAGCTTGGTAGGGAGTGACTGCAGCTCCTTGTTGTAGGGAAGGCTGCCTTCCCTGCTTCCTGAGGGTGTGCATTCTTGGTCTCTGTATAGTTTGCTACCTCTCATTTTAATTCTGATCAATATGGCTTATTACACAACTCTGCCTCAGGCTGTTTTCCCTCGCTAGGTGCTTATTCCTAAGGGAGCAAAAGAAACTATTCTTTACAATCAGACTATGTAACTGAGGTCTTCCAGAGAGTTTAGAATGCTGAGGAAAATGGTGGGGATGTTATCCTATTACCAATGTGGAAAGAGGTGGTATTTTCTGTCAAAAGATACAATTAAAATATCTCCATTTTATAAGAATCCCTACTTATGTGAAGTCCTAGTTTTGTAAAATGTACATGTGCCTCTTTCAGCACTCTTTGAAAACTTGAGATGAAAGGCTATGCGCCTGGGCCGGTGAGATGGCTCAGCGGCGTAAGCGCCTGCCTTGCAAGCGCGAGGGCCCGAGTTCGACTCCCGGAACCCACATACGAAAAAAGGGGCCGGTGATATCGCTCAGTGGCACGGGTGCCTGTTGGCGCGCGAAGTCCTGAGGTCGTCCCCCTGGTACCCACAAAAAAAAAAAAAAAAAAAAAAAAAAAAAAAAAAAAAAAAAAGGCTATGCGCCTGTCTACCTGCTGTAAAACTTTGTGACAAAGGCTTTCTGGATCACAGAATTTAGCAACCATGACCTCATGAAGCTGATCCATCAGGTTAGGTCATGAGGCCCCGCCCCCACCAATGAGTGCGAGGCCAGTGTGCTTCAGGGGTAAAAGGCAGCCTGCTCAGCCTGCTTGCTCGCCATTGTCTGGCTGTTCTCCCTTCTGCAGAAGGACATTTCAACTCACTGAGAAACTTTTGAAAGTAATTTTTAATTTGTCCTGTTCGTGACACCAGAGTATTCGTGTCCAACACTAAGTGAGCGGAAAGCATTCTTGCTAAGGACAACTTTCTGAAAGTGCTGTGTGTTAAACCTAAACTGAGAAACACATTGAACTGGGGCATCTGCATGGACATGGCCATGTGATCCTGGCAGTGGAGGGAAGGGCAAGGGCTGTCATCCCTGAAATCATTGCTATCCTTGCACTGTTTCTACACATTGATTTATAATTGAAATGTTGATTGAGATGGACTCTATAAACAAGCGCTGAAGCAGAGGTACATCCCCACAGTGAGGGTCTACAGGCACATGAAAGAATAGGAATAAAAGGGATTTTCGAATAGGTAGGGACAAAGGGGAGGAAAAAGGAAATGGGGGAGCAGAGGTTGTGGGAGGGTGGTATAATCAGCAACTATAACAGTGAACCCCTTACCCTGAGGTCAGATTATTCTCAGAGTGACAATAATAGAAGGATTGTGTGCTGCCTTGGCCTGAGAGTGGGTCAGAGGTCACAGGCCTAAAGAAAGCAGGGGAATCTAGTAACAGATTCTGTGAATATGTCTTCTGTTACTACTGATCAGTTCACATAATCATTTGTGAGGCAAGATTGGAAATTAGGAAACTGGTCTTGTAGGTTTAATAACAGGGTGGGCATCATCACTGAAGTAGAATGGGAAGGGGTTTCTCTTGGATACAAAGATTTCAAGGTGTGTTTGAAGGTTTTTATTATATCTAGGAATCTGTCCATTTCTTCTGCATTTTCCATCCTAGTAGAATATAAATTTTCAAAATAGGTATAGATGATCTTCTGGATTTCTGCAGGGTCCGTCGTGATATCACCGTTTTCATTTTCAATTGCATGGACTTGAGTCTTCTTTTTTTTAATAAGGTTGGATAAGGGTTTGTCATATTTATTCTTTCAAAGAACCAACTCTTTGCTTCATTGATTCTTTGTATTATTAGTCTCCAATATGTTAATTTCTGCTCTGATCTTTATAATTTCCTCCTCTGTACGGGCTTTTGGCTTAGCCTGCTCTTCTTTTTCTAGAAGTTCGGGGTTTGCCATTAAGTTGTTTATTTGCGCTTGCTCTATTTTCCTGATATAGGTATTTAATGCTATAAATTTCCCTCTTAGGACTGCTTTCATTGTATCCCATAAGTTCTGGTATGTTGTACTGTCATTATCATTCAGTTGTAGAAAGTGTCTAATTTCTTTAATTTCATCTGTGACCCATTGGTTGTTCAGGAGGGTGCTGTTTAATTTCCATGTGTTTAGGGAATTTATGTGATTTCTTTTGCCATTGATTTCCAATTTCATTGCAATATGGTCTGATAATACGCATGGGATAATTTCAATTCCTTTGCATTTAAGCAGGTTTTATGAGCTAGTATGTGGTCTATTTTGGAGAACGTCCCGTGTGCAGCTGAGAAGAATGTGTATTCTGATGTTGTGGGGTGGAACACTCTGTAGACATCTACTAAGTCCATTTGTTCAAAAGTTTGGTTCAGTTCTAGTATTTCATTGTTGATTTTTTGTCTAGTTGATCTGTCTTTTTGTGACAGTGGAGTATTGAGATCCCCCAATATAATTTTATTAGTGCTTATTTGATTTTTCATGTCCTTTAATACTTGTTTTATATAGTTGGGTGCACTGATATTTGTTGCATATATATTTATGATTGTTATCTCTTCCTCTTGGATTGTTCCCTTTACAAGGATGTAATGACCGTCTTTATCTCTCTGAATCATTCTCGGCTTGAAATTCACTTTGTCTGCAAAAAGAATAGCTACCCCTGCTTTTTTCTGGGTTCCTGTCACATGGAGTGTTGTTTTCCATCCTTTGACTTTCAGTCTATGAATTTCTTTCTGAATTAAATGTGTTTCTTGTATACAGCATATTGTTGGATCTTGCTTCTGATCCATTTTGCCAGTCTGTGCCTTTTGATTGGTGAATTGAGACCATTAACATTGATGGCTAAAACTGATGTGTACGGACTTATACTTGTCATGTTGTTTTTCTGTTATTGGCTCCCCCTCTTGTTTTTTTTCCCTCCCTGTTTAATTGTTCTGCCTGGTGCATTCCTTCTGTTGGGGTTCCTGGAGTTGTCGTCCTTGTTATCTCTTTGTAGAATGTCCTTCAAAACATTTTGGAGTGCTGGTATGGTGGTCATAAATTTTCTCAGCTGTTCTTTGTCATGGAAGTATTTTATTTCTCCATCAGTTTTGAAAGATAGTTTTGGGTACATCAATCTGGGTTGAAAGTTATTCTCCTTTAGAACTTGAAATACATCATTCCAAGCTCTTCTTGACTTAAGGGTTTATGGTGAAAAGTCAGCTGTGATTCTGATGGGTTTTCCTTTATAGGTGATTTGTCTCCTCTCCCTAACTGCTTTTAAGATTCTACTCTTGTGTTGAATTTCTGGAATCTTGACTTTGATATGTCTGGCTGAAGAATTTATTTGATCATGGCTAATTGGTGTTCTATAAGCCTCATTTATCTGTACGTCAATTCTTTTTCTCTACCAGGGAAATTTTCTGTTATAATGTCTGTGAATAATGTCCTGATTGCATTTATGCTATCTTCTGCTTTTTCATTGACTCCAATCTTATTTTCTTTGCCTCATCCAGCAGCTGCTGGATTTTTCATTGTCACTTGCTATTTTTAAGAATTCTTTCTTTTCAGGATCACTAATTGCAAGCCTGTCTTCTATATCTGAGATCCTGTCCTCACATTGGCTTAATCTGCTACAAATACTTTCAATGGAATTTTTGTTCTCCTGCATATCTGCTTGAATCTGCCTTATAGATTCCATTTCTTTCCTATTCTGAGCATTCGTGGCTTCCATCATTTTCTTAAGCTCATCTATTTTTTTGTCTGTATCTGCTCTAGCGTCCTTAAGCATGGTCTTCATTGTGCACATTGTCTCTGCAGTTATCTGTGAAATTATTTCTCATTTAGTTTTTCTAGAGCCTCATTGAGTTGCTTTGTTAGCACTTCAGAGATGCCTGGTGGGTGGCTTTCAGATTTTCCCACCTCACTGTCCCCTGGGTTTGCCTTTGGTGAACTGGATGTATGGGGTTGCATCTTGTTTAAGTGTCGTCTCATTTTCTTTTCTTTCTTTAGTTTAATTCCTGGGGTGATGTTTGTAAATTGCCTGTGATAGGTTGCTTTATTGCTAGTATTTAAAACCCTAAGGAGATGACTACTTCTCTGAGGTATCTTCCAGGTGTAGCTTAGTTTTGGGTTTTTTTTTGTGTGTGTGTGTGTGGGTACCGGGGGGTCGACCTCAGGACCTCGCAGGCCAGCAGGCGCCCATGCCGCTGAGTGATATCACCGGCCCCTTTTTTGTATGTGGGATCCGGGAGTCGAACTCGGGCCCTCGCGCTTGCCGGGCAGGCGCTTAAGCCGCTGAGCCATCTCACCGGCCCTAGTTTTGGGTTTTGAGCCTGTTGCAAGGTCCTACCTCTTCTATTTGTTGGACATGAGAAGTTACTGCCTCTTTGGCCCATCCTTGGTTCTTTGGTACTGTGCCACAGTATTTTCTGTGATCCTTAGACATTCTCAGTCATGGAATATCAGGAAGAAAAGCTGTTTAGAACAATTATGTCACTTTTGTCTATAGTGGTACCAAAAGCATCAAACACAGCCTAGAAAATGACAGACTGAGCTAACCAGTTATTTGCCACTTTTAACCGTATAAACTAGATTTGTGGTTATATAACAAAATCTAAAACATAGCAGAAAATTATATGCAGTATACAAGTCCTTAATATGTCAATTTTGCCCTCAGGAGTTTTAAATTTAAAATGAGTTAAGGAGGAATGGAGAGTTGGAAGAAGAGGAAGGAATTAGATGTAAGGCTGGAGGACCAAGAGAGAGCCCGCTAACATTGGGAAACTGGTGCAGAGGACTGGTGGGAAAGAGAAGGAAGGGATACGAGGAAGAACAGATCAGAACCACAGTGACAGGGGTTAGAGGCTCTGTTTACACTCATATAAAAAAAGATCAAACAATGAAGGAAAGAACAGACAAAAAAGAAAAAAAAAAACACCACCACCAGAACAAAAAGCAAACGAGAGGGGGGTAAAAATAGTTCACTTCCAGGGCTGTGTCTTGCTGTAGAGACTGGGGACAGAGTCCTGTTCAGTGCGGATCTGTCCCCACAAGTGGTGGCTGCCGTGTTCCGTGTTAGCCCCCCCACAGTGGGGCCTGGCAGTCGCTCTCGCATGGGCTGCTGGACTTCACTCAGCAGCAGCTGGTGCAGTGCTGCACCGCCATGTCTCGCGTCCCTCCGTGGAGGCCCCCGGGGTCGCTGGCAGTCACCGTGTCTGCAGGTTCGAACCTTTTCTTTCACACCCGAGTCCCGACCCAGGGAGAAGGCGCCGGCGGCCTCCTCCTTCTTCTTTGTTGCGGTTTCTCTCTCCACTCTCTCCTGTGCCCCAAACTGCACTTCAGATCCTTCCTGGGTCCAGGGGGGCTGCTTCCCTCTTTCTTGTCCTCCCCTGGCCGCTATATCCCAGCATCTGAACGGCGACACTAAGAGAAGCTAGCTGTCTGCTTCTCCACAGTCCACCATCTTCACTCCCGCCTGAACCTTTTTAGTAGATGCGTAAATGTGTATGAAGTTTCGTGTTTTAATATTAGCATATCTACCCTCATAAAACTTGAATTGAGGGATTAGGATATAACTTGTGACAACTTTTCTAGTATATGCAAAAATCTGTTTAAAACAAAGTAGTACAAAAAATTAAGATATAAAGCAAATGAAAAACAATTGAGTTGGGTAGAATTTAAGTTGTGTTAAATTCTGAATCTAGATGTTTATTTCCATGGGCATTGAATTATCCTCAATATCCAATGTGGGAAAATAGCATAAATTGCGCTTTGGTGGTTCTGTTACTGCACTTTCCCTTACTGTGAAAAATTATTCACATTGTGCCTATAGCTTGTAATCTGAGCAAGTACTTTGAAGATAACAATACACAATATATTAACCATTGTTAATTTCCTATTATATTTTTATGAAATTCTATCATCGTTTTAATTTTTTTTCTCTTTAAAAGAAAAAAATTAATCACATAAAGTACAAAAAAAGATTTACTTTGGGTCAGCTTCCTTCTTTTTACTGCATGGTCAGTGGATTTATTCCTTATAGTCACAGAGCAGGCAGAAAAAGCAATAGAGGGGGAAAACTGTTCAACTTCATTGTCATCTTGGAAAAGAGTATGAGAAAGACAAAAATGAGTGTGAGGAGTGCAGTGCACCATTCTAGAGCAAAATCCCAGCGGCCTTCTTCCTCTGGTGCATCAATAAATTCATCTACTGACAAGATGAGAATCTGCAGTATGCACTTACCCTCAAAACAACCAAGCAGCTTGCACCCAAGGCTTTACTTCATGGTATTTAGAGGACATTTTACTTTGAATCCATAACAGTGTTGAAATGCATAGAGATGGTGGGTTTTATTTATACAACATAGTTGTATTTAGTCTCAACAAGAAGGATTTCCTACAAGGTGTGGCGGCACATGCCTGTAACTCCAGAACTCAGGAGGCTGAGTCAGGAGGATTGCTTCAAGTTTGTTTCAGCCAGGGCTGCAAAGTGAGTTCAATTCCAGCCTGAACTGCATAGTGAAACCCTGCCTCAAAAATAAATAAAAAATGATTTCCTGCAATTTATGACAACATGGTTTAACCTGGAGATCATTAAGTTAAATATTCCAAACGTAGAAAGTTACATCATGATCATCATGATCACATTGCATTCATCATCTAGAATCTCAACCTAGCAGAAGCGGAGAGTTTAATGATGGTTGTAATGTATGGATATTTAAAAATTGGGAGATGCTAGTGAAAAGGTACAGTGTTTTTCTGCTATATATAAGCAGGTTCTGGAGATGTCATAGTCACACAGGAAATGATATAGTGTCTCATATAATACCAAAATTGCAAAGCCAGTATTTTCTAGCTTATTCAGCACATACTCAGAAGGTAACTGAGTTAGGTGATATGCTAACTAGGTAGGATTTGGGAAACATTTTGCAATATACACAGATTTGAACATAGTTAATTATATCCTTTGTGAGTAGACTTTTACATTTCATGCCATGTCCAGTGCAGCTCTCAAAGTTTCTGTGGTGAAGGATGGCGAGAGGATGGAGAAAAAAGATAAGACAAAAGCTGAGGTCAGGTGGAGCCCTCTTCCAGTGGGAGGAAATGAACTAACTGCTCAACCACAGCAGTGCATTTTTTTATACATTTGTCCTGTGACAGCCCTTTGCTTAACTTGCTCACCTCAATGACGTTACATTCTAATGGGAGCAGTGAGCTTAATATTATACAACGTAGAATGGTTATTTTCTACCAATCATGGATGTCCTAGTATTTAAATCCCTACAGAATATTAACAGATAATAGTTACATATTTTACACAGAAAATTAGAAATCAAAAGCCATACATAATATTGTAGCATGACTATCATGATGACATTTTGTAATACACTTAAATTTTCATTTTGAGATAGTGTAACCTTTTTTAATCAATCATCTCTATGTAACATAAGGTTTTTACCTCATTTGCTGTCCTTTAATTGGATATACATCACATAAGTTTTGTTAGAGACAGATGTCTGAATCTGAAAGAAAAGTCTCTCACTGTGAACAGTCCTTAGTCCACACCTCAGAAGACCCACACGTCTGCAGGCATGAATCCATTCAGTGTAATCAGTTGTCCTAGCCATACGGAAAACTTTGTCCCAGAGCATTTTTAAATAAAAAACCTTATTGTCTAGAAAACTTAATCTTTTGATGTATGAGTAATATAAACATGTTACAATGATATTTCAACAAGATTTACTGGGGTGTCTCCTGTAAGGCTATGAAAATCACCAGGGCTTCCTATTAATGAACAAAAGCTGGGATAATTTTTCCCAGGCAGCTGCCCCTTTATTGATCAAAGGGAATCTTGACCACTAATTCTCCAAGCCTGAAAGGTCCCTTTAGTCACCTTAACACATTTCTGATGGCCTCTTTCAAAACCCTCTGTGATGTCAAATTGACTAGCTGGCCACTGAGGTGGAAGCATGCTTTTAAATCTGGAACCCAAATTAAATTTTGAACAAATGATCCAAAAATGCAAAAAATTGTTGAGCCCAAATGAAAACAGCTGTTTATGGATGTGACAAACAAGTATGCAGCTTAACAGATTAGACAAACCTCTTACAAAATCAGGGCACACTCAAATATATTTTTTACCAAAATGAATTATAATAACTTACAATTTTAGAAGTTTATAATTACAAGTAGACTAGTTAGAATTATTTGTAGGTCATTTAGCAGAGATCTCATGAATTTGAAAGGAATAAAATCTTGTATCTATAATTAATATTTTTTTGCATTTAATTTTGTCTGAAGAATACTAATAACTTTCATGTCCCTTTCAGCTCAGTTATCTCCATATGCTGTGTCACCTTCGTAGACCTTTGGTTCCCATTTTTGGTTACCATCTCCTGGGCATCCTGGGTCAATTCCACTAATTGGCCCCTGGTTGGGTCTGGCCCCATCCTTGTCTCTTGGTCCTGGCATTGTCTCCAAGGCATCACTGTCACAGGACTGAGCTTCAGCTTCTTTTTTTTATTTTGTGGGTGCCGGGGGTCAAACTCGGGACCTTGTGCTTGTGAGCAGGTGCTTGGGCTGCTGAGTAATATCACCGGCCCTTTTTTTCCTTTGTATGTGGGTACCAGGAGTTGAACTCAGGACCTCGTGCTTGCCAGGCAGGTGCTTATGCCGCTGAGCTACCTCACCAGCCCGAGCTTCAGCTTCTTGAGAGGTGGAATCGACTCCTCCTCTGGCCTGGGTCTGTGACACAGCCAGACAGCATGCTCTGGCACCCAGATAGGCCATTCAGCATTCTCATGCATACCCTCTACCACAAGTGAGTAGCAGGCTGGGTCCCTTCCATTGTCCAGTATGAAGCTCTTTCCACAATAGTTAATCCCCCAGTCCTAAACACACTTTAGCTATTCCTTTCCAATCACTTCAGGCCGTAATCTGTTGCCCTAGGAGCTCTTTTAACCCTAGGGTAAAAGGGGCTGTGGGACCACAAGTAGCAGCAGCTTGCTTTAATTCCTTTAGGATACAGCCTCATGAAGGGTACAGCCTCATGAAGACACACTACTTGTTCCAGGTTATTGGGGGCTCGAAGTTCAGTAACAGGGTAGATATGTTGAGAACCCTCCATGGACTCCCGGACCTGTCTGGCCTCCTTTAATGCCAATTGCAAGAGAGAGAGAGAAAATGGCTCCACTCCTTGAGAGAAGGAAATTCCACCCCATGGTGCAGCAAAATTTCTCTGAGCTGAAAAGGCGCAAGTCTGCTCAAGGGTCATCTAAATTCATTGGGCATTGTAAAATAGAATTCGCCACGAAACTTTCCTCCAGTGAGAAAGGATCTTTTTTTTTACCTCCACTCCTCCTGCCCGATCTGATTGAACAAAGTCAGAGGGTTTAAGCTCTATTAGGGGAGGCTACTTTTCTGCCATCATTTTTCCGCTTAGGACTTGGTTTTAAAGTAGTGCTCTGAACCAAATCCTTTGTGGTTGTCTCAACAAGCGTACAACCATTAAGACACTCCCTAATGCAAGTCACAGAATAAAGGAAATACAGGAATCAAGAATACAACAAAGAGTTGCACATACCTCTGTGATTCTTGAATCTGTTTGCTCCATGTTTTATACCTGGTGATATCAATATCAGTGCACCTCTGTGATCAATATTGATGCTATCAATGCACTTCTCTCCCTTTTGTGCACAAAATGAGAAGCGTCCCCTCACCTATTTCTTCTTACCCGGTCCCTGTTCAGGCACCAATATGCTGCATCCAGCGCAGCTCTCAAAGTTCTTGGGGGAAGGATGGTGGCAGGATGGAGAAATAAAGATAAGAGACAATGTACAGAAAGCTGAGGTCAGGTAGAGCCCTCTTTCCGGATGGGAGGGAAGGAACTGCTGAATCACCACAATGTGTTTATGTATACATATGCCATGTGACAACCCTTTGCTTAACCTGCTCGCCTCCTATGCCCCATATTCTCAGGGCTGGAACACCTGTTTGCCCCGGGCACTCTGTGCCCTCAGGGCATTCCTTGGGCTCCTTGTGCTCTCAGCTCTGCACGTGTGAATGACGACTAGCTCAGCTGCTCCTGACAATTTCAGGCAGTTTACAATCATGTTGTGGAAGGGGTCGAGCACATAATTCAGCCTCATTCATTTTGAGCCCACTTCCCTCCCACCTTCCTCCCTCATCCTTTAAATCCCCTTTCCCCATTTTTGATCTCGTTGATACTATTCATCTTATTTCATGTTTAAGACAGAATATTTACTTCATTGAGGTTATTAGCTTCCTATTCATGGCATGCATTCTATTTAATTCACCTTCCCCTCCCCCTCTCCTCTCAACCTTAGGATCCGGGACCACTTCCCATCTGCAGGAGTTCTAGCCCCTATTGTCCTCCTATTGACCCATTTTGTGCTTTCTATTTGTACTTTGCCTTACTCAAATGAGACATACTCTGTGGTATTCAAGATTGTATATCTGATTTAATTCATTCCATCTTTTATTTTTCAGGTGCATCCATTTTCCCTCAAATGGCACAAAATTTTCCTACTTTATACTTGAATATTACTCCATAATGTAGAGATACTGCATTTTCTTTATTCAACCATGTGTTGATGGTATGCAGGCTGCTTCCAGGATGTAGCTATTATGAGCTGTTCTGCTGTAAACATTGTTTTGTATGTATTGTGGTAGCATCATGACTTTAGCCCTTTGGGAAAGATACCTAGAAGAGGGATAAGCTGGGTTATATAGGATTTCTAATTGTAGTTCTTTGAGGAATTTCCATACTGATATCCACAGCAGTTATACTAGTTTACATTCCCACCAACAATGCAACAGTGTTCCTTTTTCCACAACCAAATCAGCATTTGTTATTTTTGATTCTTGATGACTGCCATTTTTCTGTTGGTAGATGGAACCTTAGTGTTGCTTTACTTTGCATTTCTCTAAGGCCCAGATACGTTGAACATTTTTTTCCTACGGTTTTTGGCCATTTGTATTTCTTCCTCTCTGAAGTGTCTGTTCAGTTCAACTGCCCATTATCGATTGGTCCCTTCATTTTAGTTGGTTTAGTTTTATTTTTTGAATTCTTTATGTAGTCTAGATATTGGTCTACTATCTGAGCAGGAGCTGGTAACTATTTTTTCCCATTCTGTAGTTTTTCTGCTCACTCTACTCATTGATTCCCTTCCTGTATGAAGCTTTGAAGTTTGCTGTACTCCCATTTGTTGATTCTTGCTTTTATTTCTTGTGTAATTGCAGTTTTGTTTAGAAAATTGTTTCTAACCCTAATGGCTTCAAGTGTTTTACCTACTGTAACTTCCAGTGGGTTCAGCAGTTCTGTTTTAATGTTTAGATCTTTGATCCATTTTGATTTGAGTTTAATAGATAGCAAGAAGTGTACGTCCAATTTCAATCTTCCACAAACAGGTATCCTGTTTCCCCAGCCCCATTTGTTCCCTGGGCTCTTGTTCCTCCAATGTATGCTTTTAGCACATCGGTCACAGAGCAAATAACTGCATGCATAGGGCTGTTTCCCAGTTCTCTGTTCTCTTCCACTGACCCATGTCCCTTTTTCTTCCAGTGCCATTCCATTTTTATCCATTTTGCTTTGAAGTGGAGCTTACATTCTGTTACTGCAATTCCTCCTGCTTTGCTCTTCTTGCCCAACATTGCTTTTGCCATGCTGTGTCTTCTGGTTACATATGAATTTTAGAACTGTTTTCTTCAGATTGTGAATCATGTTGTCGGTATTTTGATAGGCACTGCATTGAATGTGTACAGCAGTTCTGGGAGTATGGCCATTTTGACAATATTGATTGTCAAAGGAGCAGGGAACACCTTTCCATTTTCTGGTGTCCTCTCCTATCTCCTTTCTCAGAGTACGATAGTTTTCTTTGTAGAGTGTTGGGAGCAAAGGTGTCTGAGCCTCGGGTATTTAGGACAAGGCCACTGCTTCTCATGAGTTCGGCAGGGCCCCGTGAGAAGTGTATGGAGCTCAGGGAGCAGACACACAAAGTGAGCTGGCATTTGAACCTTTTGCTTTCGATAATACAGTAGGCATTTCTATATGCAACTTCCACTCGTGAACCTGTTTGCCCCATGTTTTACACCTGATGAAATCAGTACACCTCTCTCCCTTTTGTGTGCACAGCTGGAGGTGTCCTCTCACCTGTGAAATAATGAGTCTATATTATCTCCTCTTGTTCCCCGTGTAACCACCAAGGTGTGAGGTTTTGTTGAAAGTAGATGTGTTTCCTGTTCCAGATCTTACCCTCCCCTGAAATTCCCCTAAACAGCCACCTATGCTGATTGTATAAATAAAGCTCTGTGGTCGTTGGGCAGTCCTTTCTCCCATCAGGAGAGGGGCGCCACCTGACCCCAGCTTTGTGCATCTTGACACTCATCTTCATTTCTTCATCCTCCACTGTCCTCCCTCCAGACTTTCAAGAGCCACACTGGACATGGCAGTAGACGTCTTTCACTTCACTGGTTTGGTCAATACCTAGGTATGCAATGTTTCTTAATGTTACCATGTATAGTACTGTTTCCATAATTTCATTTCCATTGAGTTCATTATTGGTGTACACGAATGCTCTTGATGTTTGTGTTTGGATGTTGTATCCTGCTAAATGACTCAAATTGAATATTACTTTTAAGGGTCTTTCAGTGAAATTCTTTGGATTTTCTATGTAGAGTATTATACTATCTGCAAGTGATGATAATTTGAGTTCTTTGTCTCCTATGTGTAGCCCTTTTATTTGTATCTCTTGCCTGATTCCCCTGGCTAAATTTTAAATACTATGTTGAGTAAAATTGGTGATAGTGACATCCTTGTCTTGTTGCTGATTTGAGAGTGAATGCTTTCAGTCTTTCCCCATTTAATGTGATCTTGGCCTTTTTTTAAGGAAAAAAGGTAAAATTCCTTAACAAAATAATAGAATAACAATAGTTAATCCATTGCATGATGTTATCTTTAAAGTATTTGCTCAGAGTAAAAGATATGGGCATAAAAATTTCTCCAATTGATATTAGAACAAGCCTTCATTTTTCAAAGAACTAAGAGACACTAATGGCATTACTGACTTGCATTGTTTTCCCTTCCCTTCTGACCTTTCTCCTTTCCCCATCTTAGTTCCTTTTTGCTTTTGAACAATTTCTTCCCATTTCACAATATCTATTGTACATTTGAGACCTTATTTACTCTTTCAGTTTCTCACACCATGAAGACAATACTATTTTTATATGTGTGCTTCTGATTTATTTTACTTTTTAGTATGGTCTCAAGTTGCATCCATTTACCTATAAAAGTCTCAAGTTTATCCTTTTTTTTTTTTTTTGTGGGTACCAGGGGGTCGACCTCAGGACGTCGTGCGCCAGGAGGCGCCCGTGCCACTGAGCGATATCACCGGCCCCTTTTTCGTATGTGGGTTCCGGGAGTCGAACTCGGGCCCTCGCACTTGCCAAGCAGGCGCTTAAGCCGCTGAGCCATCTCACCGGCCCAAGTTTATCCTTCTTTATGGCTGAGTAGTATTCCATTTTATAAAAAGACCACATCTTTTTTATCCATTCCTTAGTTGATGGGCATTTGGATTGCTTCCAAGATCTAGCTATTAAAAATTGTGCTGCTATAAACATGGGTGCACATATGTTGCTGTGGTATGATGATATTTTTAATTCTTCTGGGAAAATACCCAGAAGGGGAATAGCTGTGTTGAATGGGACCTCTAATCCTTGTTTTTTGAGGAATCTCCACACTGATTTCCACAGTGGTTGTACCAGTCTACATTCCCACCAACAGTGGAGAAAGGTTCCTTTTTCACCACAGCCCCTCCAGCATTTGTTATTGATTGATTTCTTGATGATAGCCATTCTTTTTGCAGGGGGATAGAATCTCAGTGTTGTTTAAATTTGCTTCTCTTGAATGACCAATGATATTGAACAGTTTTTGTATATTTATTTTGGCTATTGACTTTCCATAAATAGGTTTTATGAAATTCAGGTATTGTAATCTTATACCTGTTGTCTTCAGGGTTCTTATTCTAGAGAGGTGTTGAATTTTATTCAGATTTTTCTGCATCTATTAATATGATCATGTATGTGGTTTTGACCTTACTTCAATTTATACAATGTATTACATATATTGATTTCCATATATTCAACCATTCTTGCATCTCTGGGATAAAATTTATTTGGTTATGATGCA
The DNA here is from genome assembly GCA_028451465.1 of Erethizon dorsatum. Lineage (NCBI taxonomy): Eukaryota > Metazoa > Chordata > Mammalia > Rodentia > Erethizontidae > Erethizon > Erethizon dorsatum. The sequence continues at coordinate 142,106,763 of CM051842.1, forward strand.
TGACCTTTTTGTTTATGTGCTGCCTTCAATTCACAAATACTATGTTGAAGATATTCGCATCTATGTTCAATAAGGTATTAGCCTATAGTTCATGGGTCTTTAACTGGTTTTGAAATCAATATGATGCTGGCTTCGCTTCAATAAATGAATTTGAAAGCACTCCACAGCTTTCACTTTCTTTGAAGAGGCTTAGTATAGGTGTTATCTTTAATTTCTTTGTGAAATTCAGCAGTGAATTCATCAGGTCATGTGCTTTTTTATTTGGTAGATTTTTTATTACTATCTTAATTCCTTTGCTTTTTATTGGGTTGTTATTCATATTTGTATCTTCCTGGGTTAGTTTTGGCAATTTGTATGAGCCTAGAAATCTGTAAATTTCTTCAAAATTTTCCAATTTATTAGAATAAAATTTTCATACCAGCTGTTGTCTTCTGAGTTTTGATGCTGTCTGTTGTGATTTTGTAATTTTCTTTTTTTTTTTTTTATTTTAAAGAGAAGAAAAAACAAAACAAATCAAAAGAAGAACAAATTTTCAAACAAACATAATAGGAGGGTAACAATAGTTAATACATTACGTATTACTATCTTTAAGTTAGTTATTCAGGACACCAGACATTAGCATTCAATTGTCCAAACATTATTGGCACAAACCTTACTCTTCAATGAACTAAGTAAAAATGGTAGTGTATCTATCTTAACCATCTTATATATATATATATATATATATATATATATATATATATATACAATTTTTTTCCCTTTCCCTTCTTTCTTTTCCCTATTCCAGTCTCTCTTTCCTTTTGACCAGTTTCTTTTTGATTCACCATGTCTATTGTACATTTTGGATCTTATTTACTCTTTCAGTTTCTCATACTAGAGAGATAATATGATGCTTACACATGTGCTTCTGGTTTATTTCACTTATGAGTATTTTCTCGAGTTGCATCCATTTACCTATAAAAGTCTCCAGTTTATCCTTCTTTATGGCTGAATAGTACTCCATTGTATAAAAATACCACATCTTTCTTATCCATTCCTCAGTTGATGGGCATTTGGGTTGTTTCCAAGATCTGGCTATTACAAATTGTGCTGCTATAAACATGGGTGCACATATATCGCTGTGGTACGATGTTTTTAATTCTTCTGGGAAGATGCCCAGAAGGGGAATAGCTGGGTCAAATGGGACCTCCAACCCTAGTTTTCTGAGGAATCTCCACACTGACTTCCACAGTGGCTGTACCAGTCGACACTCCCACCAACAGTGAAGAAGGGTTCCTTTTTCCCCACAGCCCCTCCAGCATTTGTTATTAGTTGATTTCTTAATAGTAGCCATTCTTTCTGGGGTGAGATGGTATCTCAGTGTTGTTTTAATTTGCATCTCTCGAATGACTAGTGATGTTGCACATTTTTTTGTATATTTATTTGCCATTAGTATTTCTTCATCTGAGAAATGTGTATTCATCTCAGATGCCCATTTTTGGAGTGGGTCTTTAAATTTGGGAGGTCTGATTTTTTTGAGTTCTTTATATGTTCTCGATAGTAATCCTTTGTCTGAGGAACAGCTGGCAAACATTTTTTCCCACATTGTGGGTTGTCTCTTCACTCTGTTGGTGGTTTCTCTTGCTGTGCAAAAGCTTTTTAATAAGATGAGATCCCAGTTATTGATTCTTTGGGATAGTTCCCGTGCGGTTGAGTTTTTATTCATAAAGTCTTTGCCTACACCAATGTCTCCAAGGGTTTTACCTATCCTACCTTCCAGCAGATTTAATGTTTCTGTTTTAATATTTAGATCTCTGATCCATTTTGAATTTAGTTTAGTGCATGGTGAAAGATATGGATCTAGTTTTAATCTTCGGCATGTGTAGAGCCAGTTTTTCCAGCACCATTTATTAAAGAGGCTATCTTTCTTCCAGCGAATGTGTTTGGCACCTTTGTCAAAGATAAGGTGGCTTAGTATGTCTGGGGTTGTTTCAGCATCTTCTAATCTGTTCCATTGATCTTCAGGTCTGTTTTTTTGCCAGTACCACACTGTTTTTATCACAGTAGCTTTATAGTATAATTTCAAGTCGGGGATAGTGATGCCCCCTGCCTTGCTTTTGTTGCCCAGAATTGCCTTTGCTATTCTAGGTCTCTTCTGATTCCAAATGAATTTTAGGATTGTTTTCTCTAATTCTGTGAGATATGCTGTTGGAATTTTGATTGGAATTGCATTAAATCTGTATAACAATTTTGGAAGTATGGCCATTTTCACTATATTGGTTCTTCCTATCCAGGAGCAAGGGATATCTTTCCATTTTCTGATATCCTCTTCAATCTCCTTTCTCAGAGTACTGTAGTTTTCAGTATAGAGGTCTTTTACATCCTTCGTGAGGTTGATTCCTAGGTATTTCATTTTTTTGGATGTTATTGTGAAAGGTATTGTTTCCCTAATTTCTCTTTCAGTAAGTTTGTTATTTGTGTACAGGAAGGCTATTGACTTTTGAGTATTGACTTTGTATCCAGCTACACTACTGAATTTGCTTATTAAATCTAGCAGTTTTTTAGTGGAGTTTTTGGGGTCTTCTGTGTAGAGTATCATGTCATCTGCAAATAATGATAATTTAACTTCTTCCTTTCCAATCATTATTCCTTTTATTTCTTTCTCTTGTCTAATCGCTCTGGCTAAAGTTTCCAGAACTATGTTGAATAAGAGTGGGGACAGTGGACATCCTTGTCTTGTTCCTGATTTTAGAGGGAAGGCTTTCAGTTTTTGGCCATTTAGTATAATATTGGCTGTTGGTTTGTCATAGATAGCTTTTACCAGATTGAGATAAAGACCCTCTATTCCAATTTTCTGTAGGGTTTTTATCATGAAAAGGTGCTGGACTTTGTCAAAAGCTTTTTCTGCATCTATTGAGATGATCATGTGATTTTTGTCTTTGGTTCTGTTAATATGCTGTATTACATTTATTGATTTACGTATGTTGAACCATCCCTGCATCCCTGGGATGAATCCAACTTGGTCATGGTGTATAATCTTCTTGATGATTTGTTGGATTCTGTTTGCCAGTATCTTATTAAGGATTTTTGCATCTATGTTCATTAGGGAGATTGGCCTGTAGTTCTCTTTCTTAGTTGGGTCCTTCTCTGGTTTTGGTATCAGGGTAATGCTTGCTTCCAGGAATGAATTTGGGAGTATTGCTTCCCTTTCAATTTCATTGAAAAGTTTGAGAAGTAGGGGCGTTAGGTCTTTAAATTTCTTGTAGAATTCGGCAGTGAATCCATCAGGGCCTGGGCTTTTCTTTGTTGGGAGGTTTTTAATTACATCTTCAATTTCATTGGCTGATATTGGTTTATTTAGGATTTTTAAATCTTCTTGATTCAGCTTTGGTAATTCATACGAATCTAGGAATCTGTCCATTTCTTCTGCATTTTCCATCTTAGTAGAATATAAATTTTCAAAGTAGGTATAGATGATCTTCTGGATTTCTGCAGGGTCTGTCGTGATATCACCCTTTTCATTTTCAATTGCATGGATTTGAGTCTTTTCTTTTCTTTTTTTAATAAGGTTGGATAAGGGTTTGTCAATCTTATTTATTCTTTCAAAGAACCAACTTTTTGCTTCATTGATTCTTTGTATTGTTTTTTTATTCTCCAATACGTTAATTTCTGCTCTGATCTTTATAATTTCCTCCCTTGTACGGGCTTTTGGCTTAACCTGCTCTTCTTTTTCTAGAAGCTCGAGGTTCACCCTTAAGTTGTTTATTTGCGCTTGCTCTATTTTCCTGATATAAGTGTTTAATGCTATAAATTTCCCTCTTAGGACTGCTTTCATTGTATCCCATAAGTTCCGGTATGTTGTACTGTCATTATCATTCAGTTGTAGAAAGTGACTAATTTCTTCTTTAATTTCATCTGTGACCCATTGGTTGTTCAGGAGGATGCTGTTTAATTTCCATGTGTTTAGGGAGTTTTTGTGGGATCTTTTGCCATTGATTTCCAATTTCATTGCACTATGGTCTGATAATATGCATGGGATAATTTCAATTCCTTTGCATTTACTTAAGCAGGTTTTATGAGCTAGTATGTGGTCTATTTTGGAGAACGTCCCATGTGCAGCTGAGAAAAATGTGTATTCTGATGTTGTGGGATGGAACACTCTGTAGACATCTACTAAGTCCATTTGTTCAAAAGTTTGGTTCAGTTCTACTATTTCATTATTGATTTTCTGTCCAGTTGATCTATCTTTTTGTGACAGTGGAGTATTGAGATCTCCCAATATAATTGTATTAGTGCTTATTTGATTTTTCATGTCCTTTAGTACTTGTTTTATATAGCTGGGTGCATTGGTATTTGATGCATATATATTTATGATCGTTATCTCTTCCTCTTGGATTGTTCCCTTTACAAGGATGTAATGACCATCTTTATCTCTCTGAATCCTTCTTGGCTTGAAGTTCACTTTGTCTGCAAAAAGAATAGCTACCCCTGCTTTTTTCTGGGTTCCTGTGGCATGGAGTATTGTTTTCCATCCTTTGACTTTCAGTCTATGAATTTCTTTCTGAATTAAATGTGTTTCTTGTATACAGGATATTGTTGGATCTTGCTTCTTGATCCATTTCGCCAGTCTGTGCCTTTTGATTGGTGAATTGAGACCATTAACATTGATGGTTAAAACTGATATCTATTGACTTGTCATGATATTTTCCTGTTGTTGGTTCCCACTCTTTGTTTTTCCGCTTTCCGGCTATTTAATTATTTGCCCTGCCTGGTGGATTCCTTCTGTTGGGGTTCCTATCTCTTTCTAGAATGTCCTTCAGAACATTTTGGAGTGCTGGTTTGGTGGTCATAAATTTTCTCAGATGTTCTTTGTCATGAAAGTATTTTATTTCTCCATCAATTTTGAAAGATAGTTTTGCAGGGTACATCAATCTGGGCTGAAAATTATTTTCCTTTAGAGCTTGCAATACATCATTCCAAGCTCTTCTTGAATTGAGGGTTTGTGCTGAAAAGTCAGCTGTGATTCTGATGGGTTTTCCTTCATAGGTGATTTGTCTCTTCTCCCTAACAGCTTTTAAGATTCTGCCCTTCTGTTGAATTTCTGGGATCTTGACTATAATATGTCTGGCTGAAGTTTTTTTTTGATCATGTCTAGTTGGTGTTCTAAAAGCTTCACTTATAGGGGTGTCAAATTCCTTTTCTCTTCCAGGAAAGTTCTCCCTGATTATGTCTTTGAACAAGGTTTTAATGTCGTTGATGCTATCTCCTGCTTTTTCATTTATTCCAATTATTCTTAAGTTGTTTATCTTTGAGTCATCTAGCAGCTGCTGAATTGATTTTTCATGGTCCCTTGCTATTTTTAAGAATTTTTCCATTTCATGATCACTAATTGCAAGCCTGTCTTCTATATCTGAGATCCTGTCCTCGCATTGGCTTATTCTGCTACAAATACTTTCAATGGAATTTTTTATCTCTTGGATATCTGCTTGAATCTGCCTTATGGATTCCATTTCTTTCTTATGCTGAGCATTCATGGTTTCTATAGTTTTCTTAAGTTCATCTATTTTTTTGTCTGTATCAGCTATAGTGTCCTTAAGCATGGTCTTCATTGTAGACATTATCTCTGCAGTTATCTGTGAGATTATTTCTGTTTTAATTTTTTCCAGAACCTCATTCAGTTGCTTTGTTGTTACCACTTCAGATAGGCCAGGTGGGTGGCTTTCGGATTGTCCCACCTCGTTGCTCCCTAGGTTTGCCTTTGGTGAATTGGATGTGTGTGGTTGCATCTTGTTTAAGTGTCGTCTCATTTTTTCTTTCTTTAATTCCTGGGGTGATGTTTGCAAATTACCTATAGTAGGTTACTTTATTGCTAGTGTTTAAGATCTTTAGAAGATGACTACTTCTCTGCAGTATCTTCCAAGTGGAGCTTGCTTTTAGGTTTTGAGCTTTCTGCCAGATCCTACCTCTTCAATTCGTTGGGTATGCGAAGTTGCTACCTGTTTGGCCCAGTCCTTGATTCTTTGGTACTGTGCCACTGTATTTTCTGTGTCCCTTAGTCAATCTCAATCATGAAATATCAGGAAGGAAAGATGTTTAGAACAATTATTTCACATTTGGCTATAATGTTAACTAAAGCATCAAACACAGCCTAAAAAATGACAGACTGAGCTAACCAGTTATTTACCACTTTTAGCTGTATAGAGTTGCGGTTATATAACAAAATCTAAGACACACCAGAAAAATTATATGCAGTATACAAGTCCTATGTATGTCAATTTTTCCTTGAGGAGTTTAAATTTAAGATGAGTTAAGGAGGAAATAGAGTATTGGGAGAAGAGGAAGGAATTAGATGTAAGGTTAGAGGACCAAGAGGGATCCCACTAAAATTGGGACACTAGTGCAGAGGACAGGTGGTAAAAAGAGAAGGAAGGGATAAAAGGAAGAACAGATCACAACCACAATCACAAAGAAGTTAGAGGCGCTGTTTACACTCATATAAAAAACTAGAGAGAATAATGAAGGAAAGAGCAAATACACATACAGAAACAAAAACAAAGATAAAAACAATAAAACAGACAGATCAAAAATAAAACCCCACCAAAAAACAAAACAAAACAAAACAAAAACAAAAAAACCCTTCGCCAGAACAAAAAAACAAATCAGTGAGAAAAAAAATAAAAATAAAAATAAAAATAAAAAATAAAAACAAAAATAAAAAATATAAAAAGAATCAGTTCCAGGTGTTGACTCTGTTGTAGGCAGGTACCTTGTGACAAAGTCCTGTTCTGTGCAGGTCCGTCCCAGTAAGCCAGGAGCGCCCTCTGGCGGGTGGTGAGCAGAGGCGCGTACTTTCAGGCAGAGACCAGTCTAGCTCGCCTCCGCTCTCGCCGCCCTTTCACGATCCCTGGGCCTGAGAGGCTCAGCGCGCTGTCCGGAGCGCGGGTTCCCTGCACTGGTTCCCGCCGCTCTGGTTTTTCGCCACGCCCCCCACAATGGCGCCGGGCCAGTCGCTCTCTGGCGCGGGACAGGTGTGGCTGAGAGTCCAGTCTCGTTCGCCTGCTGACCTCAGCACACTTTCGTGGGCTCAATTGAGAGGCCCTGTGCTGCCCTGTCCGGAGCACAAGTTCCCAGAGCAGTTTTGGAGCCGCTCTGAGTTTCGCCACACCCCCCACAATGGCGCCCGGCCGGTCGCTCTCTGGCGCGGGGCAGCTGTGGCTGAGAGACACTCACCGCCGGTCAGCGCCGTTCTCCGCCGCTCCCCTGCCCCGCCGCTGTCTCAGGATCCTCCGTGGGGGCTCCCTGGGCGCCAGCTGCCACCGTGTGTCCGTAGAATTGAGCCTCCGCCGGCGCTCCAACTCCCGGGATATTAGAAGGTGCACGCGCGCGGTCTGCTCCTTCTTTCCTTCTTCTTTGTTGGAAGTCACCCGTCACTGGTGCCGGGGGTCCCAGATTGCGCTTCAGAACTTTTCTGGGTTTCGGGGAGGCATCTCCCCCCCTCCTGCGCTTTCTGGGTCGCTATATTCCCGTGTTCCAATGGTAACTTTTAGAGAGAGTTTTGCTGCCTGCTTCTTACTCATCCGCCATCTTGAGGTCGGTGTTTTCTCGATTTTGTAATTTTCATTCTAATTCCAAAGAGTTTCTCTCTCTTATTAAGTTTTCCTTAGGTATTATCTATTTTCTTTTTCAAAGAATTGCCTCTTTGATTCATTGACTCTTTTTACTTTTTTCTCATTTCCATTTCATTGAAGCTGTTTGCTCTTTGGGTTTGAAATACTTCAGTACAAGCTCTTCTGGCCTTATAATTTTTTGTTGAAATCAGATGTAATTTTGATGATTTTATATTTATATGTGATTTCTTATTTTTCTGTGACTGCTTTAAAAATCATTTTGTTGGACATTTGGGAATTGATAAAGGACATATCTTGCTAAGCATTTCTGCATCATAATTCTTTGTGTTCAAGAAGCCTTGCTTGTATATTGAATTCTTTCTCATAGTTGGGAAATTTTCTGGGATAATTTCTATAAATATACTAATTCCATTTGTTTATCTTCTAGCTTTTCTCTACCTCTAATATCTTTGATTGGTCTTTTCGATGTTGCCTAGTAGATGCTGGATTGTATTTTCTTGTTCTTCTATTTTTAGTGGCTTCCTTGAAGACTTCAGAATTTAAAATTTTGTCCTCTAATGTTGGCTTGTGTTGAATGTAATTCAGAGGTCACAGGCTGGAAAAATATTGAGAAATTCAGTTAAAGTTAGACTAATGAAATTGCTGTTGCAGGTGTCCACTCACCAAATGTCTTATGAGGCAAAATTGAAATGGAAAATTGTCTGGCCTTGTTGTGGGATAAAAATTTAGGTGAACAGCATTATCCAAGTGTCATGGGAATAGCATTTCAGATTGAATTATGGGCATTTCTCTGAGCTACATTTTTTTTTATTTTGGGTGTATTATTTATATTTGATAGTATCTGTGATGTGTAAGCTGGGAGTTGAACTCGATGCTGCTGCCTCGACCTATGAGAGTGGTGTTTATACAGGTGTGCATCACAAAGCCCAGCGATGGTGGGGCCTTTACAATCAATTCTGTTTACAAGATTACAAACTAGGGTTAAATTAAACAACATCAAATGTTTGGGTTTATGACCAAAAAGTCATTATCTGTGTCCCTAGACAATGTGCAGTAAGCAGTGTAAAAATCAATCTTTGGATTCTTCCATCTCTATGTAACTTTTTGTAAATGTCAGAGTAGTGTGTGTGCAGTAATTTTTTTAAAAAGTGATAATTTTCCGCAGAATCTGGAATAAAGAATCTAAAACTATTAAAGTTTCCCAGTGTAAATATGTATCTCTTTTTATAATGTGCCACTTCAAAACATTTAGTTTTGGAATCTGATTTTGTGGCTGTATTCAACCTGGGCTCTGAAGTTGACAGAGCTGTGGTAACTGCGGGTGGTGTGAGAATTGAATTTTGGCCAACATATTACTGTTGGAGAATTTCCTAGTGTTCAGCAGAAAACACATTTGAATTCTGAAGTGAAATTGGGAAAAGGCACAGGTCAACCTTCAATGAACAGGCGAGTTGTGGTACTTTCCAGAATTAAACCTGTGGAAAGAATGCAGTTTTACCCTTGGAGGAAGGCTGAGAACCATGTGTGGAAATTCCCAATTCAAATTTCCTGGTGTTGCCTATGTTTTTCATCACCTGGGAGTGAGAATCCCTGGGTGCATGGGGCACAGTGAGAGTAGGGTGTGAGCTCAGGAGTGTGTTTAATGTTCTGAATATGTGTTCCATGGATTTCTTTACTTCTTTTGATGTATATTGTATATAGAGAGAGAGACCGAGAGAGAGAGAGGAAAGTAGCCAGGAGGGTTTTGAATATATTGTTTCATGATTTATCCATAAGGATTTGATATTTTTGGAAACTAGTGCACTGCATCAGAAGAAGGAAAACAAATTTAGTCACAAATTATTTCTCTTACATTTAACGTGAACAAGCATAAAGCTCCATAGAAGCATGATGCTGGTGAACAGATACAACTATGCTTACTTCCAGCTCATCTCTGTGATTTCCTCTAACTACACCCTGATGTGGCTGTAAGATGGATTTTTTCGATGCTCACTATGGCTTTACCATTACAACACTAAGCAGAGTGTTACGTGGCTAAAACTGTGGAATTTGGAGGAGCTAACAGTTGAAATTATTAAAGTATTATTAATATACTGGAAAGAATATTTGTCATTTCTCCCCTACCAAGCTATCACACAGAGTATTATAGGGAAGTTTGTATTTCAATCACTTCCCTCACTTATTCCATTGATTCTGATTTTGCATTGTTTCTAGTTGTTTTTTGTTGTTGATTTTGATGTCTGCATGGAACAAGCCCTGGCAGGACTTGGCTCTCACTTTGTCAGCTGTGGTGTCTTTGTTCCTATATGTCAACTGCCAAAGCTACAACCTTGGCCCTTTCTGGCCCTCAGGGTGAGGATGTGCCAGCAACCAGGACCTCAGTATCCTATCCTATCCCAGTGAGGTGACTTCAGCAGGTCCAGAGTCCTAGCTTAGGTAGCTCAGTGCCTGCAGCCATGCTTCTCTGCAAAATGTGTGGTGACACCAGGTGGTTGCAGAGAGACTTCTGACTCATGTATGACACTATGACATCTTGGGTATCCTGTGTTTTGTTTCCCTGAATGGCAGACTTGGAATCATTATTTACATCTCAGTGCCCCCAGATGTCTCATGTTTGTGTAAGATGTTTGGACTGTGGGGGCCACATGCTCAGCAGTGCCCTCACCCATTGATGTGTTCGGTAAGTGAATGTGCTGTGAGGATCTGGAACCTGGATGGAGGTGGTCACTCGAGTGTGACTTTGAAAAGTGTATCCTGTCCTCCATCTTCTCCCTTTTCTGTCTGCTTCCTGGCACCTTCCTTCCATCATGCTTTTTGCCATCCTCTTTCTTCCCTATTCCCAGCTCATCATGGACTGAAACTGTGAGCCATGATATCTTCTCCTTTATGTTGTGGGTAAGGAGTATTTTGTGCCAGCAACAGGAAATTGGGTAAGACACCCACTGTTGCTAAATTTAATCTATGTTTGGAATACAGGGTCTCAAACCCACAAGTCATGTCCTCAACCCTGGTCTTCATTGTGATGATGGTAAATTCCTATATTAATAACTATTTTTCACATGCAGAAGTCATTGTTTGGTATTGATTATATGCCAGAAAAAAGATTTAACATCACTGGCAGAGTCTCAGTGGTTGAGCAGTCATCAAGCTTGCTAAATTTCATTGTTAAATCCACTACATTGAAAACAGAAAAGAAAAAAAAAAAAGGAAGAATAAAAGAAAGTTTCCATTAGTGTGTTTAGAATGCCAAGAAATTTGGAGGAGGAATTACTGATTTTAGAACAAGAAAATGAAGTAATCTTTCAAATAACTACTTTCCAGAAGGACTGCATGTTAACCAGTAATGCATGTTCTATCTGAAGTTGGCCATCCTCATGGAAATACCTCTTGGGTTTGAATGGAAAGATACATGGGTACCACCTCTCACATAATCCTTACAGTCTTGGATAGTTTGTAGAAATATTTTAAATAATGAAATGTATAGAGAGCCCTTCCTGGTCCTCATCACGGTCTGAGAAGTTTATATTTGTAATCCCATGAAAGTTGTTGGAATTCTAGTGAGTTAATTCCAGTCTACCACTTCCAGTGCAACCCGTGGTGAGAATAAAGACACTAAGGCATAGTTATAGTTGTATGGAGCCAAGGGGTCCTAAGTCCAGCCAGGATGGTGGGTACTGAAACAAAGTCCTCAACCCAGGGCTGAGCCCAGGTTTTATTAATTCTCAAGGAGGGGAGTGGCTCGGGGATGAGTGACTGTGAGAGTGGTGGGAAGTCCGTGAGTACTGTGAGCTGGGCTAGGTAGGTGGCCTGAAATCACCTTTGCAAATGCAGAGGGAAGGATACGCAGGAGTAATCTTCATAACACAATTCAAGATAGTATCTAATGTTTTGGGGTCGGTGCTTCAGCTCTGATGTGTAATCTTCTATGCCCTGGGAAGTCATAGCCTCTTTCTCGAGGCTCCATCCCAGCCGACAGCGTGGAGCACGGCTCTCTATCCCGCCAGGCTCAACCATGTGTTTTGAGAGCTACAGGGGTGGGGAAACACTGACCTGTCGCCTTGCTTCAAAGACTACACATCAGCATCTCGCCTGGACTGATTTACATTGCTTAAAGCTGATTGAAGGGATAAGGGAAAGTCCTAGCCAGCTCTGTACATATCAGTATGTGGAAATAGGGCCAGGTTCAGCCAAAATGGAGATAATTGCTCTTCTTTCAAGGAGAGTCATCCAGGTGAGCCTCCACAGAAATCCTTATTGTGGTAACTTTTCATACAGGAGTACTGCTATAGGATTTAAGCACCAATTGTCTGCTATGTGTGCATATCAATTGTTAGGGACAAAAAGGATTTTGATTCAGGGATGAGTAAAGAAGGGGGGAATGTGTGAAAGGGGGGCTGGTGGAGTGTGGCAAAGTCTGCTGCTGAACTAGAAAATATTTACCCTGAGGTCAAAATAGTTTATTGTGACAGTGAACAAAGGTCTTATGCTGGTTCAGGTTGAATACAGGTAAAATATTAGAGAACTAAAGGAAAGAGAGGAATTTTAGAAATGTTAGATTAATAAGTCCTCTGTTCCTGAATTGTAAAAACACACATGAGGTAACATTGGAACTTAGCAAATTGTGTCTGGCTTTGTGGTGTGTGAAGGGATTAGGGGAAAAGCAATGTCTGTCATTGCATGGGTACTTTGCCTTGAATCCAGGACATTTGCTCCCCACTGCATCCATTTTTAAAATTATTATTAGTAGTAGTAGTAGTAGCAATTTTAAGTGTGGGTGTCACTGTGTGGTACGGGTTTACCTTATCCCCTTGCTTCATTCCACGACAGTGCTGTGATTACAGGTGTGGATCACCAAGCTCTGCTCTGGTGGCGGTTGTAAAATCCCTTCTACTTGCCAAGTTCACGACCCTTGGTTAAATTAAACATCATCAACTGCTTACTCATTTTCATCTCCAGGGTGTTGTAATATTTGCAAATTGAGGGTGTGCTATGCCCATTCTGAAAAAAATCCTTGAATCCTTCTGTCTGTAGATGTCTGTGAATTTTATTTTTATATTTTAATTTTTAAAGAGAAAAAATAGAGCAAAATTTCAGAACGACATAATAGGAGGGTAACGATGGTTAATACACTGTGTATTGTTATCTTTAAATTAGTTAGAGTGCACGATATCAGCACTCAATTGCCCAAACAATATCACAAGCTTTTCTTTTCAATGAACTAAGAGAAATTAGTAGTATATCTATCTTAACTATCATATATATATATATATATATATATATATATATATTTTTTTTTTTTTTTTTTTTTTTTTTGCTTTTCCCTTTCTTTTCTCCATTCTCCCTTAATTTTGGGTTAGTTGTGTGTAGTACAATTTTTTAAAAATGGTATTTTTCCCTATTTCTGGAATTGGGATATTAATAGTATCATAATTGTTAGAACTGTAGAAATTTCTGTCTCTTATTATAATCCATGTCAAGACAATTATCTTCACTTATGTTAACAGGACAGGTCAGTGTACCATCCCATGACCCTTCTGAATAATGACTTACAATAAAACATAGCATCGTGTGCTTTAGCCTGAAATCTGCTTTTTGAGCTTGAACCAAGACTGGGCTTTCAGTTGGTCAGAATTGTGGTAGCTCTGTGTAATGTGAGTGTGAAATTTTGGGCTCACTACAGGTAGTTCCTTTTGGAGAATTGTTTGGTGCTTAGCAAACAACACATTCATTTAGAAGAGAAATTGGGAAAAGGAATAGGTCAATCTTCAAATGAGTGGATGAGTGTTGCTCTATGTTCAGAATTAGGCCTATGTAACTTAAGCAATTTTACCCTGGGCGGATGTTGAGGTAGGCTGTGTGGAATCCCAGATTTGAATTTCCTGGCTTCTCATGTCTCACGCACCACCCGGGAGTGAGATCCCTGGGCTGAATGGTCAGGATGAGGGTGATGTGTAAGCTCAGGAGTGTGTTTAACCTTCTGCATGGGGGTTACCTTTAGATCTGCAGTGAAACGGGCTTCTCCCTGCCCTGCATCCATTACTTCAATTCTTGGGATATGTTGAGATCTTTGTTGTTGATTTCTCTTGGTAAATGTTTGTTGTGATTTTGAGAGGAGGGTTCCCTCTGCATTGATTAGAGGAAATAGGTGAACTATTAACCAGTATTCAGTGAGTCTACTTGTCGATCTTGGTTTAAGTATATCATGATTTTTGCCTTCTCGTTCTATTAATTATACATAGAAATATTTTCATCTTCAGAAACATTCACAACTCTGCATTTTCTTTCAATTTTATGTTTTTTCATGTCATGTGATGCTTTGCTAAGTAAAATATTTATTAAACAGTATTAGTTCTTCAAGAACTGCATTTTATATGATCATTTGATTATGATAATCATTTTTTTAGGTATAGATTGAATACTGTTGAACTAGTATAGATTCAGTAAATTTTATTGAATCAATGCTAGACTGGTTTATCTTTATGAATAGCATTCCATTTAATCTGCATTTTCTTTTATGTGTCTTGTATTTTTTACATTTGAAAAATATTTCATATTTTTATTTTCAAATGGAAATTTAATGTGTTTATAATTTAAACCCTGATGTTTTGAAAAATTTATACATTTTGGATGGTAAACTATCAGATTATTTCAAAATGCTATCATTTTGTAAGTATATTTGTATTTTTATAGAGATTTTTTGTTTCTATTGTTTTATTTGCTTTGTTTATAATAATGTATAATCCTTTTTTTCTCCCTCTTTGTTTTAATTGCATTTTATACTGCTCCATTTTCTCTTAAGATGTTCAGTAGGATTTTGTCCTAGTATTTCCTACTTTTCCAGTGTTAGCCGTATATATTTACTACTAACCTGGACCCCTCTTTGAAATGTCCTGTTGTTTAGAGACAGTCATGTACCTTGGTGTCAGGGACAATGAATTATAAATTGACCTATTTTCTGTGTGCACCCCTCTTTGCCCTGCCTTGTAGGCCTGTTTTGGACATGGAAATCCCACTTCATCTCGGTCGCCACTGAGCTCTCCATGGTCATTGAGGCTGCGAAGCTCACAGAGCAGGATGAAGTCTGCTGAGGACAACAGGGAGAACTAGTGCCCAGGTGCGGGGATGAATCTTAACTTGTTTCATTTGTGATGTTAAACTTGCCTATTCAACCACTAATTCTATGTTGTTCTAGGAAAAGCACTGTGCCCGTCCCCCTGCACTGGCTAATAAAAGGATGGCTAGCTGGAAATATTTGCTGTGTGTTCCCAGAGAACATTGGTCATTCCAGGAACCTATTTCATTGCAGTTCTTGTCTCACTCCTTTTCTTTCTCAAAATATGCCGTAACTCCGTGCAGGAGATTGGGGACTCACTGCGGGGGTCCCCAGTAACTGGCACCATGGAAATTGTCTCTGGTACCTAGGGATATTCAGTGTTTCCGATCCTATGCACTATTCATGTCACTCATATTCCAAATCAGTAGTGCTGAGAATCAAGTAGATTGTTGATGTGGTCAGTTTGAATATAATTTCTTGATTATACAATAGAATCTCTGGAAATTGATTCATTTCATTTATTCTTCTCTACTTGGACAACTTGTTCTGTTGATAATGTCTAAATCTATACTTGTGTTTTCTACAAATACCATTTTCTTGCCTTTAGGTTCTTTGTCTCTGGTTGCCTCCACCACCTTTTGCGTAACTAAGATAGTTACCTTACTGTCCTTAATGTAATTAGTCACTGCCTATATTCAGATCTGTTCTGCTTAATTTAGTTTACTCCTTCCTGAGCCATATTTTCCTCTCCTCTGTGGTTTTGTTGCTGTTGTTTACGATTCATGGGTGAACATCCGATTAGTCTCATGAGGTAAATGTCAAGATCACATCATCCTTGGTCAGTGCTTAGGGAGGAAGCTTGGAGTGGCTGGAGTTGGGGGCTTCACTTCCTACAGAGTCTCTGTGTGTAGAAATGTCCCAGGGGTTTAGGCTTTGCAGAAGTTCTTTTCTTTTTTTTTAATCAGTCAGAACTTATTAAAATCCCAGAATTTTCAAAATTGTTTGCTTTTTCATGTCAGGAACATGAAACAACTTTTTTCTGATACTCAGTGAAAACCTGGCAGTGTTTCATGGGGTAAAATGAGTCATTTTTAGGTCTTATAAACTGGCCCCAGGGGCCAGCGATGTAGCTCAGCAGTACAGCACCTGTGCAAGGCCTGGGTTCGATTCCCAGTACCAAAAAAACAGAAACAAGCAACAGCAACAAAAAAACTGGCTCCAAGGGCTTTTTACCTCTCCGAATTCTTTCATTCTTGTTCCTCAGGACACTTACATTTTATCTTTCTTCTGCTCCTGGCTTCCTGTCACAAGAATTTATACTTCTGTTAATCTGCATCCTTATTTTTGCAGTTTGGAAACGATGGGTGGGTTTAATCTTGAAGGGTTGTGGATTTTAAATTTGTTAGCTTTTTTGTTGTTTAGAAGGGAACAATGCCATCTCTGTCATTCTAGCTAAACTGGAAAGCAGAAGTGTGTGAATGGATCTTTTGATGTTTAGGGACAATATTTAATGCTCTGCACTCCTTTCATTTGTGTCCCGTTTGAAGGTAATGTAATCACAATGCTGGGTGATTTTGTATCCCCAGTCTCCTTGTCCTCACATGGTGGGGGAACAGCAGGGGGCTCTGAGTTCCTGCCCAGCAGCTCCAGTGGGTGGGTTAGCTGGTGAGCATGTGGGTGAGTGGGCACCCCTGTCTCCCCTTCCCTATTTCTGCCAGAGTAGAATTTGTCCTGCCCATGACCACATACTCACCTTCTAGACTGACAATGATCCCTCAGTCCCACCTATGACCACCTTGCCAGCTGCCCAAAGTGGCTATGGAAGCCCTGGGACAGGCTCAATCAATTACGGGGGGAGCAGGGGCAGATACCAGTGCAACAAACCTCATGGGCAAGAGACCAGCACAGACCCCTAGAGCAGGCTTGGTAAAGTCAGCACAGCATGAGAGTTTAATACCTGCGTGCCCCTGGGCTGGAGGGCCTCGTAGGCTCCCTTGGCTGTTGGCTGAACCTTCACTCCCACCTGTAGGTTTCTTATGGTGGAGGCGAACATCTGTTAGTCAGAAATGCACTGTTTTCAGGTAACCCCATCCCTGTTATGAATGACATTGAAGGCCAGCTTTATGAGCTCCTGTCGTGGGGTTTGAGGGCTGCCCTCCAGTTTTGGTAGCATTTTTCAAATATCTGGAGCTGACTGGGTAAGGAAATGCTTCTTTAAGTCCAGTTGGCCTTTGGGGTCCTAAAACCATATAATGCCTGAGGGTGGCAGCCAAATGAGCCACAGATGGAGCCAGGTTTTCATCTTTTGTCTGGGTTGTTGCCTGTCACAATTGACCACCCTGTGTGCTGCCTCCTGGGGTCCTTCAGCCAACCAGGCAGCCGTGTAGTCGCAGCTCCCCCAAGCAGTGGACTGTCCATTCTGATCTGGCCGGTTGAAGTCTCAGTTTGGGTTGGCTCTGGGAACAGCCACAGTGCAACTGTGGTCATCTGCAAAAGCCTGAGCCAAAGACCAAATGAATACCCATTCCTCAGGCAAGAGGGTTGAGGAAAGAATAAGATTTATGTCATCCCATTCGTGATCATAAGACTGAATGAGGTGTTAGAATATAATATGTTTTGAATATATCTGGTAGAACCTGTGGAAAAAGAACACAGATGCTGACCGATCTATGAGAGATCAGACAAGGAGAAGGGAACAATGACTTGGACCATTCCCTCCACTCCTGCCACCTCTCCAAGTGGTAACTGGGGAGCAGGGAATGGGGCAGAGGCACCAAACTGCAGCCTGGACCAGATATGAGATGGAGTTGGGTTAGTGGGAATAAGAGGAGGGCGTTCAGATGCAGAGGGAAGCGCTGGATAGATGCATGGTGTAGCTGTCAGGTGGGCAGGGCCACTAGAGCAGGGGAAGCAGTGGCTGTAGCCGCCCTGGTGGAACCTCAGCAGCGGGTGGAGAAATGTGCAGTGAGGATGCCGCCTGGCTGGGGGTGCAGGAGGTTGCCAGAGGAGAGCAAAATCAGTTGGGTCCAACATCAGGGAGAAGTCAGCATTGGAGGGAGTCATCATATCCATCCCATTTCATTACATTTCTCTCCATTATGCCACCTTTTAGGTCACGGAGCCATAGGAAATTATGGATTCCTTAATCAAATTTCATTGTTCGCAGGCATTCTCTAGTAGAAAGTGTAATGTTTTTCATTAGCTTTGCAAATTATCATTCATAAATTCTGCTTAGTGTTCAATAAAGTCTTTGTGAAAGCAAGTTGACGTTTCAAAATGCTGTCTAAAGAGAGTCAGAGAAGGAAGGGGTCAATTCCCTAAATAACAAGGTGAGAAAAAAGTTTTCTTTGATCCCTCAGAGTAATTCCTAAGACATTTACCTACTTTACTTTTTTCACTTGGATTCTGCTTCGTAGGCTCCTTCTGTGACCCAGGCTTTAGTGACTTTGTACAAGTAAACTTGGGTTTGACCAGCAGGAGAAGCAGAGTTCCCATTCCACTGTTGCTTTAGCACTGGAGTCCAGTGCAGCCTCAAACTTCCTGTGTGATGAGTGCAAATGGAGGGAGAATAAGTGATGACCAAGACATGAAGTAAACATTTGGAAATCTCAGCCTCATTTGAGCTTTTTATGAGTAGAGTTGAGATGTTTTGGGTTGTGAATCTCACTCTTCTTCCTGGAAATACATGTCCGATGATGTAGGTGGCAGTGACCTTTGAGGACGTGGCTGTGAACTTCACCAGGGAGGAGTGGGCTTTGCTGGATCCATCCTAGAAGAAGCTCTACAGAGATGTGATGTGGGAAAACTTTAGGAACCTGGCTGCCACAGGTAAGGAAGATACCATTTTCTCATTTATGCAATCAGCATTGGTTGCTGCTCATGAGCACAGTTTCCTTAGTGGGAAGATGGAAACATTATAAGGCATCTTCCAGGCATGGTTGAATTTTACCGTGAGTCTAACTGGAATCTGCAGATTTCATATATTTAGTAAGTCATCATTATATTTCTGTCTCTACCCTTTAGGAAGGAACTCAGATGAGCAGCAAGTTGAAGATGAGTCCAAATTTTGCAGGAAATATCTAAGATAATGAGAAGCAAGTTCCTCAAGAGTCAGAATATGAAACCCAATCAAACTACACACACAGGACCATGTTCAAATTTCTTTAATCTCACATTTCTCCAAGGGCTTATACACATCTAATATCTCTAATCTAGAAATTGCAT
Organism: Erethizon dorsatum; assembly: GCA_028451465.1. Taxonomy (NCBI): domain Eukaryota; kingdom Metazoa; phylum Chordata; class Mammalia; order Rodentia; family Erethizontidae; genus Erethizon; species Erethizon dorsatum. The sequence continues at coordinate 142,125,648 of CM051842.1, forward strand.
ATTTGAATCATTCCAATATCTGAAAGGTATGAGGTAATGATATTCAAAAAGTGACATCTTTGGTCTAATGTAAAATAACAAACAGCCAGTTATGCTGGCATCTGCCTGTAATCCCAGCATTTTGGAGGCTGAGGCAGGAAAACTGCCACAAGTATCAGGTCTGCCTGGGCCACATAATGAGTGCAAACCAGCCTCAACTTTTGAGAGAGACCCTGTCTCAAAAAAATGTACAAAGAAATCATGTTCCATGCTCAGAATTATAGATATGTTGAATGAAATCACATTTAGGCATTGAGGACAGGAGTATATAAAACAAATTTTGTGTAGACACTGAGAACTAACTTCTAATTATACATACATGTGTTTTTAAAAGACCATGTTCATATCTAACAAATTATATGTGATACTATATGTAGTTCAATGTGATATACACATTCAGTGTTTGAAAACTTGCTAATGTGGGTATATTCAAAATCCAAGTAAATGCCACTGTTTTGATCATTGTTATTTTCAAGCAGTCCTTGAAACCACACAGTCCATTCATATTCCAGAATATTAGAAAGCACGTGCCATATTATTGGTGGGACTGTGAATGTAGTATGCCTCCTATGCAAATGTGTACAGAGATTCCACAATAAAGGAAAGATAGAAATTCCGTTTTGTAGTCATATTACAGTGGTACATAAATACTCCTTTGTAGCAGCACAACTTAGAGAAGCTAAGCTCTGGAAAAAGCATAGATGCCCATTCACAGATCGGTTTATTATATGGGATAGCCTGGGCATAAAGGGGCATGCTTGGAACCCTAGAACTCTGGGAAGCTGAGGCAGGAAGATCATGCATTCATGGTCAGTGTGGGCAACTTGATTCATGATACTCTATTTCAAAATGAAATTGAAAATCCCATGGGTGTATGTCAGTGCTAAAGCTCTGGTTCAATTTCCAGCACAGAAAAACACGTGGTGTGTACACATAATGAAATAGGACTCATCCTCAAAAGAACGAAGTGATGGCATTTGCCAAAATATGCAGGGATCCAGCATGTATAAAGTTAGATCAAATAAGTCAGAGAAATGTCAATATTGAAAGTTGTATTTTGCATAAGAATCTCAAAACATGAATTAAGGAGTAAAATAAAGGAGAGATGGTAGAAAAAGGAAGCGGACATTTTGGAGTGGGTGAAAAGGCTTAGTGGAAGGGGAGGGGATGGAGTCATGGAGGAAAAGCTATCAAAAATCATCAATATAGGGCCGGTGAGATGGCTCAGCAGCATAAGCGCCTGCCCGGCAAGCACGAGGGCCCGAGTTCGACTCCCGGAACCCACATACGAGAAAGGGGCTGGTGATACCGCTCAGCGGCACGGGCGTCTGCTGGCACGTGAGGTCCTGAGGTCGACCCCCGGTACCCACAAAAAAAAAAAAAAAAAAAAAAAGGAGCGCGTTTCATCAAGTTGTGTTCCAGTTCCTCAAAATGAAGGTAAGTATTGTGTATTGCAAATGGGTTGATTACAACTCCCAAATGAATCCTACTGTTTGGGTAAAAGCTGTGTCCAAGCCACCATGCAGAGTGCACAGTAAGTGGATGATTAAATATTGTCAGGGGACATCAAAGTAGATTTCTTCATGATAAACATTACAAAGAAGACACTTTTAAATGTGATTGGTCATTTTGTTGTTTTTGCCTTTTACAGAAGTGAAGAGGTAGAGAAATCCTCTGACTATGAATTATGCTATCAACATCAAGAAATGGTTTCTCAGATTGCAGATACAAATGTGCCCATGAAAGTTGTTGGTATAAAACCAGGAGAAATCCTTTCCTCTAGAAGGCCCCTGGTTGGTCACTCATCAGATGAGCCCTTCATGGCCAACACTGCACTCAAACCATGTGAGCAGCAGGGATTTCAAGAGAAGCTGTCTACCTGTAACAAACATGGAAAAGCCTGCACAAAACTCCAGCCCTTTCCAAAACATGCAAAGACAAGTCCTGGGGAGAAACCCCATGAATGTGTGCCATGTGCAAAATCCTACTCTGACTGCACTGAAGGAAGTACCATTGAAGAGAAGCTACTTGTGTATAAGCAAGATGTGAAATCATTCATTACACCCAATGATGTTCAAATTGGGGAAAGAAGTCATAGTGAAGTGAATACATATATATGTGTACCATGTGGAAAAGATTTGAATTCTCACCATGATATTCAGACACATGAAAATACTCACACTGGAGGAAAAACCTATATAGGTAAACACTGTGAACAAACCTTCACCAGCAATTCATTTGGTAATCATGAAAGAACTCACATTGGGAAGAAACCCTATGTATGTAAGCAATGTGGAAAAGCTTTCAGCACAACTGGTAACTGTCAAAGTCATGAACGGACTCACACTGGGGAGAAACCCTATTTATGTACACAGTGTGGGAAAGCTTTTAGCACAAAACGTTATTGTCAAATACATGAAAGAATTCACACTGGGGAGAAACCCTATGTATGTAAGCAATGTGGGAAAGCTTTCAGCACTCATGGTAGTTGTCAAACACATGAAAGAATTCACACTGGGGAGAAACCCTATGTATGTAAGCAATGTGGGAAAGCTTTCAACACACGTGGTAGTTGTCAAATACATGAAAGAAACTACACTGGGGAGAAACCCTATGTATGTAATCAATGTGGAAAGGCTTTCAGCACAGAGATTGTCAAAGACATGTATGGACTCACAATGAGGAGAAAGACTATGTCTGTAAGCATTGTGGAAAAGCCTTCAACACACGTGCTAATTGTCAAAGCCATGAATGGACTCACACTAGGGAAAAACCTTATGTATGTAACCAGTGTGGAAAAGCTTTCAGCAGACAATATACTTGTGAAGAACATGAAAGGACACACAGTGGAGAGAAACCCTATGTATGTAAGCAATGTGGGAAAGCTTTCAGCTTTAAAAGTAGTTGGCGAGTACATGAAAGGAATCACACTGGGGAAAAACCTTATATATGTGCAATGTGGAAAAGGTTTTAGCACACGCAGAATTTGTCAAAAACATGAAAGGACTCACACTGGGGAGAAACCCTATATATGTACACAGTGTGGAAAAGTTTTTAGCTCAAAAAGTTATTGTCAAGTACATGAAAGGACTCACACTGGGGAGAAACCGTATGTATGTAAGCAGTGTGGCAAAGCTTTCAGCACACAAAGGAATTGTCAACTACATGGAAGGACTCACAGTGGGGAAAAACCCTATGCATGTAAGCAGTGTGGGAAAGCTTTTAGCACAAAACGTTGTTGTCAAGTACATGAAAGGACTCACACAGGGGAGAAACCCTATGTATGTAAGCAGTGTGGGAAAGCTTTTAGCACAAAACGTTGTTGGCAAGTACATGAAAGGACTCACACAGGGGAGAAACCCTATGTATGTAAGCATTGTGGGAAAGCTTTTAGCACAAAACGTTGTCAAGTACATGAAAGGACTCACACAGGGGAGAAACCCTATGTATGTAAGCAGTGTGGGAAAGCTTTTGGCACAAAACGTTTTTGTCAATTACATGAAAGGACTCACACGGGAGAAACCCTATGCATGTAAGCAGTGTGGGAAAGCTTTTAGCACAAAACGTTGTTGTCAAGTACATGAAAGGACTCACAGGGGAGAAACCCTATGTATGTAAGCATTGTGGGAAAGCTTTTAGCACAAAACGTTGTCAAGTACATGAAAGGACTCACACAGGGGAGAAACCCTATGTATGTAAGCAGTGTGGGAAAGCTTTTAGTGCAAAACATTGTTGTCAACTACATGAAAGGACTCACACAGGGGAGAAACCCTATGTATGTAAGCAGTGTGGGAAAGCTTTTAGCACAAAACGTCAAATACATGAAAGGACTCACACTGGGGAGAAACCATATGTATGTAAGCAGTGTGGGAAAGCTTTTAGCACAAAACATTGTTGTCAAGTACATGAAAGGACTCACACTGGGGAGAAACCCTATGTATGTAAGCATTGTGGGAAAGCTTTTAGCACAAAACGTTGTCAAGTACATGAAAGGACTCACACTGAGGAGAAACCATATGTATGTAAGCAATGTGACAGAGCTTTCACCACAAAATATGCTTGTCAACTACATGAAATACGTCACACTGGTGAGAAACCCTATGTATGTAAGTAGTGTGGGAAAACTTCCAGCATCCATGGTCATTGTCATAGACATGAAGGAACACACACTGTAGAAATGCTACATATATAAACAGGGTGTGAGTGTATTTTGTACACAGAGGTATCATCAGATATATGAAAGAAATTATAATTGGGAGAAAGACTGTAAACAATAAGCAAAAGCCTTTTAGTGCACTAGTCATCCTGCACCTTGAAAGAGAATAAAACTACTGAATACATGAAGTGACTTAGACATGAATTAGACTGGGGAGAACCTTTCCATGTAAACAATATAAAACCTCTTTCAGGATACAAGTATCATTACCCACATAAAGGAATTCATTGAGAAGATGGTTGGAACATATGTGACCAATTTTGGAAATTTTTTTAATCAGTTAATTCAGATACGTGAATTCACATGAAATGGGAATATATATATTTCCAGTAAAGAGACACCCTGTGTAAATGAGAGAAAGCGCTGTGTGATGTCTATAACATTAGAAAATATGCAAATTCATGTATGTTAGTATAAATACAGAACACCAGAAATCTTCATTTTTCATGACATTTCATGAAACCTGGCCTTGCACAGTGGAGAGATTCGTGTGAATGTGTATTACACGGGAACACCTGTAGTCATTCTGCTCGATTCATATGGCAAATAAACAGTGTTGTGAGAAACCATTAATATAAGGGAAGTACACAAGTTGTCAGTTGTCCTGCATGTAGGAAGGAATTGTATAGACATCAGATGTCAATTATTTCTCCAGGAAATACGCAACCAGAGGAGGTATCCTGCAGTATAAATATTGTAAACTCAGTCTTAAAGTAGATCTCTGCATTAAATAACTTTAAGTTTACCTTTAGGAATAAATGTTGAGCTCATGTAATTCTGTACATTTTTACAAGTAACAGCACAGGAATTTAATTTTATCTCTTAAATTTGATGATTATTTTCTTCACTTTGCACAGTTACATCCACAGGTGAAGTGACTTGTATTTCTTACATGCTGGAAGGCTCAGTATTTTGTAGGTCATTTTTGTTTCCTTCGTTTAGTTTTGCATTTAGAAATTGTGGGTAACCTGGGTCCAAAACTGAATCCTTAATTTTCATTTTTCCACTAGCTTCTACTTAAATTTTTGCTGTATACAGTCCATGATTCTACCAAGAATTTATTAATTGGGTGTCATATTTTATAATTTTATTACTATTTATGTACATGTATTTCAGTTCATCTGTTTTCAAACTGAGTGAATTAGCAAATTTGTTTTTAATAGTTAAGAAAATATCTATATATCCCATTGTAATTACAGATTATAAGCAGTGTATAATTTTGCCTGTGTTTACTCTTCATCAAAGTCATTACTTTCATGTGTGTACAATATTAGTTGCTTTTTATCATTGAATTTCACTTTTCATGCTCATAATGCCATGACTGATATTGGTAATTTTTCAATCCACCCTGCCAAAACATTGTGTATTTTTGTGAGTCCCCCACTGCCAGAGACCAGAATATACTTTCTTAAATAACATACAATGTATTATAATTAATCTCTCCCCCAGCTATAAATGCTGATATGATTTGTCACCAAGAACATTGTCAGAGGGCTAGTGATACAGCTCAGTGGCATGAGTGCCTGCCTAGCAAGCATGAGGTCCTGAGTTTGATTCCTGGTACCCGCATTAAAAAAAATTGTCAGAGGAATTTTTGACAGTGTTGAAGTTTATTTTTACTAGATGGTTTCTACTTTTCTAATGAAGCAGAGTCTTTATTATTTTGATTCTGCAAATTCCATTTGAGATTTGGAAATCAATTTTAAAGTGGGAGGCTCAAATCAGGCAGAAAAAAATTGAGAAATTTTTGTGATTCATTTGTGTTCTCATCAATTTTAGAGATCAATATATAGAGGATTTTGTCATCATCAATAACTACCACTGTCTTATGATTGAAGGAAGTGATGTCACTTCCACTGCATAATACTTGTGTGAGCTGTCTGTGAGACCATCTGGCATCCTTGCCTAACTTGGCCTTCTTACTTGCTAGCACTGCAGTGCTTTGTAAAATAGCCTGCATTGTTTTATCCTTCAATTCAGTAGCTGCTCAATTTACCATGGGGTTGCATTCCAGTAATGCTAGGTCAAAGCACAAGGGACAAATGCAGTAAGTGTCCTAATAGTAAACAGTACGCATCATCATAACCTAATTCAATTAAGCTTAGACAATTAAATGAGCCAACAGGTGGACATTATTTTACAAATTTTGCCATTTATTTATTTTGCTTTTTTTGAGACAGGGTCTCACCATGTAGCCAAGGCTGGCCTCGAACTCATGGCAATCCTCACACTCCCACGTGTGGGAATCACAGGCATTCACCAGCACACCTGGGAAAATTGATGTCTGTCTTATAATGAAATGTTACGTGTCTCATGTGCTTCATGAATTATACTACATTGCAGAATATAATACTACCATTTCCGTGGCCACACATGGGGCTAATTGTACTGCAGCTCATTTCTAATTCTTATCATCATCTGAACACTGCATAGTGCTCTCTGCTATTCCAGCCAAAGGAAAAGTGGAAATAGAGGTCATTTTATCCTCTATTTTATTTATTTCCTTTCAGTTAAGCATCAAAATATCTCACTGGTACTGGTCAAAAGGAGGGGAATGGGGAAAAAAGAATCAAATTATATCATATTCAGGTACAAATTCCTTATGAACGTGATCATTATACCTAAAATGTAATTGTAAATTTAATTATGAAAACCCTGTGCAACTCAGTGGCATGTATGTCAAAAATACAAAAAGCTGCAGATGTATCTCAGTGCATTAATATTCTTGGGTAAACCCTGTATTTTATCTACGAGGCCTAGTGGCACACACCTGTAATCCTAGCACATGGAGCTGAGATAAGAGAATTGGGCAGACTTCTAAACCACCCTGGGCTACACAGTGAGTTCAAGGCCAGGCTGAAATATATAGAAACCCTGTCTAAAAATGAAAAAAAGAAAAGATTGTGTTTTATTGAGCAAAAACAATAGTCTGTGCTTAGCTTATTTCTTCAGTTGTGTGTTATGGTTTATTCACTATATGATTTTTATTCCTGCATTTCATCATGGATTCTGTTCTCCCACATTTTTCCTTCAATCTTACTAAGAAAATTTAAACACAGCACAGTGATCTTCACCAAAGCTGCAAAGCTCATAGTTGTCATTTCTCCTATGGTGGTGCATGTGTCTTCTGCATGTTACAGACATGTCACTTGAATGTGCTGCATATGATTCATGATTTTATGCACCTTAGAGACATTGAAGTCAGCAATGCCAAAAAGTCTAACGGAATGGATACACGAGGCTGGGTTAGCAGTTTATGGTTGTAAATGTCCACATTAGAAAAACAGAGTGAGTTTACATAAATAACCTAATCATACACATCAAGATCCTAGAAAAACAAGGACACCACAAATGCAAAGATGGTACATGGAAGGAAGGTATAAAGATCAAAGCAGAAATCAATAAAATGGAGACTAATGAAATATCATTAGAATCAATGCAGAATTAGCCTTTGACAAAATCCAATGTTCATTCATGATTTTTAAAAAATATGAGGCAATGTGGTTGAATAGAGGAGCTGCGTTCAGAGCTGTTCAGAGAAATTCAACTAAGAACACAGCTAATTGGAAGAAAAGGGAGGGACATACATCCTGAAACCAAAATCAATCAGAAATAAGGGACTCATAGATCAAGCAAATCATAGACAAAGGACTTAATAAAATGGCCAGCCAGCCCACCCCGCTGCCAGTGGGTCACCAGATCATGGGATAATGCCCAGCATACTAGGAAGCTTAAAGAAAAGAAGAGAAAATGGATAGACTAAAATAGTGCGGCTAAATCAAGCCACACAGGATAGACTTGGGATATAAGGTCCCCCGCCTCGTTTCCCTTTCTCCAGAGGGCGCTGCAGCCCAGCAGTGACTCCCATGGCACACAGGAATGAGTGAACTGCTCCCTCCCTGATGCTCAGCCAGGTTTCTTTTCTTTTTCATCTTTTACTTTTCTTCCCTTTCCTTTTGTGCACCAGAGTGCTAACTGGGACCTCTAGGGACAAGATTAAAGACTCCAGGGGTGCACAGTAAATGGGGCTCCCCCATGACCTGTGGTTAAAGAGGTGCAGGGAATGAAACAGCCTTGCACTGTGGGGCTGTGCAGCCCCAGGCTGTCCCCACTCCAGGAGCAGAAGCAGAGGGGCACCCCACAGCACCCCACCCGACCTTGCCCAACCATGTATTACAGATTATAGCGGAGGTGCGCGGTGGTGGCGGTGGACCTCGCAAAGCAATGAGTCACAGGGTTGCACTCGCCCTCCAGAGAGGAGTAAGAATTGAGACTGAGCCGCCTTGGATGGCACCTGCAGGGGCAGGGGGTCAGACCACATCACAGCATCCCACCCGCCCTGCGACAAAGGACCTGAGAGGACAGAGACTCGCTGGTGGAAGAGGAACTCGGGAGGCTGTGCAAGCACCAGGAGGAGCCAACTATACATGGGACTGGGAGCAGCCTCCGTCTCTGCCTGAGGACAGCACTGTAACTGGGGTAGAGATGCACAGAGAAACAGTGAGGAGTGAGCGGACCACTAAGGGACATGCAGAAAGTACTGGCTGAAAACCAGCACCAGGCCCCCACATCTGGAGGCCGAGACCAGCCCCATATCCAGCACAAACTCTACCACAGGCTCGGCAGTGTCACCCAGTAGTTTTGGGCTCTCAGTGGACACCAAAGGAATTTTTTCTTATATTTTATTTTTCTTCTTCCTTTACTGATTTGTTTCATTTTCCCTTTTTGTCTTTCACCTGTATTTTTGTTCTAGTCTATTCATCTTCTTTGTCCTATCCTCAATTATCTCCCTTGATTCATATATTTTCATAAGATTCATATATTCTTGATTCTCATATTTTCATATGAGGGAATATTCACACTAATCTTTCTGGTTAACTTTGATAATCCCTTGCTTACACCTTCATTCTTTCCCTTCTGCCCTCTTCTCAAGTTTCCCAAAGCTCGTGTGATATCCTTTGTGCCCCAGCCTTGCTTCTACTATATTTCTCTTTAGTTAGATCTGTTTTTTCAGCTATCCTTCTTAAATTTCCCCAACATAGGGTAAAACCATTCTATCAAGGGGAAACACTTTTCATACAAGCTCCCAGTTTATGATGGGTTTTGTTATAGAACTGTAGATTTTGCTCCTATGGTTGCAAGTACAAAATTAATAGTTACCACAATTTATCAGCTTCTAAGCTGTGCTTGATGCTATTGTTATCACTAATTGCACTACATTAGCTAGGGTGCCATATCTGTTGTAACCAGTTGTTCTCCCTTCTGAAATGATACTGGGCAGCTCTTGGGTAATAACCTTGCCACACCCCAGGACCAAAGGACTGGGCACTGAGCCAAAAAGATACCAAAAATCTCACATTTAATAAATTGGGAAAGTAGGATCTTGGGACAGACACAAATGAAGGACCTCCTACACACAGAAGACATCCCTGAAGAACAGACATTTCCTCAGGAGGCCTTGATACTAGTGATAAAGCTACCTACTAAAAAAACTTGCAAGAATCATCATAGAGGGCCAGTGAGATGGCTCAGCGGTGTAAGCACCTGCCTGGCAAGCACGAGGGCCCGAGTTTGACTCCCGGAACCCACATACGAAAAAAGGGCCGGTGATATCACTCAGCGGCACGGGTGCCTGCTGGCGCTCAAGGTCCTGAGGTCGACCCCCGGGACCCACAAAAAAAAATTTAAAAAAAATCATCATAGAAAAAAGCATTAAATATTTTGAAATAGAAAATGACAAGACACAGAAGCAAAATGTGACCTCAGACCTCCAGCCCATGCAGAAGTAGTCCAGGAGACAATGACATAGAGGAAAATGGAAGACACGCACCTGAGGTTTCTGAAATGATAGCAAATGAAGTAAAGAAACAGATCCATGAGGATATAGCGGAACTCAGATCAGAAATAATCTCTCAGGTAAGAAAAAGTGGTGATAATCACAATGAGGGAATTGCTCAGCCAATCAAGAGTACACATAGACAAAATAGAGGAGCATAGGAGAATGATGGAAGCCATGAATGCTTAACATAGGGAAGAAGTAGAATGCATGAAATGCATGAAACATATTCAGGAAATTAAAAATTCCATTGAAAACTTAGAAAACTGCCTGAATGAAACTGAAGATAGATTTTCAGACCTAGGAAACAGGATTGTGGCTGGTGATCACAAAAGAAAAGATGTCTTACAAATATCAAGGGATCAGGAAAAAACAATTCAACAGATGCAAGATGATGCAAGGAAAAAATATGACTACTAGGTGTCAAAGAAAGTTCAGGAGTTGACACAAATGATGTAAAAAGACTATTTGCAGAAGTAATAGCAGAAAATTTCCCAAGCATGGGAAAATAATCTGACATACAGAAAAGTGAGGCATATAGAACTTCAATTAGCCATGACCAAAATAAGTCCACACCAAGGAATACAATAATCAAGATCCCAAAAATTTTGCACAAGAACAGAATATTAAAAGCTGTTAGAGAAAAGTAACAGATCACCTATAAAGGAAAGCCCAACAGAATCATGGCAGACTCCTCAACGCAAACCCTTAAGTCAAGAAGAGCTTGGAGTGAAGTATTTCAAATCCTGACTGAAATCACAGACTAAGTCATAGACTGAAAAGTCAAAGGATGGAAAACAACACTCCATGCAACAGGAGCCCAGAAAAAATATGGGTAGCTATTCTGTTTGCAGACAATGTAAACTTCAAAACTAGAATGATCAAAATAGATAAAGAAGGTCACTACATACTTGTTAGGCTTAAACTTCAAGAGGGAGAGATAATCATAACTATGTATGTATCAAATATGGGCACCCACAAGTATACAAAAACAAATATTAATAGACATGAAAAATCAAATAAGCACTAACACAATTGTAATGGGAGAAATTAATATCCCACTGTCACAAATGATAGATCAACCAGAACAAAAAATCAATGAAGAAATATCAGAACTGAACCAAAACTGTGAACAAATAGACTTAGTAGATATTTACAGAGTGTTCCACCCAACATCATCAGAATACACATTGTTCTCACCTGCACATGGGAGGTTCTCTAAAATAGACCATATTCTAGCCCATAGAACATTCTTTAATAAATGCAAAGGAATTGAAATTATCCCATGCATATTATCTGAGCATAGTGTGATGAAATTGGAAATCAATGGCAAAAGAATCCAGAAAATTCCATAAACACATTGAAATTAATTAAAACCCTCCTGAACAACCAATGGGTCATAGATGAAATTAAAGAAGAAGTTAAAAATATCTACAATTAAACAAAAATGTGGATACAACATACTGGCACCTGTGGGACATGATGAAAGCAGAACTAAGAGGGAAATTTATAGCAGTGAATTCTAGCATCAGGAAAACAGAACAAGCACAAATAAACAACCTAATGTTGCACCTCAAGCTTCTGGCAAAAAAGAATGCCAAGCCAAAAGCCCATACAATTATAAAGATCAAAGCAGAAATTAATACAATTGAGACTAAGAAAACAATATGAAGTATCAATGAAACAAAGAGTTAGTTCTTTGAAAGATTAAATAAAATTGATAAACCCTTATCCAGGTTTATCAAAAAAAGGAAAGAAAAGATTCAAACTCATGCAATGTGGAATGAAAATGGTGAAATCACTATGAATCCTGTGGAAATTAAGAAGATTTTTAATACCTACTTCAAGAACCTATATGAGAATAAGATGGAAAACACAGAAGAAATGGACAGATTCCTAGATACCTTTGAATTACCAAAGTTTAATGAAGAAGATATAAAATCTCTGAATAACCCAATATCAGTTAGTGAAGTTGAAAATCTAATTAAAAATGTACCAACTAAGAAAAGCCCAGTGATGGATTCACTGCTAAATTCTACAAGAAATTTAGAGACTTTATGCCAATACTCCTCAAACTCTTTAATTAAATTGAAAGGGAATCAATATTCTCTAACTCATTCCTGGAGGCAAGTATTACCCTAATACCAAAACCAGAGGAAAGGCCTAACCAAAAAAAGAACTACAGGGCAAACTTTCTAATGAACATAGATGCAAAAATCCTCAGTAAGATACTAGTAAAACAGAATGCAGTAAATAATCAAGGAGATTATACAGCATGACCAAGTGGGATTCACCCCAGGAATGTAGGGATGATTCAACATACACAAATCAGTAAATGTAATATACCATATCAACAGAGCCAAAGACAAAAATCACATAATCATCTCAACAGATACAGAAAAAGCTTTTGACAAAACTCAATGCACATTCATAAAACCATATAGAAAATTGGAATAGACAGTCTTTATCTCAATCTGATAAAAGCCATCTATGACAAACCAACAGCCAACATCATACTAAATGGATAAAAACTGAAAGCTTTCACTGTAAAATCAGGAATAAGACAAGGATGTCCATTATCACCACTCCTATTCAATATAGTTCTGGAAACATTAACCAGAGCAATTAAAGAAGAGAGAGAAATAAATGGAACAAGGGTAGGAACAGAAGAAGTTAAACTATCATTATTCACAAATGACATGATACTCCACATAGAAGACCCCCAAAACTCCACCAAAAGACTTCTAGATTTAATAACCAAATTCAGGAGTGCAGCTGGATACAAAGTCAACACTCAAAAATCAGTAGCCTTCCTGTACACAAACAACAAATTCACTAAGAGAGAAATTAGGGCAACCACACCCTTCACAACAGCATCCAAAAAATAAATGAAATATTTAGGATCAATCCAAAAAATGAAGTAAAAGATCTATATATTGAAATTGCAGTACTTTGAAAACAGAGATTGAAGAGGATATCAGAAAATGGAAAGATTTTCCTTGCTCATGAATAGGAAGAACTAACATAGTGAAAATGGACATATATACCAAATTATTCTACAGATTTTATGCAGTTCCAATCAAAATCCCATTAGCATACCTCACAGAACTAGAGAAAACATTCCTAAAATTCATTTCGAACCAGAAGAGACCTACAGTAGCAAAAGCAATTCTAAGCAACAAAGCCAAGGCAGGGGGCATCACAGTCCCTGACTTGAAATTATACTACAAAGTTACTGTGATAAATCAGCAATGGTACTGGCAAAAAACAGGATCAGTGGAAGAGACTGGAAGATGCAGACACAACTCCAAACACATTCAGCCACCTTATCTTTGACAAAGGGGCCAAACATGTTTATTGGAAGAAAGATAGCCTCTTCAACAAATGGTGCTAGAAAAACTGGCTTTCTACTTGCTGAAGACTAAAACTAGACCCATGTCTATCATCATACATAAATTAAAGTAAAAATGGATCAAAGATCTAAATATTAAAATAGAAACACTAAATTACTGGAAGAGAAATTAGGTAGAAATCTTGAAGATATAGGGGTAGGCAGAGAGTTCATGAACAAAACCCAGACCACAGGGGAAATACATCAAAGAATCAACAGCTGGGATCTCATATTAAGAACATTTTGCACATCAAAAGAAATCACCAGCAATGTGAAAAGACAACCAACAGAGTTGGAAATAGAAAAAATTTTAGCCATTTGTCCTTCAGACAAATGACATATCTAGAACATATAAAGAATTAAAAAGGGCCAGTGAGATGGTTCAGTGGTGTAAGTGCCTGCCTGGCAAGCATGAGGGCCCGAGTTCGACTCCCGGAACCTACATATGAAGAAAGGGCTGGTGATATCGCTCAGTGGCACGGGCGCCTGCTGGCACACGAGGTCCTGAGGTCGACCCCCAGTACCCACAAAAAAACAAAAGAATTTAAAAATCAGACCCCACAAATAAAAAAACCAATCCAAAAATGGGCATCTGAGATGAATACACACTTCTCAGATGAAGAAATATGAATGGCAAATACATATATGAAAAAACATTCAGCATCATTTGTCATTAAAGAGATGCAAATTAAAACAACACTGAGATACCATCTCACCCCAGAAAGATGGCTATTATCAAGAAGTCAACTAATAACAAATGCTGGAGGGGCTGTGGGGAAAAAGGAACCCTTCTTCACTGTTGGTGGGAGTGTCGACTGGTGCAGCCACTGTGGAAATCAGTGTGGAGATTCCTCAAAAACTAGGATTGGAGGTCCCATTTGACTCAGCAATTCCCTTTATGGGTGTCTTCCCAGAAGAATTAAAAACATCGTACCACAGCGATATATGTGCACCCATGTTTATAGCAGCACAATTTGTAATAGCCAGATCTTGGAAACAACCCAAATGCCCATCAACCGAGCAATGGATAAAAAAGATGTGGTCTTTTTATACACTGGAGTACTACTCAGCCATAAAGAAGGATAAACTGGAGACTTTTATAGGTAGATGGATGCAACTCAAGATCATACTCATAAGTGAATTAAACCAGATGCACATGTGTAAACATCATATTGTCCCCCTAGTGTGAGAAGCTGAGAGTAAATGAAATCCAAAATGTGCAACAGATATTGTAAAATGGGAAGAAACTATTAAAAAAGAAAGAGAAACTGGGATGGGGGAATGGAGAAAAGAAGGAAGGGAAAAGTTAAAAAAATATATATAAGATAGTTAAGATAGATATACTACTAATTTCTCTTAGTTCATTGAAAAGAAAAAAAATTTCTTAGTTCACTGAAAATTAGCACAATATTTGTGCAAATATTGTTTGGACAATTGAATGCTGATATCTTGTACTCTGAGTAACTAATTTGAAGTTAACAATATGCAATGTATTAACCATTGTTACCCTCATATTATGTTGTTTTCAAATTTTGTTCTATTTTTTCTCTTTAAAAATTAAAAAAAAGAATCCCAAATTTTGAGATATACTAAAAAGATATAGTGATATAAACAACATGTTATTGCCAAAATGTAGATTGTGGATCACTATAACAAAATAGAAGATTTAGAAGCAACTCCAGGAACACTCAGCTACATTATCTTTGACCAAGGGGTCAAATACTTTCAAAGGAGGAATAGATTTCCTCCTACTTAAAAATTGTTGCTGCAAAAACTGGCTTTCCACACATCACAGATGAAACATAGAGCTCTATCCCTCACCATGTACTAAAGTAAAATAAAAATTCATCAAAGAGTTAAGTGTTAAAACAGTAACATTTAATCTGCTGGTAGACAAAATAGGTAAAACTCTTGAAGACATCAGTGTAGGCAAAGACATGCTCAACAGAATCCAATTGCACAAAAAAATTATACCAAGATTCAACAAAAGAGGTCACATAATTTACAAAGCCTCTATACAACAATGGAAACCACCAACAGTGTCGAGAGTCAAGCTACAGAATGGCAAAATGTTTTGAAAGTTAGTCATCAGATAATGGATGACTAAAAAAAATATGAAAGAAAAAAAAAAAAAACAACTTCCCAAATTGAAACACCTATTCAAAAATGAGCATCTAAAGGCCAGGGATGGTGGCACATGCCTATAATTCCAGAATTTGGGAGGCTGAGGCAGGAGGTTTGCTGTGAGTTGAAGGCCAGCGTGGACTACAAAATGAGTTCAAGTGCAGCCTAAACTGCATAATGAAGCCCTGTCTCAAAAACACACCCCCTCCCCCCAAAAAAAGGGCATATAAAATGAACAACTGCTTCTCAGGAGTAGAAATGACAATAAACAAATGAAAAATGTATTTAAAATTACTGACCCTGGTTAAATTTGTATTAAAACATCAGTGAGATTCCTTTTCACTCCAGTAAGAATGGCTACATATAAGAAATAATATACTAACAAATGGCAAAGGACTTGTAGGGAAAAAAGAAACTATTCATGAGAATGTACTTTGGTACAATGACTATAGCAATCAGTATGGGGATTCCTCAAAACACTAAATAGCAATTCCATTTGGCCCAGTTGTTTTCCTTCTACGCATCTTCCCAGAATAATTAAAGACATGATGTGATAAGGATACATGCATACCTATGTTTTCTTCTTCTTTTTTTTTTTTTTTTGTCTTTTTGGTACAGGTTTTCCTGTGAATCATGATATAAACAACATTCTCTTTGCTATGTAGGGGGAGAGAGCATGCTTGTTTACATTTCACAGCCCAGTTCTGACAATGGACAGCTCCACTATGGCCCTTGTGGCAAGCATGCTGTTTAGATTAAAATGTCAAAAATTTAGATTAAAAATATCAAAATTCAGGGGAGCAGATGGCAGTAAAACATCATCAGAAGAGATAAAATACATGCAATTGCTGTCAGTTTACTTACTCATATAAAAATTTTTTTTTGAGGGTACTGGGGGTCGACCTCAGGACCTCACGTACCAGTAGGCACCCATGCCACTGAGCAATATCACCGGCCCCTTTTTTTGTATGTGGGATCCGGGAGTCGAACTCGGGCCCTCGTGCTTGCCAGGCAGGCGTGTACACCGCTGAGCCATCTCACCGGCCCTCATATAAAAATTTAATAACGGAATGAATAAATCTGTCCATTTTAGCTCGGGTAATCTAGTTACCTCAGTTTATTCATGTACACAAAGCCTACAGTGAGATTTGGGGTGGCTGTAGAAACAGTAATTTCCTTTCTCACCCACATCTTCTTTAGGCTCCAAATAAAAGGCAGAATTTATATCCACTTACAAATGAGGTGCACATCATTCACTCTTTGATTTAGTGAAATCTCATGAATGTATCAAAGTCTTCCTCAAATAAAATTTAAAAAAAGAACCTAACATCTCTAAAACTCTGTTTCTAATGAAGTAAACAAGCTTTCATTGATTGGTAGAATGTGGCACACACCAGAGGATGAATTTAACTAGATAAAAAGAAAAAGTAACCTTAGATACAAAGAAAAAGTTACCTGAAACAGATCTTAGCCATTGCCAGGCACTTAGTTTACCCTACCTATCCCAGGCAAACATCCCTCCTACCCCATCACTGTGATGCCACATCAAGTTCCCTTACATATATGCAACGATGGTATCTTGTGGCACAGGAAAACATACAATACAGAGTCAGGATAACTGGGTTCATCTCACTAAGGAATCTGGACAATCCCTTTGCTTTCTGACTGTTATGTCACTTGTAAGATGAGACCAATTTTAATTATAATTACATTATTCATTGTGTATTCTGAATAAATGTTATTTTCAAAATTTAAAATAGTATAAAAACAGCTGTTACTGTCAGCCAATGGTTCCCACCATTTCACTGTTCAATGAAGCAATCTGTTCCCTTCCAGGCTGTGCATTTTGTTTCTGAGCTCCAAATTCCCAAGATGGTAAATACTTTGCAAGACAGAGTGCAAAAGGAGCATAGAACTAATTAAGTATTTGAAAAGCAAGTGTGTGTACCCCATGCCCCTTGCTTTGTGGTATGGGGACTAAGCCCAGGGTGTTTCCACTGAACTACATAAAGCCCCATTTGTGTATTTTAAATTTTGAGAAAGCCTCTTGCTAAGTTGTTCAGTCTGGGTGTGAACTTTCATTACTTGGGTCTCAGCCTCCCAGAGTGCAGGGATTATAGATGTGTCATGCCTGCCTTTCCCTTATTCATTTGGTGAAAAGAAATTTAGAAATTTACTGTCTCTAAAAAGCCTTTCATTGGTTTAGTTACAAGTTTGTGTCATGCTTCATCCAAACAGAAAACAACTTATTTTCCCTTAAAAAGCACCAACTTTTATGCTTTTACATCACTGTCTTGAATGTGATGAGGTGGTTGCCTGGGCTGGGGTGAAGGGAGATGACGGTGATGGGACAGATGTGACTTTCAGTGAAGACACAGAACCAGCGGGCTGTGGCACATTATTGTACACCATGTGGGTGGTGGAAGTGGCTTCGGACACAGCAGGAGGTGTAATGGGCACAGGTTTAACGACCCCTTTAGGTTCTTCCTTTGAACAGAATCTGGCTGAGGCTGGCTGTAGCAGGTGCTCTTTGTGGAGTCACGCTCAAGGAGCCCATATGACCCACACTCCTGTTCTGGGCTTCAAGATGAGTCATTCCATCTGCACTTATTCCATCAACGCCGAGGACTGCATCTCCCAGTCTCTCATTTGCCTTTGATACTTCGCTGCCTTCTTTGAGAACAGAGATTGTCAGTGGTGTGGGGAATCCTTGCCACCTTGTAGCTGGGATCCACATGGAGCTGGGCCAACTGAGGACACACTGCAGTTGCTCCTGGTTCTTACAGCTCAAGGTCTAATGCCAGAAACGGGAGGAGACTCCAGACACACACGGCTCTGCCTCTGCCTCAGATGAGTGCTTGCCCCATGTACTAGTTTTGGGCTTGAATTTTTTTTCTTTCTGTGGGATCTTGATGTGCACATTAGGTAATTTTGGATCACTCTGAGAGTTGTCATAGCTATCAACTTTCTTCTTCATTGTACATTCTTTGTGTCCCACAGGTTCTTGTATGTTCTAGTGTTATTATTTATTCTAAAATATTTAATTTCTTCTGTGACCAATTGATTATTCAGGGGTGCATTGTTGTCTCCAAGCGTTTGCATGATTTCTGTGGTTTCTCTTGCTATTGACTTAGAATTCCATAGAACTACCATGTTTCACCAAAAATAAGACCTAACAGGAACGACCTACCTGGACCCTGCTCCAGCATGAAGCTACCCTGGTAATGGCCAGTGTTATGTGGATTGTAACTCACTATTCCCTTGCTGCAGCCCACGTGGCTCTTGAACCTCCCAGGGTGAGGACCGTGAAGGGCAGTGAGAAGGTGAAGAAATGAAGATGAGACACAGAAAGCTGGGATCAGGTGGAGCCCTCTCTCCTGATGGGAGGAAAGGAGCTGCTGGGCCACCGCAGTGTGTTCATTTGTGTTTGGCAAGTCGATGTCACATGACACCCCTTTGCCTAGCAACTCCCTGCTTTGATCGTTTGGGTGTGGTGCTGTCTGGACTCGAGCAGTGTGTTCACGTGGCTTGGCTCCGGCGCTCTTTGCTCCAGGACCAGCCTCATATTAGCCCCGCACACGTGACCAATCTCCAGCTTCAGCCGCTCCCCACATTCTCTTGCTCAGTGGCCACTCTAACACCAGGTAAGGCAAAGATAGGCAGATTGGGGCTGGCATTTTTTCCAGTTAGATCTTGTATTCAGGCAAACATGGTATGATCTGATACTGTGCATAGGATGAAGTTGATTCTTTTGTACTTCTGTAAGCAACATTTAAGTTCTACTGTAAGGTCTGTTTTACAGAAAGCCGTGTGTATTGTTGAGAGGCATATATATCTCACTGCTGTTTGACTAAACACTCTGTAGTTAATTAAGTCCCTTTCTTCAAAGGTGGAGCTCAACTCTGATATTTCTTTCTTGATTTTATTGGCTGCTTGCTCTGTTTGTAAATGTGGGGTGTAGAATTCTCCATCATGATTGTGTAAGGCTTCTCTGATCTTTTACGTCCAGTAGAGTGTATTTCATGAAGTTGGGTGTGCCAATGTTGGGGTGCACATGTATCTGCACTTGGTGTCTTCCTTTTGAACTGTTCCATTTACCTGTATGGGGTAACCTTCTTTATCTCTTCTGACAATTTAGTTTTGAACACTGCTGTCTTAGTTGCCTTTTACTTGCTGTGACAGAACAATTAAAGGAGGGAAGCTCCCAGTTTGTAGAGGATTCAGTGCTTTTACGGCTTGCTCCAAGGCAGGGTGTCATGTCAGCAGGGCATCGCAGGTAGGAGGCAGTAGCAGCGAGCCTGCCTCTCACTTGTATTCCATCCATGCTACAAGCCTTTAGGGTGGTGCCACCCACACCCAGGGTGGGGCTTCTGTCTTCAGTAAACCCATTCAGCCACACCCAGAACTATGCTAATTCCAATCAGTGGACTAATTTAGTAGCACACAACCCTAATTGCAGTATCACACAATCTAGATCCAGCCACATCAAAAAAGCCCCACCTATGAGTGCATGAGGCTTTGAGGGGACATCTAGGTACAAGCCATAACAGCCTGGCACCTCTGTGGTCACTGTGAAATATCATAGGGAGGTGGCTGTTCCTCTGTGACCATGGAAAGGCTCCCTGAATTCAGCAGAGAAGCTCTCCAGCACTCTGTGACAAACATTCCCAGAATGTCTATCACATGCCTGGAACCAGCAGGAGGAATGGCAGTTATCAGAGTGTGTGATTTCACCAGGAAGCAAATATAGGGAGCCTGTGGCCTTCGTGCCTGCTCGAGGTGATAATCATCCAGAATAGAAGTTCCCAGGGTCAGATTCAGTGGCTAATGCAACTTTGTGTTCCTACTGTTTTCAAATCAAGACCTATTTTTATTTTTCTTTGCTTTATTCTTTTCCTTTTACTAGCTGGCAGGTCAGTGGGACCCTGTGACATGGGTCATTTGTCCTGGCCAAGACAAACCCCAAGCACCCCATAAGCTGTGCCCAGGGAACTGTTCAATCATAACGCAAAGCACAGCAGTTCACATGTTCCCTGCCATCAGATAAACAATCGCTTTGCTCTGGGCCTTAGTGTCTGCCTCTATATAATGAAGACTGCAGCATCTTCTCCCATTAAATGTCACATGCATAAGTTTCCAGAACAGTGCCTGGCACTTCCAAATCACATGTCAAAAGTCTGTGTGACAGAAACCTAAGATTCCGTTTGCATGAACCTTGCATGAAGGTGGGGACGGCCATGCACCTGTGATGTGGGGAAAGGTGCAGACAGGAAGCTGGGACTCTATTTCCTCAGGCTTGAAGAGAATCCAGTCATGGCATGTAAAAAGCTTTATTTGCCAAAAAATTAAAACTGTGTCCTAAAAGCAATGTGAGCTGTGTTGTAGGGGGAAGTGTGTGTGGAGACTTCCAGAGCCAGGCAAGACTTCACTCAGATCCTTGTGCCCCACTTTCATGGCCCTGTCCTAGCACAAATTTAAAATATGTGTTAGCTTCAGTGTTTGTATCTGCAGAAAAGGAATAAAATACCTGCCCAACAAGATTGTCCATGGGATGAGAAATGGATACAAAAAAACACTGGCAAAACTGCATTAATGGGTGCTGAAGAACATAATTCATTTTTAGTACAAAAACTGAAATTTGGAAACCTTTAAAAAACTAGGGGTCACATTGCTTCTGGGTAACATGTAAATCACTGGCTAGAAAAAATAACTCACATGCACATACCACAAAAGAGCAAGGATACTGCAGCTGTTTTAGTTTATATGACTGACTACACTGTTTCCTGAATGTGAGGCTTAGCAGATCGATGGATGCAAGCCACTGCCTCAGGAGCGGGTTACTGAGTGTCCAGTGAGGGAGGGAGCAGGAGCGATGGGGCCTGGCACACAGGTGTCTAAAGGGAGAAACAAGTGGGCTATGTGCCTGTAGTGCCTCTGATCTTTCATTTGTTTCTATGTTTAACATGGCACATTCAATGGCTTGAATTTTTGGAATAGGTCTAAAATAAGAGGTGACAGGGTTCTGTGTGTTTGCAGCAGGAGGAAAGTCTCCCTAAGGAGCATGGTTTAGTCACTTCCTGCTCTGAACTTCAGAATCCCCTGCTCCACGGCCACCATCCCTGAAAGACAAAGGTCCTCCTGCCTCAGCCTCAGCCTGCGGGAGTGCTGGAAAAGGCAGCTCAGCGTGAGCCCTGAGCCACACCCAGACCTGAAAGGAACTCATATGCACCAAGCACACTCACACACTGAGCACACTCATATACACACAACTCACACACACACGGCACACCTGAACACACACAGCAAGCACACATATACACATGCAACTCACACATGCCTGCACACACCGCCACCAGGCACACACATAAACACACACTGAGCACACTCATATACACATAACTCATACAACTGCACAGGGCACACCTGAACACACAGCAAACACACCTATACACATGCAACTCACACATCCACCAGGCACAGGTGTACACCCACACCAGGCACACACACAAAGATATAACTTACACACACCTACAGGGCACATCCACACACACACCTAGCACACTCAAATACAACTCATACACACACACAGAGCCCATCTGTGCACTCTCAGAACTACTCCAAACACATGCATGCATGTATAACACACACAGGGACAATGGCGCCTGCTAGGATCCCCATGCGCTCACCTTCTAGTGCTGCTGGCCATCCTGTCCGCATTTGTCATATTGGGGAGTGAGCCCATTTCCATGCTTGAGCCACCCTAATGCTGCAGGTAACATATTTGGGGCCCTCTTCCTCCCTTGTGGACATAAAACTGTAAAATGTGGTTCAGTGAGCACGTGCATAGATGGAGAAGTTCAGTAATTGAAGGATGGAGTAGTTTACAAGAGTACTGATTAAAAGCAAATGTAATGTGGAAATTACCAAATTATGTCACATAAAGTTGAACCACCCTACAAAAGGGTAGTTTAAACCAAAAAACAGTAACTGTGGAGACTCTTACATGAACAAGCTGAAGTGTAGATGAATTGCAGAGCAAAATGAAAGATAGATAATAGGAAACAGGGAGACTGATCTTTCGCAAAAGCATAGGAGGCCAAGAGGTGGGGGATGGAGGTAGGATGGGGAGGGGAAAGGGTTGAGAAAAGAATGAAGATGTGCTACATGCGTGTACCTACTCCCCATGATGAATGCAATCATTATGTGCTGCAAACATGGACTAATGTGAGATTTTTTTTTTTTTTTTTGTGGGTACCGGGGGTCGACCTCAGGACCTCGTGTGCCAACAGGCACCCGTGCCGCTGAGCGATATCACCGGCCCCTTTTTTGTATGTGGGATCCGGGAGTCGAACTCGGGCCCTTGCGCTTGCAAGGCAGGTGCTTATACCGCTGAGCCATCTCACCGGCCCTAATGTGAGATTTTTTGATACTAAAAGAAAAAAGAACTTTAGCTGTCAATTTTTCTTTGCATATTCAAACAACAATCCCTTTTCACCTATCACACTGGCAATATTTTTCCTAAAATGCAGTGTTGGAATGATGGGGAAAGGCGTGTCCTCACTGTTGCTGGAGGGAGCAGGTGCAGGGCCAGCTTTCTAGCAGGCAGTTTGACAACGCAGGTGAGGAGAACAAAACTGTTCATGTCTTGTGAGCATCTGGACTACATGAGAAACACAGACTTGTCACTTCACGCAGTCTGTTCCTCCTTCCTCACTCTTCCTCTCCAGCCCTTCATTCTCCTCTCACAAACAGCCCTTTGTGCTAGGTTTGCTTAATCCTATCCAGTTCACCAGATTGGTTCACCTTATCTGCATCTCATCTGATTCTCAAGGAGAACCAGCAGGGCCACGGTGATGCCTGCTTCTTAGCCAAGGTGGGTGGAGCTCTCCGGGGTAAAATTCTTGCATAGGTCACCAGTAAATTAGGGCATGGAAGCAACAAGAGGACAAATAAGCTCCTATAATTTGGGAAAGAATTTCAAAATTCATTTTTTTCTTTTCTTTTCATTCTCCCTTTTTTTCCAGTCAGGTTCTCAGTACATAGTACACACTGTCCTTGAAATTTCTGCATAGCCCAGGCTGGCTGTGAACTTGTGTTCCCCATCTCAGCCTCCCTTGTGTTGGGATTAGAGATGTGCTACCCCACACTGGCTTCAAAAGACATTTGTTTAAAAAATAAATAAGATCCGTGGCAATAAATGCATGAAAATGAGGCTGTTTAAGCTCTAGGATGCTGTTCATTATGTCAACTTGAGAAGTTTAGAAGTTTAACTAAGTGACTCAGCAGGGGGCCAGGGTCCTCCCTTTGTAAACACCCTCAGCCTGTGCAGGAGGAGGGCAGGGAGATGGTGTGAGCGCTAAACCCACCCCAGGGCTCATAGCCTTCTTACAGTATAAGGAAGGAAAAGAAGCTCCCTCTTCTCCATTTTTGCTCTTGCTGCTTTTGCTGTATTCCCCTGCCAAGAACTGTTGCCCATCAACCATGACACCCTGCCATGCAGCCAGCTGATCATGGACTGAAACTTCCACAAGCTGCGAGCTAAATAAACCTTTCCTTCTTAACTTTGGGTGTCAGGTATTTTATCCCAGCAATGAGGAAAAGTAACCAAGACAGTCAGTGAGAATGAAAACGGAGCCCTCCTACTTTGCTGTTGGGAATGTCAAACTGTACAGTCACATGGAGAGCAGTTGGCAGACCTTGAGAATGTTAAAATACAGTCACCTCGTGGCCCAGCACTTCTACCTCTAGGTTTATATCCAAACAAATTGAAGACACATTTTCCACACAAAAAAAACTGAATATGAATTTTCACAGCAGTGTTATGCGTATCATAGTAGCCCCACAGTGGAAAAAACCAAACAAATCTTCACCAATTGATGACTGCATACATGAAGTGTGGTGTGTTCATTTAAAATACATCACTGTAAGAAGGAATGAAGTGTGCTGGGTGTCACAGCACATGCCTGTAGTCCCAGCCACTCAGGAGGCTGAAGCAGGAGCCTGAGCTAAGGCAGGACTCTCTTTCAAAATAAAGTTAAAAATGTACCAGGTTTAGTGCTGCATGCTTGTAATTGCAGCACTGAGGCTAAGGTAAGAGGATTAGAAGATCAAGTCTCACTAGGGAAATTCAGCAAAACTCTGTCTCGAAATTGAAAAGAGAAAAAGGCTGGGATGCAGCTCAGTACAGGAACCCTGGGTTCAATCCCCCAAATATAAAAGGAATATAGCACTGACTCATACTGTGACATGGATGAATCTTGAAAATATTCTGCTCTTAAAGAAGCCAGGCACAAAAGACCTCATCTCATCTGATTCATATCTATGAAATATTTAGTCAGCAAATTCATAGAGACACAGAGAAAAGTAGCAGCTGCTAATGGGTGGGGGTTAGGAGGGGCTGGAAGGTCTGATATTTCTTTCAGTGTGATGAAAATGTACTGGAATTATCAAGGGGATGGTTGTAAAATGCATTGACTATATTAAAAATCACTGCTGTGTATTTTCATATGGTAAATTTTATGTTGTATGAATTTTCTCCCACCCCCAAAAAGTCTCACTCCAGGAATAAAAAGCAATTTAGGGCAGGGGCTCCAGACCCATGCTTATGCATTATCAGAACCTGAGCCTCTCTGCAGGCCCAGCCTGTGTCTTGCTCATGGTGGAAGCTGAGTCCTGCCCCTTCCTCAAGGCCTGGCAATGAAGGAAGATTCCCAGCCCAGCCCTAGTCCCCAGTGCACAGTTGCAGTCTCCATGTTGCTCATTTCCCAATGGAGAGGCCTGGATTGTCACTGCCCAGGCACATGCTGGGCTACCAGCAAGGCTGACACACCAAGGGAGGACACACAGGTCAGACCTGGGAAGATGTAGAGCACACAGGACTGCCGGTGGCAGCTCACCTTTACCCTCTGCTGGCTTTGCCAAGGACATTTTGGATGGAAATTCTGGTATTTTCAAACTGGACCAGGCAACCTGGAAAGCAAAAAATGTGAGATTTTGCCTTAGAAATGCAACCCACTCTGCATTTGATCCACAAACATGCAATTCATTTATTCACCATCTGGGAGGACAGTACAGAAAACACAAATATCTTGTCTTTTTGGAGCACATACTGTGGTTAGGGAGACAAAATGTAAAGAAGGTGATATATTATGATGTTCAAGGTTATGGATGAAATAAATGGCACCGTAAGAGTGACAGATGGAGGCTGGAGGGGGCAGAGAATATTTTTATTAAGGGCTATCAGACTTTCCTGAGGTAATGCTTAATAGACATCTATACAATAAGAAAGAACCTCGGACAGGGATCAAGCTGGACAGAACAGCATTTCCTAAGGCCTTCAGGGAGAGCGCGCTATGGTCCCAGCAACTGGCCAGCACTAAACTCTCCAGAATTGAGGGTCCCTAAGACAAGGGGCACACAGAAGTTGGCATGCAGGTGAGGACACGGGGCTCAAGGAAACTCACCAGTGCACCAAGGACAGCAGGAGGACCAGATGGGCTGAAGAGGGAGCAAGAGGAAGATTCCAGGCAGGAATGCCAGGTTGCCCTGTCACAGGAGGTTTACCTAAGACATCTGCTGTCTTGCCCTTCCTAGTGTCCACTGCTGCCCTCACCCCAAGGCTGAAGGCTCCATCAACCCCACTGCCCCTGACATCACCACAGCTCCATGCACTGAGAGGTGCACTTCCTGTCTGCAGGGTTAATTAGCCAGCATCAGGGAACTCCTCTTTATTACCATGGTGTCTTTATTTTTTATTTTGGTTTTTGAGACAGGGTCTCACTATGTACTTCAACCTGGCCTTAAACTCACTATGTAGCCCAAATGGCCTCAAATTCACTGTGATCCTCCTGCCTCAGCCTCCCATATGCTGTGAATACAGGCATGCACTACCACACTCGGCTCACTATGGTGCCTTCTGTGGCATTCTTACTGTCATTTTACTAATATGTTAAAATGAAACTCAATCCAATATCATTTAATGTATTTATTTGAGAGTAGCACAGGGTCAGTCAGCCTGCCTGACCCCCTACACACACATGCAGTCACACAGACATGTGTATGCCTTCACACACACACAAACTTACTGTTGGAGCCTTCAATGCCTACCTTATCTCCAGGCTTCCATTAGTGACTCGACCCAAGTTTCCACTATGAATCCTGTCTCTTGCTGAGTTGTCAGAATCCACAACCTCAGTCTGGGCAAACAGTAAAAATCCCAGCAGTCGGCCACTGGGGATCCAGACCTGAGGGAAGCAAGCAGGAGGGCTCTGGAGATGCCTCTCAACCCCACTGCTGCCCAGCAAGCCCCAGCTGCCCACCAGATTTCAGCCCAGCCATGCAAAGTTCTTCACTCTGCAGAAGACAAGCAGCATGAAGGGAGGACAGGGCTCCCTCAAGTCTTCCCAGGTGAAGACCTTGCTGGGAGACAGGTGGCTGGGCAGGGTGGGTGGAAGAGTTGCCAGAGCACTGTGACAGCTCAGACTCCACCATGGGACAATGGGGTCTTCAAGAGGGCAGGGATCCCATCATCTCACAAAGCACACATTTATATAAACCGCATGTTATGAGCTGTCATGTACATCCACAATATTTACTTCTTTATTTTTGTACTGTCTTTTTGTTTTGTTTTTCCAGAGCTGGGAATCCATCTCACAGCCTTGCGTATGCTATGCAATCATTCTACAACTGACCTACACCCTCAGCCCTATATTTATATTGTCACTTAAAGTAATGAAATAAGAGAAATAGAGAACACTTTACAAACTGCAGTATGTGACATTTATTTGGATCTCCATTCAAGCAAACATATACAAGGAGGTATAATAATATATGAAACTTTAATTCTGACAGAAAATTAATTTTTTCAAAAGTAATAATGGTTTTATTGATTTTCAAAATGATCCTTTTCTTCAGGGACATGCTCTGCCATTGTCATGGATGCAGGACTAGGGTGGTGATGCTGGCTAGGAGGAAGTGCTAACATGGATGCCAGGCACATGTGGACACACAGGGAGGCAGCCTGGAGAGGCAGCTGGAGCTCCAGGAGCCTGGGGACTGCAGACACAGAATGCCTTGTGCTGACCTGGGCCTGGCACTGCCACTGACGAGACACAGAACCTGGGCAAGACACTCGGCCCCTCTGATCCTGTTTCTTTTTTTGAAAAAGTAGTCACATCCATCCAGTGGGAGGTCACAAGATGCCATGCAGACCATTTAAGGTCCTGGTATGTGGAAAGTGGTCAACCAGTGATAGTGAAGGTCATGATCAAGAGCCAACTAGGCAATGCGGATGGGAGCGTACCTTGGAGCTACTGAATGCACGGTGCTTCTGCTCCTCATGTAGCCCAGCTCTGACCTGCATGGGAGCGGCATCCCTCCCACTGCAGAGACAGAAATTTGTGATTGGGGCAGAATACTGGGAATAATAAGATGGTTTGGGGTGCTTAAACATAGAGGTTTATAGAACTCTGAATGGAGATTAGCAAACTTTGCATGAGGGATCAGGCAGATTTATCCAGATTTTCAAACCGTAACACATATGTCTGCTTCTCTTCAGCTCTGCAAGTGAAACAGGAAAGCAGACGTGGGCAATCTGTAAACACACATGGAATTCTGACAAATCCATATGTCCAAAACCAGGGGGCAGGCTGGATTCCGTCCACTCTTCCATCAATACCATGGGAAAAAATTGGCAATGAAAGCAACCATTACTCCAATAGAATACAAACATGAAAAACAAACAGAGCAGAGGGTACTAATAAATAGCTTTGTGTTACCCTTAAGTCAAATTTTGAGCAATAATCATATTAAAACTATGTTAAGTAACCAAAGAAAAGGCTGAGATTATCACAATGGATCAGAAATATCCCCACAACATCCAACTATGCTACCTACAGGAAACAATTTCCATATCAGTTTTATCTTAATCTTTTCATTTGAAATCACTTTAGTCAGGCAAATCATGCAAAAACAAGCATCAACTTCCTGTAAACCATTCACCTGGCTTCTAGTTGTACCTGTGACCAAAAAGAAAAATTAAAATTAGGAAATTGGCATTTATACAATAATACTACATGGAAGAATTCATTTGGATTTCATCTGTTAGCCCATGAATGACCCTTTTCTATGCCAGAGTCAAATCTGGGACCCCACATTATTTGTACTTGTCATGGCCCCTCAGCCTCTTCCAGTCTCTTAAATTTTTTTTTTTTTTTTTACCTTTTGATAGAGTGTCCCCCTTGGTCTGTGCAGTTTTCCCTTATTGCGATAGGGTTACACATTTTGCCAAGGACACCCTAGGATAAAGTGCCCTCCCTGACGTGCTGAAGACAGACACAGCATCACTAAGTTCTATCACTGGTGGGATCCACACCGATCCCTCGCTTCTTGTGGAGTTTCACAGGGCTCTGCATTACAGTTTCTATTTTCCACTTTGTGATTAATAAGTATCATTGGGAGCTTCTTTGTTGCTACATAAATAACACATTTCTCTTCAGACATCGACCCACTTTAGTGTCCATTACAGACAGTCGTCACTTAATGACCTACCTGTTTAATTATGGTTCAGATACATGACAGGTGTGCTCTCAAAACTTACAACCTGCCACTGCAAATTTTGACTGTATCCTTTTCAATACAGTCCAGTACATTTTTTAGAGCTTCAGTGTATTTTTTTGTACAGTATGCCTTGTTTATACTGTATTGTCATTTCTGTTATTTGTACTGAATGCTACAGTATGGCAGCTTTCTCTCCTCTCTTACCTCACAGTACTGGATGTCAAAGTTATACAAATAAAGCAAAGTCATCGGGTTGGAGTTTCATTTGGCCATTTCTTTGTTCTGAATACAGAAATGTACATACTGTGTACAATTCCTCACTTAGCAACCAATTCAATGAATGCCCATCACAGGACTACTACTCAGTCATTAAATGAGCAATATCTACTGGACTTGCCATAACTCATTTTGCCAGGAATAATTTTATTGTAATGTTTGCTGAACACTGTTGTATTTCCAAGATTCTTCCTATATTTAAGTAGAGAATCTACTTGATTATGAAAGCACAAATGTAGTAAAAGTATAGGTGCTAACACTAATCAAAGCAGCAGGAGTAATTATATCAATGAAAGGCAAAACAGATCTCCAAGTAAAGACACTCTTTCTAGAAATACAAGTCATTACATGAGGAAGATATCAATTCACCATGAGCTCGTAATATCCCTAAATATTTCTGGACCTGAAAATACCTAAGAAAGAAAAGAATGGAATGGAGGAAAGGAAGGAAATCTGATAGAAATAAAATGGGAAAATACAGAATAAGATTGAGGTTTCACTATCCCTCTTTAATTTTGCTGTTGTTATTATTTTTATTTTCTTCTTTTTGAGACAGAGTGATGTTATATAATTTAGGCTGGCACTGAATTCACTGTATAGCCCTGGCTGGCCTTGATATCAAGGCAATCATCCTGCCTCAGCCTCCCAAGTGCTGGGATTACAGGCATGTGCCACCACACCTAGCTCCTCTTTTAATTTGGTAGAAAAAAGGAAAATTTACAAGTCACTGCACAATACCAACAGGATCCTATTTGTAGCTTTCAATTGCACATGGAAGAATATTTTCTTTCTAATTAGTGAGTACTTTGATTAATTTCTCCTTCTTTTACTCCCTCCACTCATCTCCTTCCTCTTCTCCAATGGCATACTTCAAATATTTTCAAAAACAGATGCACAGTCTGAGCCACAAAGCAAATCTGAAAGAAGTTAAAGGGATTCAAATTGTAGAAAATATTTTCCTGGAAAGATATAACTTGCTCTTGGGTAGGAAGAACCAATATAGTGAAAATGGCCATACTTTCAAAATTGTTATACAGACTTAATGCAATTCTGATCAAAATTCCAACAGCATATCTTACAGAATTAGAGAAAACAATCCTAAAATTCATTTGGAATCAGAAGAGACCTAGAACAGCAAAGGCAATTCTGGGAAACAAAGGCAAGGCAGGGGGCATAACAATCCCTGACTTGAAATTATACTATAAAGCTACTGTGATAAAAACAGCGTGGTACTGGCTAAAAAACAGACCTGAAGATCAATATAACAGATTAGAAGATACAGAAACAACCCCAGACATACTAAGCCACCTTATCTTTGACAAAGGTGCCAAACACATTCACTGGAAGAAAGATAGCCTCTTTAACAAATGGTGCTGGAAAAACTGGCTCTGCACATGCCAGAGATTAAAATTAGACCCATATCTTTCACTGTGCACTAAACTAAATTCAAAATGAAGTAAAGATCTAAATATTAAAACAGAAACAATAAACCTGTTCAAAGATAGAATAGGTAAAACTCTTGAAGACACTGGTGTAGGCAAAGACTTTGTGAATAAAACCCCAATTGCACAGGAACTATTACAAAGAATCAACAACTGGGATCTCATCTTATTAAAAAGCTTTTGCACAGCAAGGGAAACCACCAACAGAGTGAAGAGGCAACACACAATGTGGGAAAAAATGTTTGCCAGCTGTTCCTCAAAGGACTTCTATTGAGAACATACAAAAACTCAAAAAAATCAGACCTCCCAAATTCAAAGACCCAATGCAAAAATGGGCATATGAGATGAACACACACTTCTCAGATGGAGAAATACAAACAGCAAATAAATATATGAAAAAATGTCCACATCACTGGTCATTCAAGAGATGCAAATTAAAACAACACTGAGATTCCATCTCATCCCAGAAAGAATGGCTATCATCAAGAAATCAACCAATGGGCCGGTGAGATAGCTCAGTGGCATAAGCGCCTGCCTAGCAAGCATGAGGTCCTGAGTTCAACTCCCAGTACCCACATACAAAAAAAAGGCCAGTGATATTGCTCATTGGCATGGGTGCCTATTGGCATGTGAGGTCCTGAGTTTGACCCACAGTACTCACAAAAAAAAAAAAAAAAAAAGAAATCAACCAATAACAAATGCTGCAGGGACTGTGGGGAAAAAGGAACCCTTCTCCACTGTTGGTGGGAATGTAGACTGATGAGACCACTGTGGAAATCAGTGTGGAGATTCCTCAAAAAACTAGGATTGGAGGTCCCATTTGACCCAAATATTCCCCTTCTGGGTATCTTCCCAGAAGCATTAAAAACATTGTACCACAGTGATATATGTGCACCCATGTTTATAGCAGCACAATTTGTAATAGCCAGATCTTGGAAACAACCCAAATGTCCATCAACTGAGGAATGGATAAAAAAGATGTGGTCTTTTTATACAGTGGAGTACTACTCAGCCATAAAGAAAGACAAACAGGAGACTTTTATAGGTAAATGGATGTAACTCGGGAACCATACTCATAAGTTTCCATGCATTAGGCTTAAAACTCCTCTTTCTCCAGCTGGTCTGCGCCTCTGCTACCTCATTGCTGGGGTGTGCTCTGCAAAAGTAAAAGCCTTGTCGAGATTCCTTGATGTCTCAGTGTTTCATCATCTGCACCAAAAAACTGAGTCTAGGAACTTATTTCCAACACGTTGCAGCAGGAGGAGAGTGAGTTTGAGGATACCCTGGACTATAAAATGAGACCCTCTCTTTAAGAACTCACACAAAAACCAACGTCAGAACATTGACAAACGTCAACAAAAGAGTGCAGCTGTGGATTTGGGGAGGTGGGGCTGGCTCAGTTGTACAGCAATTACCTAGCACAGGCAAGGCCTTGCTTTTGATCTCCACTGCTACAAAAGCAAAACCAAAACAGGTCTCAGTGTTTCAAAGATTGAAGTCTTTGTTTGAGTCCTCCAACAAAGAAACATTGTAGCAAATATAAAGGAAGAAAAGCGTAAGTACTTTATAACAGCCAGGGACCTGAGAGTAGGGATTTGCCTCAAAAGGTCCAGGGGCCAGATTTGTCCATCAGGTGACATTAGCATGACTTACATGGACACCTACAAGTGTGCTTTACAAGTATCCTACGCATCACTCAGGCGAATCCAATTATAACAAGAGTATCACACGATTTCATGTAATATTTTTCTTCTAGGAATACTAGTGGTGAAAGTTGGAGAATTTCAAGATGTGAAGAAACTGCTGGGCATGCAGAGCTACAGTCTGAGGTCCTTATATATCCCTGCCTCATCACCAGGAAGTGACCCAGTGGACAAAGAGTAGGGTCCATTTCAGCATTCATTCTTGCCCTCATGCCTGGCAATATGTTTATCTTCAACATTTGGGGATGTTTTGATGCTGGATGAGAAATGAAGCTCGTCTAAGGGAATTGGAACATTTGCTTTCCTTTTATCTTTACCCTTTTGCAGAATGTTGCTATCATTTAACTCTCATTTCTCCATCTACATAATAAATGTTTTCTTTTTTGTGGGTATGTATTCATGTTCTTCAATTAAGTTGATTTGATTGAAACAGTGTGAAAATCTTGACCTCATTTCCGAATATTGACCTGTGAAACAGCCACTCTTCCCTCTATTCCATTCGCTCCCATCCTGTCCCACACTCACGATGTTCTCTTCCATCAGAGGACTGATTCTTCCCTAGGAAAGTTGTTACCGCAAAATCACAAGATTCGCTCACAGGAAGACGAGATTCGTGAAACAAATGAATTCTTTAATTGATGCCGGCCGGGGACAGCAGAAGCTGACCCCAAGCTTTTGTGTCCCCCTCCTTAAATACACTTTTGGAGGCCTTACAAAGTCCTTGGTTGCCATGGAAACTGCATTCTTTACTATATCACCTCTCTGGAAATTTTACAAGGTTCTTCTCAAACATCTGGCCAATTAACATGGAGGATGGGGTAGCAGGTACCTCCTGTGCTAAAACCATTTGTCTCCCTTTTTGTGGTTATATGAGCTCAAGATAGTGGTAAAGAAGCAGCACAATTTGTAATAGCCAGATCTTGGAAACAACACAAATGCCCATCAGCTGAGGAATGGATAAGAAAAATGTGGTATTTTTATACAATGGAGTACTATTCAGCCATAAAGAAGGATAAACTGGAGACTTTTATAGGTAAATGGATGCAACTCGAGAAAATACTCATAAGTGAAATAAACCAGACGCACATGTGTAAGCATCGTATTGTCTCTCTAGTATGAAAAACTGAAAGAGTAAATAAGATCCAAAATGTGCAATAGACATGGTGAATCAAAAAGAAACTGGTCAAAAGGAAAGAGAGACTGGAATAGGGGAATAGGGAAAAGAAAGAAGGGAAAGGAAAAAAAAATGTATGTATATATGATGGTTAAGATAGGTACACTACTAATTTTACTTAGTTCATTGAAGAGTAAGTTTTGTGCCAATAATGTTTGGACAATTAAATGCTAATATCTGGTATCCTGAATAACTAACTTAAAGATAATAATACGTAATGCATTAACCATTGTTACCCTCCTATTATGTTGTTTTGAAAATCTGTTCTTTTTTGATTTGTTTTATTTTTTCTTCTCTTTAAAAAAAAGATAGTGATAAAGAAAACCTGTTTGTGATAGCACCATCTGTTTCTCCTCTTTGAAGTTTATGGTTACAGAAAGGGCAGTGGGACTAAAATTCATCTAAAGGTTTTACCTATTAGTTAAATTCAGAGGTTAAGAAACAAACTGGAAATACTCTTGCCCTAATACAGTGACCATGGAAACTTTTGAGCACATAAGTGACCCCATTTCAGGAAGAGCAGGATAACACCATTATGAAAACTAGGGCAGATCTAGAAAGCCAAGCCAGGAGTAAACTACTTAAATGCGATTATTTTCGGTGAGGTGAGGTGGACATTGGAGAAGGGAGCCTTGTCCAAACTTCCCTGAGGGAAAATCTATCATTGGAGCTCTACCCATGCAGGCAAGAGTTAATTTCCTCCTCACTATTGGTCAGAGGGAGGGCAGTGGAGCAGGAGCCAATGAGCGAGGAAGAGGCGGGCTGCATGCACTGTTCAATCAGGTGAGCCAAGGTGGGCGGTACTTCTGGCATCATGACCCCAAGGTGCGTGTCCTGAGCCCATTTTGGAGAGTCCCTCAGCTCGCTAGACCGCCTTCTGGGAGTTCTGCTGGCTGCAGGCTGCGTGGGAAGGACTCTGGGACACCGGGAAGCCACGCAATGGTGATGGTGCGGGACGGAAGCTGGGGAAGGGGTGGAATCAGGCTGATGTGAGAGGAAGTGGCCAGAACCAGCTCTGGGGAGCTACAGCCTCCCTGCTTAGCTCTAGACCCTGAGCTCCTCCTGGTCTTTGGTGCTTTTGTCACTTTTTCCCTTGGCTGAGTCAGGGTTACTGCCATGTTCCGTGAGTCCTGTCCCCACTGCGACACCACCAGCCCACAGTGCCAGCTCGTGTGACCCCAGCACAGCCTCAGCAATCTGTGGAGAGTGGGGCCTTGGGGCGACCGTGATTGAGGTGTGGCTTGGAGCTGGTGCCGCTGTGGTGAGCTGGGTCCCTGGTCTCATTGCTTTTAGTAGCAGAGCTGGAGGGTCTGACATTTATAAATGTCTGCAATGCAAGATCTCGTACCCACAGCTCCTCTCCTCAGACCTCTGCCTTTTTCTATTCACAGTGAATTCCTGTGTTGCCATTATTTCCCCATGTAGCCAAACTCATAATAGATGTGGATAAGGGCCATGAAAATCCAAAGAAAAGCTTAACATTGCAGGTGACGTGACTCAGGTGCAGTGCTTCCCAAGCATGCAGCTAACTCCTGCGTGGCACACTCAGCAACCCCAAAAATTATCACCTTAGTTATTTATGTCAGACCCCTACTGAGAATGATAAAGAACAGAGATCGAGGTCTCAACCACACTGTGGAGTGAAGTCCTGAAACCAAAGGAGGTTAGTGTTACCTCTGGTGGCTCTGGGTCTCAGGTCTGCAGACTCAACCTCGCTGGGCTTGTTTCTCTCTGACATAGAGGAAGGAGTCAGGGCAGACCAGCACCAAGCAAAATTGTATTGCAGCTATTACAAGAAGTAATAGCTTTGGCTTTGTACAAGCCACTCCTGGAGTGGAGAGGGAACACTCAGAGCTGAATCACGAACAAATCTGGGGTGCAGTCCTGTTTTATGGGGTGGGTGTCCCATCTGCACCCCCTCCAGGGGTCACTGTGTGATTGGTTATTGGACTTGTTGCTAGGGGGCTGGGTTTGATGGGCTGTGGAGGAAATTTCCAACATATAGTTTAGCAACTCCTTTTGGAGAAGTAACCTTGTTGAAAGGGAGCTTTAAGGAGCAGGCTGTAGCTACACAGACACAAGCGCAAAACTGCAGGCTGTCAGCATGACTGCTGTGACACAGAGGCCATGTCTCCTCTTCTTAGAGGGCCAAGTCCCTTATCTAGCCCTTCCTATGGGTCTCAGCTGTCTCTACATTAGGAGAGTTTTCATTGGAAATAAGAGTAATAGCGCCCTGATTCTTGGAAGCATCCTGAGTGGGTGGCCAGGTGGCTGCTCAGTGCAGAGCTAATTAGAGATGACCAGAGTGCAGTAATTGCTCAATTACTTAATGTCTATCTCTCACAGGTGACTCTGTGTATTGAAAATGACCATTTGAAACTCAGGTTCCCAAACCAGTTTTCTTACCATGTAAGGTTTAAAGGAAACTGGGATCTTAGAGAAAAAGTGGTTATTTCGCACTTGAAGTTCCTGGAAACTGGGGAGCTTGGTAAGGAGTGGCTGCAACTCCTTGTAGGAGGAAAGGCTGCCTTCCCTGCTTCCTTAGGAAGTTCAGTCTTGGTCTTTTATCTGTAGTTCCCTACTTCTTCTTATTTTAATTCTTGTCAATGCAGCTTATTACACAACTCTGCATCAGGCCATTTTCCATAGCTAGGTGCCTCATTCATAAGAGAGCAAAGCAAATTATTCTTTACAATGAGACTATTTAACGGAGGCCTTCCAGAGAGTTTAGAACGCTGAGGAAAATGGTGGAGATGTTAATGTATTACCACTGTGGAAAGAGGTAGTCTTTTCTGTCAAAGGAAATAATTCAAATAATTATTTTGTAAGCGTCCTCATTTCTGTGATACCCTTTTTTTGGTATAATGTACATGTGCTTGTTTCACTATTCTTGGAAAACTTGAGATCAGGAGGGTACTTCGCTGTTGACCTGCAATAAAACTTTGCAACAAAAGGCTCCCCAGATCACAGAAGTTACTCTGCCTAGAAGCCATGACCTCATTAATGTAGCCAATCAGGTTAGATCAAGAGACCTCACTCCCACCAATGGCGTGATGGCAGTGTGCCTCAGGGATAAAAGGTGTTCAGCTCAGCTTGCTTGCTTGACATTGCCTGGCTGCACTCTCCTCTGCTGAAGGAAATTCACCTCCCCAAGAAACTTTTGAAAGTTTATTTTCTTTTGTCTTGTTTGTGACACCAGAGAATTCATGCCAAACAGCAAGGGAGGGTTTTGGCTAAGGACAACTTCCTGAAAGTGCTGTATGTTGAGAAGAACAGTGAACTGGAGTATTTGCATGGCCATGTGATCCAGGCAGTGGAGGGAAGGGCAAGGGTTGTCATCCCTGAAATCATTGCTATCATCCTTGCACTGTTTCCACACATTCATTGAAAATCAAAATGTTGATTGAGATGGACTCTGTATAAAAGAAGCACTGAAGCAGAGCTGTGTCCCCAGAGCGAGGGTCCACAGGCAAGAGAATGAATAGGAGTAAAAGGGATTTTTTAATAGGGAGGAGCAAAGGGGAGGAAAAAGGAAATGGGGGGTTGCTGGAGGGAGGTGATATCAGCAACACAGTGACCTCCTTCCCCTGAGATGAGATTGTGCTCAGTGTGACAATAATTGAAGGATTTTGTGTTCCCTTGGCCTGAGAGTGGGTCAGAGGTCACAGGTCACAGGCCTAAAGAAAGCAGGGGAACCGAGTAACAGAGTCTGTGAATGTCTTCTTTTGTTACTGATCAGTTCACCTAATCATTTGTGATGCAAGATTGGAAATTAGCAAACTGATCTTGTAGGTTTAGTAATGGGGTGGGCATCATCATTGAAGTAGAATGGGATCAGGTTTCTCTTGGATACAAAGATTTCAAGGTGTGTTTGATGTTTTTCTTTGGGGACTGAATGCAGGAATTTGGCTCTGAGCTACATACCGCCTGTATTTCTTTTTTAATTTTTGAAACCTGGTCTTAGTTGCCCAGGCTGGGGAGGACTTTTGATACTGTGTCCTCCTTCACTGCTGAGAAGACAGGCATGAGACTTTTAGCAAGTTCAGGGTTGGCATCCTCTAATCACCATGATTTACTGAGATTTCAGTGCCTGGGGGCCTGGTTTGCACACCTTTAATCCCAGGGGACTGAGACAGGAGCATTGCAACACCAAGCCCAGCCTGGACAGTTGAGAAAGAGCCTGTTTCAACATGGAGAAAATATTTTGGGATGTTCCTCCAGTGTGACACCCTCAGTTAAATCTTTACTACTAAAGAAAAACAGAAAAATCTTTAGAGGAAATCTTCCAGTTTTGTAATTTATGTACTTCTCTCACCAGCAGTCTGTGGTACAACACCTGTTCATGATGGTGGACAGCAGTCGTGAGTCACTGCTGGTGAGTCAGCAGCTGGACACCCAGGGTGAATAGACAGTGATTACAGTGCACTGTGCTCCATAATGTTCATGAGCTATTTAGTATTTTATTATGAATTTGTCTATATGTTACAAAAATATCCCCAAAGACAGGTGAAGGAATATGTGTTGGGCAGGTTTAAAGAACGCTTGACAATGCTGTTTGGTTAATCAGGTGTATTCTGTGTATTTTCAGTACATTTTATTTTCAACTTATTTTGGGTTGATCACAATATTTTCCCTTTCTAACTCAAATAGCATCTGTAGACTCATTTCTTCAATTCCATATGAGTCCTTTTTAGAAGATGACATTCATCAGAGAGTTTCCTGTTTTGAATGCTGTGTTGGTTAAGTTCTCCAGAGCAACCCAGCCAGGAGAATAGTATGAGTACTGTTTGGATAAGGGAAAACTATGTGTTTTTGTTTTGGAAATGTGTATGTTTTGCTTTGACTTTGTTTTTATTTGGTAGTGTAAAGAGGTCCCCTGCACTGGTCATATTCTCAGACTTCGCTCACTGTGAAAAGGGAGTAGAGCTGGGCATGGTGGCATACACCTGTAGCCCCAGCACTGGGGAGGCTGAGGCAGGAAGACTGGTGTGGGTTTGATGCTAGCCTGGGTTGCAAAGTGAGTTCAAGGCCAGCCTGAGCTGCATAGTGAAACCTTGTGTCAAGGAGATGAGGAAAAAAAAAGAAGAAAAAAGAAAAGAAGGAATAGAAAAGAAGTTTTCACTGAAGACACAGAGCTGAGCAGTTTAACACAAGACAGCGAGCATGTGCAAGGCTAAATGGAAAACCCTTCCATTCCTAGCTCTGATTTATGCTGATTCTGGGAACCCCTCCAGCTGCTTTAACCTTGGAACTTCTGCCTTTCTCTACTGGGGTGCTCACTGCTAACCCCATTTCCTCTTCCATCACCTTAATGCACTGAAAGCAGATCTGTCCAGCACTGTCACCTCTGAAAGGCTTTCCCCTAGTTAGTTATTTATATGTCTGTGGGGAAAGAGATGACCGTGAGCCTATGCTATGTGTTTCATAAATGACAAGAGACTGCAATATCTGAAATCCCCCTAAGTGTCCCCTGGGCTCCCCAAACTCTGAGGATGAACTTCCACATTGGCATCCTGGAGAAGCCCATGGAAATGGCCTATGGACAGAGGCACAGTTGAGAAAGCACAGAGCTTCAGTTCAAGGCCCCTTAGTCTGTCCTATCTGCAGTGGGTGTCGTCATAGACCATGAGGCAGTTTTTCACACTAGTGACATCTGAAAAGTAGTGCAGGTGGTGAGGACAAGGAGAGAGTGTGCAAGACAAGAAGTGTCATTCATTCTGCTTGGGTTTTGGGTGCAGAGAAACTTGGCAGCTCTTGTGGTCTACATTTGCCCATTCAGGTACCTCGTCATTGAGGAGCTGATATGTCCACTGCACCTGCCGTGTCTGGGGTTTTCAGGCATTGCTGACTGTGCACATCAGAAAACATGTGCATGTGTCTCAACTCTTGTTATACTCAGGATGTAGAGCATGAGCGAGATTTATAGCATGGGTAGAGGTCAGCATTGTTGATCAATGTCACATAACACACAGGACAGCCCTTAAAAGAATAAAATATTGGCCCTAAATATCACTAGGACTGTAGCTTATACACCATGGCTTCACATGCAGTGTTCATGCTGTCTATAGACCTAGGGAGTGATGGGTACCGGAAATGTGCTCTACCACTGCGCTGCACATCCAGCTCCTGCACATTCATATTTAGTGTGCCCAAATGGTAGTGTGGTAGAGAGTTCATCCTGTATGTCAATTAATTCACTTAATATTATTTTCCACGTTTGCTTCCATCACTGTACATGTAACTCCCGACAGGGTCTCCACTCTTTGTCTCCATAACATCATACTTGGCTTTCTACAGTTCTGGGAAAGCAGGCTTGTCTAGTTCAGTCGCTGGTGAAAATGCCACAAGCACATTCTTCTGTTGCCCTAGAAGCAGATTTGAGCAAATGCCATAGATTCTCAGGGCTCAGGAGCCTCTTTGCTGGTGTGCAGAGTTTGTATCCAGTTAAAATCTTCATGTACCCATGCACACTTCCACCTGTGGGCTGTGGTTCCTATTTCTCATAGCCAACCAACATTAGGCTTTTCTAATTTGATGAGTTTCATGGATTCCTGGGAAAATTTATTGATGTCTTTATATTGTTTCTCTTTTATGCCTCTATTTTGTGCATTTTTCATTTTCTCTGTAAGCCCTTGTGTAAAATATCTACTTTCATCATATTTTCATATTTGTGATGAGGAATTTTTTGGTAAAATCTTTTTGTTCTTGGCATTTTATTGTCACTGTTGGAGAATCAACCTGACATTGCATAATTTTCCATCTGCATGTTATTTTCATAAAATATTTTCTTTCCTGAGCAGAAGTCTTAAGTTACTTTTTGTGTCTTCAAAGTCACCTTAACATTTGTGACTTTGTAATTTTATTTTTGAGGATATCCTTACTCCTGCAGTTCCTTATACAGTACTTTTTTACACGTTTTACTTTCATATTTTTAGTAGTTTTTGAGTGTACCTAGAGTGCACATCAGAATATTTGTGATACAAAAATCAGATTCACTTGGCAAATACAATGAGGAATTTACCACCATTAAGGAATGATTTGTGCATTTGATTTGTACTGCCAACCCCATCAAATCTCAGCTTTTTTTAAAAGCAAGTGTATTCCTTGGTATTTAATTCAGTGTGTGTATGTGTTGCCTGAGTTTCAGGCATATTTGACTGTAAGTGTAGAGCATGTTCCAAATAGTGGGAAAGGATATCTCTGTGTCTTTACTCTTTTATTTTAAATTTGGAAATGTAACTATGTGCTTTGTTTTTCAGAAGGAATTCTAGTAGGTGTTTGTTGGAGTTATTTTACTTGTATTTTAAATATAGTTATATTAAGCATATAATTTAAGAATTTCTAGCAAACTGCATCATCAGAACATGATTCTCCTGATATTCAGATCATCTCCAATTTTATTTCTGTGTGATTTTTCTCTTTGCACATGTTGCAGACTTTTAAACATTTGTTGGTAATAGTGTACAATAATTTTTAAAGGATTGTTAAACTGTGTGGAGTGTGAGGTCATTTCTAGGTGTGAATAATGTCCTTGCTTCACAGTGACAAGTGAGGAGGCATTTTCATTACCTAAACAGCACATTGGCAGAGGCCAAGTGAGGCAGCAGTGGGAGCATCCAGTTGACTCCTTCCAACACACACTTCAGAAGGATTTGCAAAAATGTCAAGGAGGTTCAATCTGGTAATGAGATGTACTTTCAGCAGTGGAGTTTGTCTCTAAAACGTTCATTATATCCACATGGCATAGGGACCTTCTTGCACTTTCAATTCTACTAATAAGAAAACATTTTTTTATAATTTTCTCTGAAAATCAGCTCAACACTGGTGCTTAAACAACAGCCTTTCAGATGTCTCTGTTGTTTTCTGTGTACCGACCTTGAGATCAATTGTGTGGGCGCTACATTTACTTATAATTTGTGTTCTGAGTGTGTATCACGTGGCTTCATTGTATTGGCATGGTTGCCATGAGTATCAAAAGTGTGAGAAACACTATGATTTTTTCTAGTCGATCTCGCCTTTGGCAACAGTCTCCATGTTATTATTCCCAAAATTTACACCTCAAGTCTGTTATCATTCATGCAGTTTTATCTCTTTCATTTTAATCTTTTTGTCACCTTTTGTCTGTCTTGCCCCTGTTGTCCTGTGGTAACACAGGAATTTATGTTCCAAGGGACAGCATGGTGGAGACAGTGAATATTCTTGACTTAGTTCAGATTTTGAAGTCATTCACGTACGGTGTCCCCATTGTTTGTAACATTTGCTCAATTTCTGTTATATGTGTTTCATCAAGTTATTAATCACATTATAATGTTTTTCTTTATAAAATACCTTTAAGAAATAATTAACAGGGGCCGGTGAGATGGCTCAGCGGCGTAAGCGCCTGCCTGGCAAGCGCGAGGGCCTGAGTTCAACTCCCGGATCCCACATATGAAAAAAGGGCCAGTGATATCGCTCAGCAGCATGGGCGCCTGCTGGCACGCGAGGTCCTGAGGTCGACCCCCGGTACCCACAAAAAAAAAAAAAAAGAAATAATTAACAAAAATTGAGTTTTAGAAAATATTTTTGTCAAAATTTGAATAACCAGATCAGTTCTTTTTGTGCATGTATGATAAGTTTCACCATGGTTTTACACTGAAGCATCTCTCGATGAGATGAACAAACACAAGTTCGTTATTGTATACACACCTTTTCCTGTGTGTGGTTCTTAGATTGAACCTAGGGCATCAAGCAGGGTAGGGAACCATGCTACCACTCAGCTACACGCAGAGATGAGACACTGTTTTCTAGTACAACCTTGTACTTCACTGAGTGATATTTTATCCTGCATTTGAAAATCAGCTTGCACTCCCGTAATGGGCCTTTATTTGCCTTTTCTTATAAAGATGTTCCCTAGGTTTAGGTAAAGATTGCATTAACCTGCTGACATAGATGCACAGATTTCTCACCCATTTTTTTTTTTTAATGTGGGTACCAGAAGTTGACCTCAGGACCTCATACTTGCCAGCAAGTGCTTGTGCCGCTGAGCGATATCACCAGCCTTTCCCTTTATGTGGGTACCAGGAGTCGAACTCAGGACCTCACGCTTGCCAGGCAGGCGCTTAATGCCACTGAGCTATCTCACCGGCCCTCTTACCTGTTTTTTGACAACAAACTCTTAATGCTATGCCCAGATGAGTACATCATTTTTATTGTAGTGTTCATAATTGTATGTGTTTTCTCTACAGAATAAATATATTCATCCTGGGAAATTGGTACATATACAAATGGCATCCTGATTAATGTCTGAAAAGGTTCAAAAAATCTATTGAAAACCCACTGGGAGATAAGTTTGTGAAGGCAATTTTTTTTGATTGTCACTTGGTTGCTTTCTAACCTTTCATTCTCTACCATCCACCTCTTCTGTGGGCATATTTCTAATTTTATATATTTCTGACAGTATTTCCACCATCTAAAATTCATTAAATGATAATTCTGTTGTAGTTTTTATTTCTTTTATAATATCCTGGTTTTTTTTTATGTGGGTACCAGGAGTTGAACTCAGGACCTCGTGCTTGCCAGGCAGGTGCTTATGCTGCTGAGCTATCTCACCGGCCCAGTATAATATCCTGTTTTACAAAGGTGCAGGGGTCTGCATCTACAATGCCATCCTTCGTGAGGCTAATACAAGGGATCAAGCATTGGTGGCCAGCATGGGTCACCACATAGTGAGAGGCTTGTGCAGAAGCTAATGTATCCATTGTGCCTACATTATTTTCTCTTTTTCGTTTTGTGTTTTCCTGTTGCTTCTTTCTTGTTATTCCATCTTGATTATCTTTTCCAATATAGACTCCTGTTTTATCAATTATTCATCATTTCTGAGGAAATGTTTTACTTATATTTCTTAAAATGTCTATATGTAACTGAAAGTATTTTTTCCAAACTTTGACATCATATCCTAAAATCATTAGTTAATGCCATATACTTCTATATTTATTTCATGCCTTTATACTTTCCCTTTTTTAGAGGCATGTAAGATTTCATATATATGTATATACTTTGACAATAAGTTATAGATTTTAAAGTTTACTAACTCCTTCCCACTACTGCTGCCGTTTGCTATTTACTTTGAGACACACCCCAGGGGCCCTGCCAGGAGCCTCGTGGCAGTGCCCTTGCCTGTGCACCAGTCCCCTGCCTTGGGTCCCAGGCTGCTCCACTCCAGTGCCAAACACCTGCACCCAACATGTCCTGCCTGCTCTGCCCAGAGCCTGCTTGCCACCCTCACGGCCCTGGTGCTTCTGTAAAAGTCAATATCCAACACGGTGGGACCGCAGAACCTGTGTACACAACCCAGGTAAGAAAAAACATGAGCCTACACCACACACCCCCATACCCATTCCACAGCAGGACCCCAAACACGGCAAGCCACACCCCTAGCAGCACCTGCCACAGCATCCCAGGCTCTGGAGATTCCCAGCTGGCCTGCACTGCACTCCTCTCCCCTCCCTGCAGCCACCACTCTGGCTACCTGCCTCCACTAGCAAATTGACCC
The DNA here is from genome assembly GCA_028451465.1 of Erethizon dorsatum. NCBI lineage: Eukaryota > Metazoa > Chordata > Mammalia > Rodentia > Erethizontidae > Erethizon > Erethizon dorsatum. The sequence continues at coordinate 142,169,937 of CM051842.1, forward strand.
ATGCCCAGCATACCCAGAGCCATTTTCCAAAGACCCCCAGCCACAAAGCTCGACTACGTACTGCTCCTCTCACCTTCGGTCGTACGCTCTCCCAGCTCCCACTCACCACTCTGCCACACACCCAGTCCGAACTGCTGCTCCCTGTCATCCTGTTCCTCCCTCTCTGCCAGGCCCCCCCAGATCAGTCAGCATCTGAGCTCCTCTTCGGACCCTTCACACCCCAGTTCTCCCACTTGCCACAAGTTAACTTTAAACCCTTTAATTAAAAGACAGATGTCAAAAATACACAGAGCCCTAGTCCCCAGAGGACTGCCTCTCATCATGATTCCTCTCAAGAACATCTTACAGGCCAGCCACTATTTTCAGAGGTAATGTCTTTCTACACCCAAAACTTGCTTTGTGTGTCAGTCCAAAGTCATCTGACTCTCCCTGCCACATTTTGCCTCACGAGGGGGCCTGGTACAGAGCAGAAATCCTACTCATTCATGTGGTCTCATGAGCTGTTTAGTCCTCATTGTTCCCCGCTGTGTCTTCATTTATCTGCCATCTTCAGGGTCTCCTGTGCTGAGGGACAGTGCATTGCCTTCTTTATGGTATAATCTACCTGTGTTTGGAAGCTCTCTGGCCTTCCCTTTGTCAGTTATGTGCAGCCCAAACTCTAAAACACCCCACAGGAGACTCTGCAGAGTCTGACAGGAAAGGTGAAAATCGTGTCACTTTCATCCTTAGGGACAATGATCAGAAGAACCATGGAAGGAGGCCTTTCCCATCAAACCCTGACTTGGAAGTTTTGAGGCGAGGGACCTAGTAAATAGCATCACATTAGCCTCCATGTTCCTTCCTCCTCTTCCACCCATCTGTCCTCTCTCCTCCCCACTCTCCCTCCCTTCCACATTCTGGTTTTGCTTGTTATTTAATTTACTCACTCTTTTCTGCTTCCTTTCTCTGTGCCTTCATTTTCTTATTCTTTTTCCTTATTTTTATCATCCTTTCTTCTTCTTATTGCTTTCATGCCCTTTCTTTTTTCCTCCCCCCCAAATCTCTCCCTGTTTCCTTCCTTTCTCCTTTCATTCATTATTGTTGGTAGCACTGTAAATAGTTCTCCAAACTCTGCCCATTATTAAGTAGAAATTGTCTTTTATGACATCTGTACTAAAATATAACTTACTTACTAATTGATTTATTCATATAAAAATATATATATAGTCAACAGCCTCTATTTAGAATATCTCATTTTGCTCCTAAACAAACCCTATGTCCGTATTTCTCCAACATGTACAAATGAGTATCTACCATATACCATATACATTTTCATCCTGGCCATTTTCTATAAGTGGATAATTCATGATTCTTGTATCTGACTTTTTTGCTTGACATTTCCAAGTTGGATTTACATTGTAGCATTGCTCAAAAAATTATTAATTTCTATGAATGAATAACATAGATATCTTAAGTTTTTGTTTTTCATCAATTTTTGGATATTTCAATTGTTTCTACCTCTTACCTATTATGAACACTAAGTTGAACTGTTATTGTAAAGTGGGCTCCAGCCTGTTGAATGTGTCAAGTACAAATGTCAGGTCACCAAAGAATGGAAAAGAGGATGCATAGATTAGAAGTCTATGAGAGAGAAAACCCCCCCAGCAGGAGGGAGAGTGAAAGTGGGTTGCAACTGAGGGTCTAGGCATTTTTATACAATGAAATCACTGTCTAAGGGGTTTTTATACAGTAAAATTTTGTTGCAGGTTGCCTCAATTGAGGATAAACTCAAGCTATTGTGTTACAAGTGCAGTTGCTTAGCTAGTATTTATCTAATACTAAAACAAGTCACATAGCAAGGATCCCTCTGCAGGAATCATTAACTGGTTTATCTATAACTGTTAGTGCAGAAAAGAACAAAGCATTCCTGGGAGGAGTAGGAGTAAGGGTCAGGGTGCTCTGGTCATCCATCTGCTTGTTTGTTACATCATTCAGGCTTTCCTGAGATGAAGGTCCTACTCACAATACAACATTGAGCTGTTATTTATCTGTGGTGAGCACTGTGGGCCTCGCCATCGTGTCTGCATCATGCGGCCTGGTTTCTCTCAGCTCAGCCCTCAACTACAGACCCAGGTCACCTCCTCTCAGAAGTGGCTCTATCATGGGCCTGGTGCCTTTCAAATTGATTATGAATCTCAACCTAACTACCTGCAGTATAAACATTCATGTACAAATTTTTATGTATGCTTATGTCTTCATAACTCTTGTATATATGTCTAAGATAGTGATTAATGAGTACTATGGAAGCAATTATGGTTAAATATAGATAGTTCCATTCAAAATTCATGATAATCTAATTCATACTGGCCTAGATTAATTGATGGAAACATTATCTGAGTAAATTTGGATGGTTACTTAGAATCCAATTAGAAATTGATAATTTTTGGGAGTCCCTTGGAGTGTTGGAATTGACACAGAGAGGGAGAGGAGAACATTAGCTGCACTCTTTGACTCTCCATGTGATGGCCTGAATGATGACCTCAGGGCTCTGTCAGCTAGAAGCCCATAAGCAGATTTAATTTCACACCTTAGCCCAGAACTCGGAGTGAAAGCAAACCTCATCATTATTTACCGAACGTGAAATATTCTGTTTAGAAATGGAAAAGAACTGAGAAAATTCCTGTATTTTTTATAGTTGCAGAAGCAGCCAGGGCCTGCTCCAGCATAACTGTGCATCTTGGAATTTCAATAACTGTGAGTTTGCCACACATCCTCAGCCACAATCTTTACTGCATGTGTTTCTGACTGTAGTCCGTTAGCAGCATTTTACTGTGACAAACATTAGCTTCATGACTAATGACAAGCATGGTTTCATAGCTAAAAATATATGAATCATTTCATTCTAAAGAAGTTGCAATTTTTGTTCTATTTTTAAGATGAAGAAACCGTCATAAGAGGTGACATTGTTTAAATGTGTTTCCTTTTGTTTACTTAGAAAATATTGTACAAAATAACAACATAAAATCTGAGAAGAGTGGAGGTAAGAAGCATAGTTTGCTGCAGGGGATTGATGGAGGGAGCCAGGGTTCTCTAATGCTGTGGGGAGACAGGAAGGTAAACAAGAGTGACATTTGGGTCAGTATCAGAATCAGTTATAGACTAGTTTATCTCTATAAACAATATTCCAATTATATTTATTTTCATTTATGTGTCTACATTTGTTACATTTGGAAAATCATATTTTCACTTACAAATGGAAATTTAATGTATTTGTAACTTAAAGCCTGAATCTTTAAAACATTTGTACATTGTACATGGTAAAACTAGCAGATTACTTCAAAATGCTATCATGTTTGTAAGTATATTTGAATTTTTACAGTTTTGTTCATTTGATTTTCTATTGTTTTCTTTGCTGTGTTTCTAATACTGTGTAATCTTTCTGGTTTTTCTCCCTTTCTTTCCATTGCATTTTATATGTCTCTGTTTTCTGTTGTCTCCTAAGATGTGCAGGAGGATTCCATCCCAGTATTGTCTAATTTTGCAGTGTTAGTCATAAGCATTTACAACTAATCTAAACCCCTCTTTGAAGTGTCCTGTGTTGCAGTTCAGTCTTGCACCTTAGGATATTCACAGTGTTTCCTCTCCTATGCACAATCATGTCACTCATATCCCTAATCAGTAGTTCCAACAATCTAGATTGTTGATGTTGTCAGTTTGAACATAATTTCTTGATTATACAATAGAACCTGTGGCAGTAGATTAATTTCACTTATTCTCTCTGGTTGGATAACTTCTTGGTAGTCTTTTGATAATTCTAAATCTTTGCCGGTGTTTTCTACTAATACTGTTTTGTTGCCTTTAGGTTCTTTGTCTCTGGTTGCATCCACCAATTTTTGCATAATTAACATAGTTGTCTGACTGTATTTATGTAATCATTCACTGCTTATTTTCAGATCTATTTTCCTTCATTTATTTGATTCCTTCCTGAGCCTTATTTTCTTCTCCTCTGTGGTTTTGTTGCTGTTTTTTATTGTTCATGGGTGAACATCTGTTTAGTCTCAGGAGGTAAATGTCAAAATCACATCCTGTTTGGCTAGTGTTTAGTGAGGAAATTGGAGTGGCTGGAGTTGGGGGCTTCATTTCCAGTAAAGCCATTGTGTGTAAAAATGTCTCAGGTTTTCAGGCTTTGTAGAAGTCTTTTTTTTAAGTCAGAACTTATTAAATACCAGAATTTATAAAGTGGTTTGTTTTTCTTCCCATCCCATTCTCAGAATAATGAAACAATATTTTTCTGATACTCACTGTCAAAACCCAGCTGTGTTTCATTCGATAAAACTTAGTCATTTTTAGATCTTATAAAGTGGCCCCAAGGGAGATTTTCCCCTTGGGGTCCCCTCATTCCTGTTCACTGGGACACTGACATTTTGCCTACCTTTCTTCTCCTGGTTTCCTGTTAAAGGAAATTGTACTTATGTCAATCTGTATCCTCTTTTTTTCACTTTGGAAACAATGGATGGGTTTCATCTTGAAGCTTTGTGGATGTTAATTTGTTGGCATTTTTGTCATTTAGAAAAGAACAATGGATTCTATGTCATTCCAGCTAAACTGGAAAGCAGAAGTGTGTGAACTGATATTTGATGTTTAGGGACAGTATTTACTGCTCTGCACTCCTTTCCTGTGTGCCCCTTTTGATGACAATATAAACACAGTGCTGAGTGAATTTGTAGCCCTAGCCTTCTCATCCTCACAGGGTGGGGACAGGTCCAAACTCAGAGGTCCTGCCCAGAATCTACAGGGAGGTGGGACCTGGGGGGTAAGTGGGAACCCAGCCACCCCTGCCCTCTTCCTGCCGGAGTTGGATCTGTGCTGCCCATGTCCAGGTGCTGGGCTTCCCGACTGACACTGACCCCCAGTCCTATACATGGCCACCTTTGCAACTGCCCAAAGTGGAGACAGAGCCCTGGGACTGGCTTGATTGCATGGGGCCCCGGGCAGATGTAAGAAAACATACAGGGGCCGGTGAGATGGCTCAGCGGCTTAAGCGCCTGCCCGGCAGGCGCAAGGGCCCGAGTTCGACTCCCGGAACCCACATACGAAAAAGGGGCTGGTGATATCGCTCAGCGGCACGGGTGCCTGCTGGCACGTGAGGTCCTGAGGTTGACCCCCTGGTACCCACAAAAAAAAAAAAAATAGAAAACATACAGGAGTTATGAGGCTTTTGTTCAGTAGCTGCCAGTTTAAAATGCTAACAAGAGAAGTTGGAAGTATTTTTAAATCTACAAATATGATGTGTAACCTCCTTGATGCCCAAGGTTGTCTTACTTTCACTCTAAAATAGTTGTATCAGTGCCACCTGCTGTTTCAACTTAAAATGACGAATGACGCCTATGCTGAAGTCCTTGAGGAGCTTTGTCCCAAGTGTAGTGACAAAGTGTCTGGGCATCATTTTGGGCTGCTCACCGGTGAAACCTGCAAGGGATTTTTAACTGAACAGTCCAATATAGTGAAAGCTGCACATGTATAGAAAATGAGAACAGCTAAATGGACAAAACACAGAGGAAACAGCCTTCCTGTTGGTTTAAAAAATGTCCAAATGTTGGAATGAAGGTAGAAGAGGTGAGGGCTGACTGAATGCACAGAGCACAGAATAAGTCTGGGTGAAGGAATAAGAGAGGCAGGGCCCTGAAGCAGCAGAAGAAAGCCATCCTCTGAGCCAAGGGATTTAAGCTAGAAGCTATGTCTCGGGCAATGTGAGCGATGCCCTCTGACCTGACCATCTCTGTGATTCAGAGTATGCATTCTTCCTGCAAAGCCCCACCTCTGAACCATGCTGCCTTGTCTCCTACAGACTGTGACTGAGTCCTTTTGTCACACCCCATTAGCATGGCAGTGCTCCATCAGGGCAGCCCACATTACCAAACAGGTGGCCATTGTCCTCGCTGGGTCCTCAAGTCTGAGAACCCAAACCCCTGCACCAGCTCACATGAGTCATCCTAACCCTATTCCTCTCTGGACAGTTAGCAGACCAGCTCTCCAGCAGGCCTCCCACATCTGATAGCATAACTTTAAAGTGTGAGCCAGATGAGCCTCAAGTCCAAACCAGAATCATGCCCTACTTGCAGCAAAAGCTGGCTGACTGGGCCGGTGAGATGGCTCAGTGGCATAAGCGCCTGCCCAGCAAGCATGAGGTCCTGAGTTCAACTCCCAGAACCCACATAAAGGGAAAAAAGGGCCGGTGATATCGCTCAGCAGCACAAGCGCTTGTTGGCAAGCACGAGGTCCTGAGGTTGACTCCTGGTACCCATATAAAAAAAAAAAAAGCTGGCTGACCAAAGCAAGCATGAAAACCTGAGCACATTCAGGCTTATGGGCAACCTGGCATCAAACCCTCTTCTCCTTTGTTGAGGGGGCAGGGATTAGTGTCTTCTGAGAACTGCAGCTTGATGATCAAAGGCAGCTGATTCAGAGTTGCTGGAGTGAGCTCGTCGTCCTTGAAAACATTTACTGACAAGGGGTACATGGAAAGGAAGTGTTGCTCTTCCTGGTTGTTGCACAAAATAGTGTCACAAGCTGGTGTCAACCTCAACAACCTCAGGAGTCACATACAGGAGCTGGTAGGAAAATTTTGGCCCCAGAAGGTTTATCAATGAAGTTCTTGGTGTTCTTTAAGTTAGATATTAAAACTCTCAAGAAATTCCATCTTGTCAGAGGTGTCCAAGAAGTCAGTGCAGTCCTGCTGGACCACATGCTGTGTACCTACCCATAAGAAACCTCTTTGGGCCACTGCTTTTTTTTTTTTAAATGTGGGCACTGGGGGTCAAACTCAGGACCTTGCACTTGCGAGCAGGCACTTGTGCCACTAAGTGATATCACCGGCCCTTTTCTCCTTTGTATGTGGGTACTGGGAGTCGAACTCAGGACTTCACACTTGCCAGGCAGATGCTTATGCCGTTGAGCCATTTCACTGGCCCAGGCCACTGCTGTTTTGACCACCTGCAATCCAGGAAGTTAGCATGAGTGCTGACAAACACCTCTATTACAAGCACCCCTATGGGGATGCCTCCTATAGTAACCTTCTCATCAAAATGTTGCATGCTAAAAGAGAAGTTGAAACCCTTAGGAGCACTGCTTTCAGAACAAAGAGAGTGGGAATGGAAGGGTGAAGAGGAACGGAGAGAAAATAGTCTGAATTCCCCCAAGCAACACTAATTAAAAACTTGGCTTAAGGATATTGATTTTTCTTTTAAGGATATTGATTTTTCTTTTTTTTTTTTTTTTGGTACAAGGAATCAAACTCATGACCTCACACTTGCCAGGCAGGTGCTGTGCCTGCTGAGCTATAGCTCTGGCCCCTGGACATTGAATTTTAAAAAGCATAGTAATCAAACATTTTATAGAAAATAAACGAGGATAAAGCAACCAGATTTGAGAATAGGTTTGCTAGAACATGTGAACTATGAGGTGTGTTATAACCTGGTCCTCCTTTCCTGTCTGCCATGACTCCAGCTGCGTGCCCCTTCCTGTAGTCAGTGTTAGTAAAGCCAGCTAGTTGCTAAACTCTGGCTGAAGCCCTGAATACAGCCTATCACCATGGTGAATGGTAAGACCTTTATTTCTAAGTAGATGGTGAAAAAACTGTGAGAGCTAGCAAGCTGTTCAGTAGCACACAATTAAGTTGCCATTTGAGTTGTGCCACAGCCCGAGTTTTCACCACTGTGTCTCCTGGTTTGGATCCCAGGGGCACAACAGCCACACTTGTTCAGAATGATGGCGCCTGATCTCAGTGTATCCTCGTTGGCTTCCTCGCCTTCCTGCGGCAGCTCCTGCCAGCACTCCTTGGGCTGCACCTGCTGCTGTACCTGTTCACAGAGCTGGAAAATCTCCTAATGAGGGTGCTGTCTGGAGTGAATGCCTACCACACAAATCCATGTACCCGTTGTCTGCTTTTTCCACCTCTAAAATTATGCTTATTGTCACAATGATTAACTTCTGTGCCTCCACTGCGGTGTCACATGTGTGACACAAGCTAATTGCATGTGCTTCAGCTTTTGATATGCTCAGTCCTTCTTCGTGGTTAGTGGATCAGTGCCCTATGTGTGCCTTTTCACACCCTGTGTTTCATTATGTGCATTGGCCCTTGTGACTGTGACTCTCTCGGGGCTTTGTTCCGGGATCGTGTTATAGCTGAAATCTATTCTCCCAAACACCATGCACTTCTAGGTGGGGCTTTTGGGGGAGACTGGATTAGTCCTCTCATAAGTTAATAGCTGGGTAGGATGTTGGGGGGTAAAGCCTGGTGGGAAGTGGTGGGTCACGGTGGGAGTGGCCTCGAAGGGCGTGTATGTAGCAGAAATACCTCTAAGCCAGTATACTTAAGTTTGTTAGTTACCCAGGTGACAATTCCTGCTTCAGATCGGTTGCTGCTGTCTTCAGATCATCTGGTCACTGTGATCACAGCTGGTCACTGTGATGCACGTTGTATAAACCAATCCCCAATTGACAAGCCATTCTGCCTCTGTACTTCCTGCTTGCTTATCCCATAAAAACCCTAGACCACCAGAGATCAGCCTGATACTCTGGGAATGACCCCGATCAGTGCCTGTTGATGTAAATAAATCTGCCTCCAAATCCTGTGTGCTGTTTTGGTGTTTCTGCTTGTGGTTGCATCTGGTGTTTCAGCTGGGAGACCAACCATGGTGACCTCTTTGGTCACTGGTCATGGCCCTCATGGATGGAGCAAGGACCTCTCCAGGTCACAACATAAAGGTGCACCCTTGAGATTTCACAAGGCCCCTCAGAGTTCTGGAGGAGGATTCATGGCTCCCCACTTGAGCAGCTCAGATTGGTCCTCAAATGGAAGAGGTTAAAATCTCTCTCTCTGTCTGTCTACCTGCATGCCTGCCCACCTGCCTGATTCCAGTAAGAGCCCTGGGGACAACCAGTAAGTCTGTCATTCCTGCTATGAGCAGAAGAGCTTCATCACCTCTTGTTAAGCCCAACCTCAAGGGAAGGACATTGGAATGTTTAACCTCTGAGTGCCTGCTGAACGAATGTGTGAGTGGAATGGAGAGTGTAAGCAATTGGCTGCACCACCTGAGCAGCAAGACCGGGAAGCTCTGGTCACGGTAGCTGATTGGGTCCTCACCTGGACCCAACGGACAATGGCAATTTCTGCTTCGGTGGCAATTGACATACGGCATAATGGAGGCCTTGCACCTCCCTAGCTATGTTGCATCTAAGTCCCCACGAGGTGCATGGCCAGGTGGTCACCTGAATGGTCTCTCTCTGAGGGGCATCCACCCTTTGTCTGCTGTGCCATCATTTAAGGGTACAGAACATATACCTTAGAGAGAGGGAGAGAGGGAGATAGAATGGGAACTAAGTAGTTAAAACCCACAGTCTGTGACTGGAAGAAAAGGGGCTTTTGCATAGTTAAAAAATGAAACCAAACCACTCCCTGCATCTTAAAGAAAAAAAAGGAAAAAGAGGCCCATTCTTCCTGAAAATTCTGCCTTGGCATCCTTGTTGGCTGCCGCAGTTGCTGCGAACACCTATAGCTTCACTCCCCACTCCCAACTCATCTACTTCCAGCCAACTGAACCAGTTCCAGTTCACTGTGTGCATTTGACCACAGAGCCCCCCTGACATGCTTATCCTGGTCAGATGGCATCATCTAATGCCCACCTGAGATGACTGTCAGAAATTCCTTCTGAGTTCCACATTTTGATTGAGGAAAATTGGACTGTCAGCCCTGACAAATGAGTTGCACCCTGTCAGGTCTGAATAGATAAGACACATGAAGCTCTATCAAATTGGGTCCCTGAGAGCCCATGGACATTACAAAAGTTGAGGGCAAACCTGTGACTTTCTTGGTGAAACAGAACTCTGCCTTCAAAAATTCCCTCTTTCAAAAAGTTACCATCACCAGGGCAACTGAGACTCTTGCTTCTCACCTTCTGCCAGGCACAAACTTGCAGCCTGAGAGGATATCACTAAGCCAGTCAGCCTCCCTCTCATTTAACCCTGCACTTTCAACTTTGACTGTTCCCTGAGAAAAAGATGACACCCGCATCAGCCTGAGACATAACCACAATCCTGAAGTTCTAAAAATTCTCCTCCCAGAAGTATGAACTAAAGACTCACCTTCAGTCCTGGCCATCAACTGTATCAGCTCACCATGACCCCTGTTGCTGGCAGATGTCATGGGAAGCATAAACAGGCATGCAGCTACACATCAGCCCGACACACCGTTAATCACTTTGGGCAAGATCTCCATGCCATCAATAGCACAGCTGTCACCTTGCACTCTGGTTCAACTTGGAAAATCCTGAGATAAAAGGCCAGTTCACTTGGACTCAATTGCCACAAGGGGTTAAAACTCCTACCTTGGCTCCACACTGGTGTACATTCATCAACCCCAATCCACTCAGCCATCCATGACACCACCAGCAACGGTTCTGTCTCCTGCACTGCAGACTCTTTTAGATGAGGCCCAAGTGTAAAGTCACAAATCCCTGCCTCTGTGGTTGATCCTGATGCTTGGAAGAACACAGTCCTCCACCAAGCACATCCAAACTGGGACTGTAATGTCACAGATGGCCATGAAGCCTTAGACCATTGCTGCACTGCTCTCCTGGCAGAGCTCAAAGAGGGAGGCAAGAAGACAATGAACATATCTGAAGTTACCCACTGAAGGCCATACTGGAAAGAAATTGTCCAAGCTAATCCTGTGAGATCGATGGACACCTTATCAAACGTGAATTCCTGTACATGCTTCAGTGCCCTGTACATCTCATGATATGTGACCAGACTCCCTCCCTCTCAGGTCCACTGTCCCAGATGATATTGACTCTGATCGTACCCTGGGAGGAAGAGTGGCATGTACATCAGCCTGAAATGCCTGGTAATCACAACCTGGAAATTTTAGGGGACTCATTTCCAGAGGTATGGACAGAGGACTCACCCCCAGGGCTTGCTATCAATCATGGCCCTTTGGTGATTGAGCTCCATCCCAAGGCAACTGCCACCTGCATGAAACAACACCTCTCCTGCCTATAAAGCCAGTTCAAGATCTACTCAAAAGCCAACTGACTTGTGTTTCTGATGAATGACACTTCCAAGTGCCTGCTGGAAAGGCACAAAAGCTCTGATACAATATCTGGCAGGAACTGGTCACAAAAAAGAAACTCCACAAATTTCTTGAAGCTGCTGGCTTCTGTAAAATCTGGATCCTTGAGTTCATGAAAACATGGATGTTTACTCAGACTGTCGGTCCCTGGGAATGCCCGTTGGCTTACCTGTCTCTAACAGCCACTGTCCTTCTGATCAAAAAGGCTGACAAGCTCACCTTAGGCCAAGACTTAAGTGTCCAGGTGCCACACACTGTACTGGGATGAACTGTTCTAAAAATGGACCCTCTGACAGATGCCAGGTACACCCTCTCTACTGAGGGTAGCTCTGTTAGGAATGAAATCTGACAGGCTAAATGTGCTGTGGTCACCTTTGACAAAATTATTTTGCCCAAAACTATCCTGCAGGTCTGCACAGCAAACTGCTGTTTGGAAACCTGCCACCAATGGTGGGAAATGATACAGTCCAGAGTCCTAGGCACCTTCTGGGGATCCCATTTACTAAAACATCAACCCCAGCCAGAAAAACTTTACCCAGTACTCCTGGAAGATCACAGCCAGACCTGCCCCCATTTGTTCTGCAAGCTCAAGCCACAACGCTGACACCTGTACTCCAGCAGCCAGCTCAGGCTTCAGCATCTGTGTTACTGGCCCTTACCTCATGCATTATAGTGGACTCTCCCCATTTAAAGATATATAGATAGGTTACACAGAAATGACATAACCTTACAAAAACAGCTTGTAACCAGTCAAAAGACCAGTGGAATACCTCTATACATTTCAGAAATCCAGCCTTAGATCCCTGAAAAATTTACCCGGACTGCTCCTCCAAGGCTCACTCTGAAAAGACAACACACACTGACCCATCTATGCATGACTGAAGCCTGAGGACACAGCTCACAGGATTGCTCCATACCTATTCCCATTGATTTTTGTGCCTTTATAGGCTGCTTACTCCAGTCCTTGCTTCTCTGCCCCCCTGCTAGCTGTGGTTTTTATTAATTAACCTGGATTCTGCTTACCCCAGTCCTTGTATAAACTCTATGGATGGTTGCCCCAAATGAATAGATCAATGAAACCCTTGACCAAGATTTGAAGAGCACCCAAGACACCTTGGAAACTCTCCTAGATCAGATTCACTCCCACACTGCCTTGCCGGAGTAATGTTACAGGACAGATAGGCCTAAATTCTAGTTGGGCTTTGTCTGAGAAGATAACATGTAATATGCCCAGCAAAGATTTGCAAGGGAAACTAAAATGGGGGGAAATGTAGCAGAAATGCCCCCCAGCCATTAGACTTCAGTTTGTTAGTTGCCCACATAATAGTTCCTGCTCCAGATCCGGTTTATCCTGTCTCTTAGAAATGGCTGGTCACTATGATGCACATTGTATAAACCAATCCCCAGTTGACAAGCCATTCTGCCTCTGTACCTCCTACTTGCTTGTCCCATAAAAACCCTAGACCACCAGAGATCAGGGCCTGATATTCTGCAAATTATCCTGCTCAGTGCCTGTTGATGTAAATAAATCTGCCTCCAAGTCCTGGGTGTTATTTCAGTGTTTCTGCTTGCCATTGAAAATATGTATCATTCCTCTTTCCTTGATGGCTTGCTGTTTCCCAAGGCCATGCCATGAGCAAGCTTCCTGTGTGCTGTGCCCATCTGCCAAGCCACCCAGCCTTGGAGCCACCAAACTATGGACAAAACCTCCATAAACCGTGACCACAAGTCAACTATTCCTCCTTTAAATTGTAGGTGTTGGGTATTGTGTATCAGTGCAAAGAAAGAAACTCACACAGATTTGTTCAGTTATAGCATTTTAGTGATAATAGCCCTTTTGCACCTTGTCTTGTGTGAGTCTAAATGGAACTCAAAGTTGTCTCTGCCACATTTCACAATTAAAGGTAAATTTATTGAGAAGAAATTTTATTCCATGTATGTCAGATCTCATGGGTGGTTTGGTTGTCATTGTGTTCTCCTGTGTCCACTGTGGCTGCCATCTGAATTTTGCACTGTGCTGAGGGACAGCAGATGTCTTTCTCCTCAAGTTCAGTTCACCTTCCTGTGGTTGTAAATGGGCTCTGGCTCTGCCATTTACTTCTCTCCCAATTTAGGAAATAACAGAGGCTCCTTGAAAAGCCTTGCATACTCTAATCCCAATACCCTCCTATTCAGCCTCAGGAACAAGGATTGGAGCAACATGATAATGGGCTTACCCACAGAACTCTTACCTCAGAGGACTTTTGGCTAGAGGTGTCATTAGTAGTGATGCTATGGCCTCCATATTCATTCTTTTTCCATCCATCTGACCTTTCTCTTTTGCACACTGCCTCTCCACCTTCCTCTTTTCTTTGGATTCTTCTATTTTATTTTATTTTATTTTTTTCAGACAGGGTTTTGCTGTATGGTCCAGGCTGGCCTTGAACTCATGGCAACCCTCCTGCATTAGCCTCCTGAGTGCTGGTATTACATACCTGTGCCACTACATCTGGCTTCTTCTTTAATTATCTCATTCTTTCTTTCAGAGATTTAAAGAGACTTGGAAGCTCTTGGGACATAACCCATAGATAGAGCCAAGTATAGTATTTGATGTGTGTCCTCATGGTTCCTGTGCTGTGACAGGCCACTGAGAATAGCCACAAGAAGCATGTCCCCAGTGTACACTTCAAATGCCATCTTGTGTCTTTTATCACTACTTCAAATTGGTAGTTTAAAGTGAGTAAGGCATTTCAGCCTCAGCAAGATTCAAACATATGGCAGTTATACCTTTTGAAAGAGGAATTTCTAAGGTACTTAGAATTTAGTACAGAAATGCTGCAAGGGTCAATTGAGATGTGGGCTTAAAGAAGTAGCTTTTGAAAATGAATGGATCATGTCAGTCATTAGGCAAAGAGAATCTTTTTCTTAAGCATTATAAAACCTCTTTATGTGCTCACAATTATCATTACATACATGAAATAATTCATAGTGAAGGGACCTGTAACATATGTGAGCAATGTGGGAGGTTTTTAAAAAAAATTAAATACATGAAAGAATTCATATGATAGGGAACATTATATATATGGAAACACTTCAATTCTTCCACTTACCTTGAAATACATGAAACAACTCCCACTAAAAAGAAACCATGTGTAAATAATGTGAGAAAGCATTGTGTGATGCCCATAACATCAGAAAATGTAGAAATTCATGAGTATTAGTATAAATACAGAACATGAGAAAACTTCATTTTCTCATTACTTTTCATAAAACATGGCATTGCACACTGGAGAAATTCATATTAAAATTTATTACATAGACATGCAGTCATTTTGTTTTAATTCATGTGGCAAAAAAACACTATTGTGACAAACCATTAATATAGGGATTATTAACGGGTTTTCCTGCATGCAAGAAAGAATATTGTATCAAAACCCTGTGAATGTACAAAGGTCTCAGTTACAGCCCATAAGTTCCAAATCCTTTTATCACTTCTTATACAGTTTAAACCTAAAAAAATGAGTTGTGTAAAAATGAGATATCAATTATTTCTCCAGAAAATACACATGCAGAGGAGATATCCTAAAGTGCCAATATTATAAGCTCAGTCTTAAAATGGATCTCTGGATTAAATAATTTTAAGTTCTCTTTTAAGAATAAATGTGGGGGCCGGTGAGATGGCTCAGCGGTGTAAACGCCTGGTTGGCAAGTGCAAGGGCCCGAGTTCAACTCCTGGAACCCACATACGAAAAAAGGGCTGGTGATATCACTCAGCAGCATGGGTGACTGCTGGCGCATGAGGTCCTGAGGTCGACCCCTGGTACCCACAAAAAAAAAGAATAAATGTAGCCAGGAGTACTGTGATGCCTGTAATCCCAGCACTCTGGTGGCTGAGGCAGGAGGATCATTTTGAGTTCCAGGCCAGCCTGGGCTGCATAGTGAAGCCCTATCTCAAATGAAATGAAATAAAACATAAAAGAATAACTATTCTGTTAACAGAAATCTGTAGCTTCCTGTAAGCAATAGCACAAGAGTTTAATATTGTCTCTTAAATTATATAATAATTGTCTTTATTTTGCACTATGTTAGATCCAATGTTGAAGTGATTGGTATATCTTACATCACAGTAGGCTCAGTACTTTTTAAGTTATTTTTCTTTCCATTTCTTTCTTTTTTTTTATTAATTGTAAGGTAACATGACTCCAAAACTAAATATTCCTTAACTGTTGTCATTCTTCTACTAGCTTGTATTTGAAACTTTGATGCACACAGTCATCATAAATTGTTGAGGGCCAGTGAGATGGCTCAGTGGCGTAAGCGCCTGCCTTGCAAGCACGAGGGCCCAAGTTTGACTCCCAGATCCCACATACGAAAAAGGGGCCGGTGATATCGCTCAGCGGCACGGGTGCCTGTTGGCGTGCGAAGTCCTGAGGTCGACCCCCCGGTACCCACAAAAAAAAAATTGTTGAGTAGAGTGTAAATTTGAACAACCTGTGCAGAGAGCAATTTGGCCATATCTAGCACAATCTGAAATGCACCTTACATTTGGACCAAAAAGTTTCACTTTTAGGAATTTACTTTACAGATATGCTGATGCATAGTGACTGGCAAATGTACAGTTATGCTAATTGAAGTATGGCAACAGATTGGAAATAACTTAAATGTTTATCAATAAAAAACTATTTTATAAATTATGGTAGATCTAAATGCCATTGTAATCTTAGTATTCTGCAGAAACTGATTCCAAGACTCCTCGTGGATGCCAAAATCCAGGCATGTTCAACACCCTTAAATAAAGTAGTGTAGTATTTGCATCTTATTGTTGGTTCAATTTGCAGATGCAAAACCACAGATATCAAAGATCAACTGTAGTAGACATCTGTATGTTATTAGCAGTACAAACTGTTCTCTAAAATATATGTGTAAGTAAAAGAAGTAACATTAAAATGTTTAAAGCATATAACACGCTAAAATTTGAGGGAAAAGAATCTATCTCTATGAGCATATGAAAGGCAGCAGAGCATACTGTTGAGAGTATGGACTTTGAAGTCAACCAAGATTTCAGTCTTGACTCTTCTGTTTAATAACTGTGACTTCTTCGTGCCTCAGTCTTCGTATCCATAAAGTGGAGGAAAGGATAATGCCTAGTTCTTAATAATGAAGTGATTTAACATGTGCAGAAGTTTTCAGACAGTATCTGACACTTAGTAAGTACTATTTAAGCATTAGATAGCTGGCATATACCTGGGTGGTTGCATAAGAAGTTGTATCTGCCTAAAAGGCAGAAGTTAAAGAACATGTAACTTTTATACCATTTGAATACTGTAGCAACTGCTTATACAATACCCATTTGTTAAAAATTAAATGAATTTTAAATGTAAATGGTTCCTGTTTCCCAGCATGCTAGACTTACCTGGCCTCATCTCCTCACCACCTGTCCTCCATTTTGGCCCATCATTTCTAATTTCTCTGCTTTCCACTATTTCATCTTGTGAATTTTCATATCTCTTTTCTTTCTATTACTTCAGTTGTCCTATTTGTCTTGAACTTTTTTCACTCTTTCACGACTTCACTGCTTTCTTTCTGCTGCTGACTTCCCAATCCACCTCTCCGAATGCCAGCACCGCATTCTGTAATTTCCAAATCTAGACATCTTATCACCTCAAACTCAACATGTCAAAGTGAGATGTCACCTCCCTCTCTTCTCAATCTACCAATTTTCAACCCTCCAAAGCTACAAATTGGACTCTTAACTTTTAGTCCTCTCTACTTTATCCCCTACATCTACCAAATCTTATCAATTTATCCTTTCATGTGTACCTTCTTCACTATTTCCTATTGTAGATACATTATTCTAGACCAGTCTTCTCTAAATTTAACCTAATGTTCATGTTTATTATTGGCAGAGCTTGTTAAAGTAAAGATTTTGAATCAGTAGGTATGATATCCAGCCTACAAAATGA
Source organism: Erethizon dorsatum (assembly GCA_028451465.1). Lineage (NCBI taxonomy): Eukaryota > Metazoa > Chordata > Mammalia > Rodentia > Erethizontidae > Erethizon > Erethizon dorsatum. The sequence continues at coordinate 142,186,986 of CM051842.1, forward strand.
CCCTATGTCTTGGTATTCTCTTTCTGAGTAAACTCCCACATTGTATCAGGTTTGGTTTAAATGATCAGGCCAAGAAAGAAAGAAAGAAAGAAAGAAAGAAAGAAAGAAACAAGCAAACAAACAAAAAAACAAACCAACAAACAAAACTTCTGAGCTAAATGATAGGAAATTGCATGGCTATTATTTTGGTTGCTCTCTTTCTCTCTCTTCGTGTCTGTCTGGCTGTAGTCTCTCCCTTTTAGATTACTTACTCTGGGGGAAGCTGAGAAGTCACTCAGCTTACAAAGAGGCCAACATGGTGACAAATTGAGGCCTCCAGCCAACAGCTGATGAAAATTGAAGTGTCCTGCTAACAGTCATATGAGTAAACTTGGAAACAAGTCCTTCAACCCCAATCAAGCCTTCAGATGACTACTGATCTAGTCAAAACCTTGCCTACAACCTTATGAGGAAACCACCTCTGAGTTAAAGCCACCCAGATAAGACACTCCTAGATTCCTGACCACAGAAACTATGAAATAATGTCCATTGTTTTAAACTACCAAGTTTTGAAGTAGTTTGTTATGCAGCAGTAGGTAACTTACACAGCAGGTCTGGGATTGAGCCTGAAAAATTCTGCATTTCTAACAAGCTCCCAAGGGATACCTATGTTAATACTGCTAAATGTTACTTGAGTAGCAGACACTAGTGGTGGCGAACCTATGGTATGTGTGGCACAGCAGGCTGGCTCTTTTTATCATTGAAATCTCTAAAAGTTCACCATCACACCCCTATACCATTGCAACATTCTCCCACCCAGTGCCTACCTCCATTGTCTCTCTTCTTCAATCCTAATCACATCTTTATTTCCTTATCTTCAATGGTTTTTTACTGCCTATTGTCAAAGTTCTCAGCCTATCTTTCAAGATCCTTTGGAAACTGACCATATTTATGCCTTAGAGTCATATTTTCCACTGCTTTCCACTAAGCACATTTGGCTCACTGTCATGTGCACACATCCTATTTATTCCTGCTCCTGGACTTTTTATTACATCTATGTCCCCTTATTCTCTCCAATATACACACAACCGAAGTGCCTTCCAGCCTCCTTGGCTATGCAAACCTAACCTTCAAGGCTTAGGTATGGTTCCATTTACCCTACAAAGCTTTTTCTACTTCATTTTTATCTAGTAGTTTTATGAGTCACAATCTCAACTTCCAAGCTCAGTTTTGTGCAACTTGAGGTCAAGAATAGTATCTCACAAGTCTTAGTAGCTCCGAGGCTCCTGGCACAGATCTGGACATATAAAAAGTAAGTAGGTGTCAATTGACTGAATCTGCCTGTCACGTTCATTGTGACTGCATGCCTCCCAGTGATGCCCAAATCTGCTCCTGGGTTTTATAGCAACAGAGAGAATCCCCAAAAAATCTATCCCCTGCTTCCCTGCCATCTTCCTCTCTACCTAGTTACTGTCTCATTTATTCTTTCCACATTACAGGCAGGCAAGAAGATAACATATTGAGAGGACAGCTTTTATTATGGACAGCAATGGAAGGGGAAATAATGTCCCAGTTAATCTCAAATCCATTTTATTTTTGATTTAAAATCCCTTCTTTGATCAGTAAGGCAGATGTGCTGTCAACTCATTCGGGCTTCTCTGAGCAGTATGAATCATATACAAGAACACGTTGAGAAAGGAGCCAGAAAACACAGACCTGAGAACACAGTGGCTGTTGAAGGAAGACTCAGAAAGGCAAATACCTTACTGAAGGCAATGAACAAAATAATAACACAGAGGTAGAGATGGAGATGTGATGCTGGCATCTTGCATAGTCCATACAGCAAATTATAAAGGCCATTTTACAAAGAACTAACACCCACTAGTTTTGAGTGTTTACTATCAGTCAGATACTGTGCTGATCACTTTGCATAAATCAATTAATATTATCCATACAACAACCCTGTGAGATAGATGCTATGGATACTCCCATTTCCAAATGAGGAAGCTGAGATTTAGAAAGGTTAAGGGACTTCAAAATTGCATGGCTAGGAATTGGTTGAGCCAGACTTGAATCCAGTACTATCTGTGTCCAAGGTCTATATTCTTGATCTCTTCATTCTTAAGTCTAGCCCTCATCCTTATTTTGGTAGACCAAAATATTTTGCAAAGAAAGAACTATGGCACATCACAGAGATTTGGAAAGTGAGGAAAAGTTACTATTCAGTTTCCATCCAAACCCAGATACCGCTGTCTGTCCAATGACTGCAGTGTGACTACCCACAGCGCCTCATCAAATGAGGAAAGAACCTCAGCTCTATTCTTCCAACAAGGTGTATTCATTCTATATCCCAGGTCCTTAATTCCACAGCCTGCAGGGTGGTAATGAATGTAATGAAATAATAAAATCTTGTTACCAGGTAACTAATGGGTTAGCCCTCCTAAGTAATATAAAACATTAGCTCTATTAAAACAGAAAACCCCTAAAGAGGAAATCTAATGATAAGACTGTGGGCATCTTGGCAGGCCCAAGAGGAAACAGGTTTGGAACCAAAAGACCTTTTCGTTCCCCTCTTATCATGCTTAGTCTTCCTTCTGGGTTTGATGTGTACCTAAAACACACCATTTCTTGCACTTTTCTTATTTAGCAACCAGCAGTAGAACAAAATGTGGCTTCTTTAAAAAAATTCTAATGAAGTTTCCAATTCTCAATTAAAAGAAACATCTCTCCATCTATCTATTTATTCTTGCCAAGCATTTGTGTTTTGAAGCTGGAAGTTTCATTATCTGAAATTTGCAGGCAATTACTAGGTCTAGTAACTCCCAAGATGTGAGCATTTTTTTCAACAGTCTGAAGTAAAACGTGGTTTTTGAGTAAGTTGTGTGTGCATGTGTGCTTGCGTGTGTGTGTGATTTTGTGTATGAGAGAAAGAGTCCACTTAGAAAAGAAAGGCATGAGGAAGGCAGGCAGGAACAGGGACAGTGGGGGCCATATCCAGTCATGTATTTGTCTTATTTGACATTGTGAGCTTTAGAAATATTAATGAACAGCCCTCTAAGTCCCAGGGGAAACTTTTGGATTTACAGCTTTAAACAACCACTGATCCTCATTTTGGCACAAAGTCAAACCAAAATTTGTCATAGTTTATAATGCTTGTTAATGAAGAACATCAAAAATTAATGCTCATTAGGGTGCTCATTAATATGCATGGTGCTTGCCAGTTTGACTTAATTAAGTGAAGCACCACTTCAAGATAGTATTGTGGCCCAGCAGAGAGAGGAGGCTGTTCAGGTCTGAAGCATGTTCCCTAGGGACAGCATTAGCAGCATTGCAGGGTGGGGCATCTGTCAGCCTCTTCCTGAGGTTTCCTGGCAGGTTAGAAAACAGGAAGCTCTTAGACAGCAAGTGGCTGTGCCCCCTGCTGGGATGTCTGATTCCACAGAGTTATTCAGTGAAATGAATTGAATTGAATTGAATTGGGATCAGTGGCATAAACAGATCTTGGTCAAAAAAGAGATCACTAAAGAAAAAAGGGAGCTGAAGAGCTTAAACTGAAGACAAATACATGGAGATGGGGAGTAAGAAGATACTACAAGAATAAAAGACAACAAATAATTTTTAAAAGGTAGGGAACAGGGAAGGAACAAGCTGAGACTGGTATGCAGATGCTGTCATATTCCAAAGCAGAGGATTCACAGCTGGGTTATCAGTATTTGTAAGATTTCTTTTTCTTTGTCAATTTGAGGTTTTTGAGACTGTTCTTAAAATATTCAAGAGTACTTCATAATCATTTATTCCAATGGGCCACTTTAGATAAAAATTTGTACTTTAGCTCTAGAACTTGTGACCAGTGCTTCTTAAAGAATCTTAAAGTTGAAACAAATGTACCAAGCAAAGGAGAAAAGGAGAATGAGGTGAGGATTCAAAACCAGCTCTATGTCTTCATGTGAAAATGACCAGGGAGAAGCCACTTAAGTTTGCTAAGCCTCAATTTGCTCAGCTGTAAACTATTAGAGTAAGTTATGTGAAATGGTCATTTCAGTTTTGTAGGTCAAAATGATCAAATACTGTATAGGCAATTTTATATAATTCAACCTAATAAAATGATTAAATAGGATAATACATTTGAAAACAATTTTTAAACTGTAAAATGGCAAAGATCATTTACACCAGAACTGTTGCTAATAGATCAAACCTCTTTCCCAAACATTGCCAAAGGCTTTTCTGACTCAGGATACAGAATGAGGAGAGCCACAGCCCAAGACTCTCATTGTGAAGCAATATAATTGACATCGTTTTCTTTGCTGCAATAGATATTAAACAGAAAGTGTTAAAATTGTTTCCAAGTAGTTCCACACACACACACACATGCACACGCACACACACGCACACACACACACCCTCCTCAGCCATCCTCCTGTCTCTCCCCCAAATTGAGCTGAAGCCTTACTGGAAAGAAATTATAAAGAGTTATACAAGAAAATGCAAGCCATTACATACAATAAGAAGGGTATGGCAACGGCATCACATCAATGTATCAATTATCACAAGTCAAAGTAGAGAGGGCAGGCCAGAAAAGAAAGTATATCAGAAAGGGATTATGCAGGTTCTAGCAATCAGAGAAGACACTGGGTCTAGGCAAAGTAGTCAAGCTGGAGTCAGCTCAAAGCAGAACAGGGAAAGTGAAGGCAAGCAGTGGGTCAGAAGCCTGATAAACAATCAACAACCAAGAGGCCACAAATGCTGCAAGATAGAAAAAGGCCAAATTTGGGAGCTCTGTAAAAGGTAGAAATGTAAGTGACCAGATTTCCAGAAATGAAGTAATATCATAGGACAACGTACAAGTCAAAGAAAATAGACATACCAGTCTAGGGGATGATCTAATTACATGGGCACAATGTTGCCTCATCTTTCACTTTAGGAGATTTTTATGTTTCATGTGAAGGGAGGCATCAGTTCTGTCATTGCCATTCTGAGGCTAATGGGGAGAAATATTTAGAAGATACGGCTAGAATGAACAAAGAGAGGGTTAAGCAAAAGAGCATTTCTGACAGAGGGGAGTGGTGTTAATGGGAAACAGAACTCTGTAGGTACCAAAAGGAAAGCAACCAGCTTTAAAGGAAGTGCCCAGAAAGCCCGCACATACACAGTTCTTTGCCAATCAAGCTGTGAAGATTCGGAATCACTCTGAGGAGCAGAATATGATACCATACTAGAATAATTTACTTTACTGCTCAACCCAGATAAGAAGCGAATGGCATATTGTATTGGGCACACATCTTTAATAAAGATAATGCTGCTGCCTTTGATAGGTGCATTGTATTGTGTCTGTCCAGCAGGCAACCTAGGCATTTTTTCTTGCCTTCCTAAGGCTGAGCTTCATTCTCAAACAAACTGACGGTAGGGAATTGCAGTAATGATTTGCCACCCCACTTTAGCCCTCTCCTCTTCGGAAAAATATTCCTTCCTTCTATTCTTTGTTTATGGATATATTATTCTGAATTTACATTTGTTGGATTTCATTGTTTTTGCTCATTGTTGCACTTCAAACTGTAACATTCTCCAAACTTGGGATTTTGCTCACTGCATCGTCTTCCAGTTCATTAATGTAAATAATAAAGAGCCTGGTTTCTGATGCTGTTGCCTTTCAGAGCCATGTTAATAATTCATTTTCAGCTTGACAAAGTCCTTTCAGCAGCTGCTTTGTTTGAGGCTTTGCTCCTCGCAGTGGCGATAGGTCAATTGTCTTATGGCAAAATTGAACCAGAGGGCCTGAGAAGGGCATTTGTATTCCCCACATGTGACTACGGGGGATTAATGGTGGTGGAGGGGAGCACTAAGTCCACTTCTAAGGCTCCCTCTGGAGACTTAGCCTCTTGTTCCCATGTTCTTCCCAAATCAGCTCTTTTTAAAAAGCATTAATTATGAAGACAATGAGCTCAGAGCCAAAGTATAGGAGCTGAATCCCCAGCTATGCACAGGGAATGAAAAGCCTGTTTGTCAGTCCAGATATTTTTTTCTTTCTCTACCAGAGAATGTAATGGCCTAGTGAGGTCAGCTCAAGTTGCCTGGGGCCTGAAGTGGTTTACCTGCATCCTGTTCATAGTAGGTGCTTGGGTTTCTGCTGAAAGAATGACTTAGTTATAGCATCTACCTGGGAAAATTGTCCCAGGAACAAGGACTAGTAAGGAAATACCTACCAAAATTATCACTTCCTCCCCTTTTCTGTTATATTCCTTTGGAATATCTAGTGAGATAGAAGTGTAATACAAGAATTGAAGATATGAGGAGCCACAGACTGTGTGTGTATAAAAGAGCCAGCTGCAGACTGAAAGCCATGGGCTATACGACACCAGTTGAAAACATTCTGGAGAGACAGCAGTGGCCCTTTGGCAACAGAGCTGACAGTCAGTCACCTACAGAGTACAGTGTGAGGGAGACACACGGCAGGAAAAAGCTAACAGAAGCTTTACGTGATCAGCGAGCAATGTCCAGTACCAAATTATCCACGGGAAAGTCAGGCAAGGGGAATGATCTTAGCACAGCAGTCTTCAAGGAGCTGCTCTGGACAGCAAGGCACACTGACTCTGAATACCAAACCAAAACTTAATTTGAAGATGGTTTCCCATGGCTTCTCAGTCTGCCCACATCATTCTTTGCTCCCTGAATGAATGAGATTCCACCCAGTTTCATAGTCAGCCTATATTGCCTCTGGATATGCTAAATATTTTTTTAAATAGATGAGACTAAAAATGCTAATTGCTGGAGTTGACTTTATACAAACTAGGAGAGATGAAAGCACTATTCCTCAAATGATTAGGGTTAAGGGAAAATAGGTGCTGGGTGGGGGTTCTAGCTCTTTAACAATAAACTCATCTGATATCCTCGTTTCCCCAACAGTTTTGCCCAGACCTCTGATGCCCTTTCTCTTCCAAACATTCTGAGTTCTGCTGCTCTCTACTAGGTGGAAAGGATGACAGTATAATTAATTAGCTGAATTCTATTTTTTGTTGTACTTGGGATTAAACCCAGGGAGCAATAAGCTACATCTCCATCTGCTTTTAAAAAATTCTGAGACAAGATCTTGCTAAGTTGCCCAGGCTAGCCTCAAACTTGCCATCCTTCTGCCTCAGTCTCTTTAGTAGCTGGGATTATAGGTGCAAGCCATTGTGTGGGCTTAGGTAAATGAATTTCTGCTAGAATGGGTTACACTCTCCTCAACTGCATCATATTATACTGAGACATACTACAGTATAAGGGCTAAGAGTGATCGCTTGGGTTTATAATCCTGGCTCTGCCATTCATTAATTGTATTCTTGGACCACTTTCTCTCTCTGTTTCCTCATCTGTAAAATAGGAGTACTAAAATTAGTACTTACCTTAGAGGGTTGCTATAAGGAATTAAGAGTGCTGTTATCTATAAGGACCTTAGAACTAGGCTATAGCATGGGCTACATAATTGTTAAGTAAACTTAGTTTATCTAAATTGTTTTAGAAATTTCTTAGAAAGTGATCTTTAATGATGGGGTTTCAGGCACAGAAAGAAAAGGATAGTTTGGAATACTCTTCACATTATGTTACACAGATAACTGTCTCTACTAATAAGGCCCTAAGATCCTTAGAAATCTATTCATCTGTAATAGATAGCTGCTTATGACTCTCCACCTTCAAAGATTCTCTTTCCATCTAGTGAATATATCCAGCACAGTAGCTACAAAAGCAAAATCTATGCTTTCTATGCCTCTGTACCGCCAGACCTTTGTTTCCTGTCTACCTTTGCAAAGTGCTTGCAGGCTAAACACAAATCAGATTCAGCCCTATTAACAGCTCTGCAGACAATATCTGAGACTCATTGCTTGGCAACCTCTACCCTCCCACTCACCTCCCTGTTCTCTGCTGAATCAACTCATGTTTCATCCCAGCTGGCTAAGGAGGTGTCAGTCAGTCACCAGAATGGGTCAGTCTCTCAGTCTGCAGGGATGTAGGGGAAGCGAGAATGTAAATGAACTAGAGGTCAGTTCTAGTTTGTGTAAAACAGCCAGTCCAACATGAAACCAAGCCCATTCTGATATGAAAAGATTTTGCTTCATAAATAATAAGGCTCCCATCAGGCAGCTTGACACCAAATGGATAGCTATAAGAAAACTCTTGTTTCATTTTGACCCAAGCAAAGATAAAATAATGATGACACTGATGAGATTGAAATTCTTCTGGTTTGGAACTGAGCAAGAAAAAAAATCTTATAAAAAGCAGGAATCTGGTGGAGCATACTGAGAACCTGGGCTTTGGAAGTATTTTGTTCCCTCTTCCTCACAAAGACACACGACTGACAGAGACACACAGGCCTGAATTGTTCACATATTGAAGACACTCACTTTGTGTAAATTTTCAGTATAGAATCAAAGCTAGCATGCAACAAAACTGAGACACCCTTCTCATCTCTACTTTGTTTCCATCCCCTTCTCTCCTATTCCCAGTAATTTCATATTGACCTCTGACTTTCTAAGAGTCCTGTCCTTTCAAAGAAACCTGACCTTTCCCATCAATGATCCATATACTGGCAATGAATTCTCCTCATCCCTTCTCTTTTCCTCCCCTGACCTAGCTCATATTCTATTATTTTGCAATCTGCTTTCCAAGTTATTAGCAATTTGACAAACTAAACTGTGTCAAGGTATCAAAGGCCAAAAACAAATTAGTCTATTATCCTTGTTTACTATGGCAGAGACTGTCAGCTATCCTCCAAAATCTATTTTCTCTTTTTTTTCTCCTCTGGTAAAATAACTGAACTACATTCCCCAGCCTGAAATTAGATGTAACCATGTGACTGAATTCTGACGAATGCACTGTGAGAAAATTATAAGGTGCCACCTAAAGGTTAAAGTTTTTGAGAAAAATCTAACCCTCTGGACTTGCTCTTATCTTTCACCAGCCAAGTGTAGATGCCACTGGGGTACTAGGGAATTGAGGAACCTCAAAATGAGAAAAATCTGAATCTCTAAATGACTATAGAAAGGAGAAAAACCTTGCTAACCTGAAAAGCCTCACAGGACTGTTATGTGTAAGAAATAAACTACTGTGTTGAGATGTTATATATGTGGATTTACACGGCCTAGCCTAGCACATTCGAAGCCTCCTAAGATACTGCATTTTTACAGACATCACCCATCTCAAAATGCTTAATTTATAATAAGAAATTTTGGGCATCACTGGTGGACATTTTGGAGGTAGTGCTTTTTTTATGGTACCCATCACATCATCTGCAAAGACAAATCATAGATGTATTCAGTGACAGAGTATTGAGGGAGAAGAAACTGGGCCAAACAGACCCATTAACTAGGTTGGGCATTGAGGGAACCTGAACAGAATGCAGAGGCAGGACCTCATCCAAGACAGTTGGTATATTCAGAGCAGTGTCCATAGCCTCAAACAATAGTCACAGGAAGGAGATCCAATTAAGCAACAAAAAGTTCTAGAAAGATTCCAACTCAGAAATTGAGCATAATGTCCATCATCACCATCATGTGTCCACATCTTGGAGCTGGAAGGGTGTCAGGAGTGAACTGAGGAAGACTCCATGGAAAGAAGATTGGCAGGAGGTAGGCAAAGTTCAGGGTGAGGACTCAGCCCTATAGGGGGACAAAGCCAGATTACTGGACAAGCTGTCAAGTGGAAGATCAAAGCAAAAGTCACCTAGAGAGAGGGTAGGAAAGCACTGTAATTCAGGGGGTAGATTAAGTGCATAAAGCTCAGTCATGCCTTAGTGTTCCAAGCCCCATTAAAGAAGTCTGAGGTTGCTGGCATATTTTCTACCACTTTAAACATTGATTTAGGAATGGAGTAAGGGGTAATCTGGGCCTGAGGTGGAGCTGGTCAATAGAGTTACAAGGCACTGGGGAAGACAAAGGCAAAGGAAATGTGGGTGGAACTGACAGTTTAAAGATCTGGTTTCAGCTAATGTCAGCCCTGGCCAACAAATCTTCATGTTAGTCAGAAAGGCAGGGCTAATGTCAAATCAGAGGAGAACAATTAAAAATGCATAACATCATCTTCATTAAGCCAGTATCATTAAAGACCAGAACTACTAGCACATTTAAGCATGCATGACCAGTGCCTCTCTTACCGGTTAGTGAGCAAATCTTCTTTGTCCTTGAAAGATTCCACCTTAGCCAGATTCAGAGAATTATCCAGCTAATATTTGGTCATGACTAGAGTTAGAACTTCATCTATAGAAATTGCTAAAAAATAGGCTTCCAGTCTCATTTTGCAATAGTGATCATTTCTGACATTGGATTGTTTATTGTACATTTATTATCTGTCTCCCTCTGAGCCTTTTCACAGCAGCTAAAGTACTCCATCTGATGGTCTCTAGGTTTCACTCACAACTAACAACAGGGCATTGTGCTGTTGGATTTTTCCTCATAATGCTTTTAACAACCCTCAAAGCCAGAATCCTGACAGCATTTAGTTCAAGCTTTGATTTAGCACTTTGAGTTCCTTTTTTGCAAAGGAAAATAAAAGAAACAAAGATGATCTGCATTGCACATACAAATATATTTATGTACACAAAACATATACATAATTTAGTGACTTTGCTCTCCCATATTGTAGAAGACTTCACTTGCAGGATTCTTCACAAAATTCAAATCAATAAAAAAATACTAGAATGGAATACTATCATTAGTGCCTTACAAAAGAAGAGAAATTGCAATATCCAATCATTGTAACAAGAAAGCTGGCTTCACAGAGTGATATGGATAGCAAAGGCCAGCTCCACCACAAAAAGGCCTACAGTTCTTTTTTTTTTTTTTTTTTTTTTTGTGGGTACCGGGGGGTCGACCTCAGGACCTCGCGCGCCAACAGGCGCCCGTGCCGCTGAGCGATATCACCGGCCCCCTTTTCGTATGTGGGATCCGGGAGTCGAACTCGGGCCCTCGCGCTTGCAAGGCAGGCGCTTATGCCGCTGAGCCATCTCACCGGCCCCAGGCCTACAGTTCTAACCATTTACATCAAAAAGGTTTTGAGAACCAGGGAAGAACTTACAGGTGTTTCCCCGTGAGCAGCCATGGTTTGCAAAGCCCTTGTGACCCTCTCTACCAAGGTACCCTTTCCCACAGGTCTGGCGTTACTCGTCATTCCTGTATTCCACACATTTCCACTTTATCCCAGAGCCCGTTGTTATTGTACGATTCCTAAAATGAGCCTCATTGCTTCTTCATCCTGCTTTGTTCCATTACTATACTTCACACTACCACACAAAATCAGTAATAAGAAACATCACACTCCCTTCTTAATATCACAGCAGTACTATTGGTTTAGAATCAGTTTTTAAACACCAGTTTTACAAAGTAGTTCTGGGCTGTGATGAAGTTTCACATTTTTCACAAAATTAGAAAAATAAGGTCAGTGCAATAAATTTGTTACACAGTTAAATGTTTCTTATGCTTCTAGAAAGCACTGTCCATTATTCTTTAATTATGTCCTTCCTGCTTTTATTGGGGGTGCACTAAAGTGCCCTTCCTTTTAGGAAACTATAGGTAATAGCCAATGGCAGTTGACATTTGGTTTTTTACTTTACAATAATAAAAATTAACTGAGAGAGATAAGGGATAAAGACATTAATAAATTTATCAGATTAGCTCTTTTAAACATATCAAGAATGGGATTAGAAGTATAGAAAACAGGATGGATGAGATTCAGTGTGAGGAGGAAATTGAGAAAGGGCCAAAGTCAGCTTAGAAACCACAGTGATGTGAGGAAAAAAGGGCAGCAGCAAAAGATGACCTGGGGTTGCTGAAGAAAAACTCTTTTTTGTTTTATACTGAATCCCATTTCCAACTGCAGCGGTCCCATTTGCCTAATTACACTGACTCTCACAAATGCACACTGGGATACACTGAACTGACACTTTGGAAATAAGACTTAAATTTTATTCTGATTGCAATTAAATTCCCAATTACCTGGAAGGCAAACACAGCTATGCAAATTATAGATGCAGGCTAATGTTAGAACTCAAATGGTTACCACTACAAAACTAAGCATTTTGCTTCTCCTTTTTTAAAGGCTGCAGTGAAATTCAGTTTAACTGGACTATGAGAGTTACAGGACTAAACTCCATTAATTTTCTGAATATAAAATATTATTTTATCTTATCTGAAAATTGATCTTCTCCCAAGAATAAATCTTTTCCTCCCTCTACTTCTTCATAAATGTATTATCTAATTCAGTCACTGTATTATTTATCATCTATTATTATTTATTAATTCACTAACACTACCATATAATTCAGCAATGGAATTTTTGCTGTAATGCTTTTCAGTACATTTGCATACTGAATAAAACCATATTGATTCTTACAGATTTTCAATGCTCTAGAATTGCTTGCTGCAGACAAATCTGCAAACATATTTTTATTTGGTTTCCGAAGACATTATTTTGACATGATTTCAACTGACACCAAGTCAAACCAAGTTCTGCAACAAATGCCTTCTTAATGGGTTTTGCGCTATTTGTTTTAGTTGACACCATTTATTATAATTTAACAGTGTTTCCTCCCTAGGAAAGTCCAAAGTGAATAAAAAGTGGTGACATATGTTTGTACTTATTTGGAAATATAAATGCAACCAAAGGGCTCTGTCAGTGCACGATTAATAGAGTACAAGATATTGTGCTTTGGGGGCATCTGATTGTCTGTCTTGTAATATGAATTTTGAAATAGCTTGGGATTCCTGTTCCTTGACTTTCAGGTTAGGATGGAATTTCACATTAAAGATAAATAACCTGGATATGTGGTTTTCTATTTCAATTTGCTGCAACACAGCTTCATTAGTTCATGAAGTGGGGGAGCGGGACCACATGTGGGATAAGGAGAACTATAAGCCAGTAATAAAATATTAAGACAAAGAAATGAATACATTTGAAATGTTATTACTGAGAAAGATGCTGAAATTGATGTATCTGTCTTTTCTTGCCAACTCTCATGGTGCATAGGCTGGAAATAGAAATCCCAATGCTCAAGGTTGGGTATAGGTGTTCAACATCAAGTTCTCCTCACAACAACCCTCCAGCCCTTGTAGATAAATTTTTCTCCATATTGACATTTATGAAATATGATTAAGGATTCCAGGGAGAAGAAACACTCTGCTCTGGGTCTGACTGCCAACACTTTCACAAGTACATTTTCAGGATCTGCCTATTTTTTGACCCAGGTTCAGTCCCTTGGTTCTCTTCTGTGGACCAGGTACAAATGAAATTCTATCATAGAATTATAACATCTCATAGTTCGAAGGATCTTAAAAGTCATCTAGTTCAGGGGCTCCCAAAGGATAGTTCCAAGGACTTGTGCCAAAGCCTAATGAAATTTTGCAGGTCTGTAAAAAATAAGGGCAATGTGGCAGAAAGCTAAATTTATTAAAGTACTTTGCTTCATTCTGAGATTATGTCCTGTTAATTTTGGGCGTATGAAATGATGGTGTTTGAAATGGTGGTTGATCCCCCCCTTTCTTTAGGTCATCATTAGAGGGTGAAACTTCACTTGTTGCTTCATATCTCCATGGGGAGATTGCTCCAAAGAATAACACATCTGCCTCTCCAACTCCATTTACTCCTTGCTTTGGGAAGGAGAGCAAATTATTTTATTTACTAATTTCCAACAAGAAAAAAAGTGAACACCTTCAATTTGGCACCTCTTAAATTTCTTACTCTAAAGCTATCTTATCTCTGGGATGTTCACATCTCTGCCAGACAGGAAAGAGACCAGTTCCTACAAAGAAGACCTGTAATTGTCCAGCCAGGCGAATGACTAGATGGATGAGTTGATCAGGGTGAAGTATTATACACACACACTTGGCTGCAAATCTAAAGGCACAGTCTGCATGTCAGCTTGATCAATACAAAGAGTAATATTTTACCTTCCAGGTGTTTCACATATCTGTATCTAAACTAAGAGCTAATAGCATACATTTATAAAGCATTTATTATGAACAAGGCACTGCTCACATGCTTTACACTTCAGGTGGGTATCATTATTCCCATTTTACAAATGAGGAAACTGAGACACAGAAAGTTAAGGAATTTTCCTGAGCTCACTGTAAGGAAAAATGAAGCCTAAGATGGCTACACTTTGGTTCAGGCTGTGGGGTGAGGGGTGATTTCTGGTGGACATTAAGTCCAAGTCAGCACGATTTTGGTGCAGGCACACTTTATCCCTCTTAGTGTAAATAACTGATATAACCAATGTCGATGCCAGCCAGTGTAAAAACTTTTATAACCAAGGTCATTACTGGCACAGAACCACTATTGTGTAGTGTAGTTTGATATAAATGTAGACTGGGCCGGTGAGACGGCTCAGCGGCTTAAGCGCCTGCCTTGCAAGCGTGAAGGCCCGAGTTCGACTCCCAGAACCCACATACGAAAAAGGGGCCGGTGATATCGCTCAGCGGCACGGGTGCCTGTTGGCGCGCGAGGTCCTGAGGTCGTCCCCCCGGTACCCACAAAAAAAAAAAAATGTAGACTGCCAGAAGGGTTCACAGGAGACTAAACAGAGGACTGCTGCAAGAATGGGCATGTTAGGAGCCTGAGGAATGCCAAACAAGTGCACACAGCTGACTGAGCAGCTGAGAATAAAGGCATGTTCAGACATTTCCATGACTCTGTGTCTCTTCTTTGGGCTGCCCAATCTCAAGTAAACATCCCCAGTTTGAACTGGTGACAAGATAGTCATTAAGTTAGTAAGTGACATAATCTATATTTGGAGGATATATTTCCAATAGGTTTCAGAATCAGAGAAAGAAAGGGCTGTCCACTGGTTCCTAAAACTTTACCAGGCCTCACTTGGTTAAAAACAATTAAAAGCTGCAAATCTGTATCAGTACTTTCAATGTTTGGTTTTGTTTTTATTTTAAATATTCAATAACTAATAATACAAATCCAGTACTCTATCAACAGCTGACTTATTTCAAGCATCAATGCACCCCAGAACTCCTCCCTTCTCCCTTCTTGCCCATTATCTACCACCCATTATCTACCATATATCTGTGCATCCAAAGACCCGTGATAGCAAGAAACACCATCCAGCCTGCTCATTCTTTTTTTTTGTGGGTACCGGGGGGTCAACCTCAGGACCTCGCGCGCCAGCAGGCGCCCGTGCCGCTGAGCGATATCACCGGCCCCTTTTTCATATGTGGGATCCGGAAGTCGAACTCGGGCCCTCGCGCTTGCAAGGCAGGTGCTTATGCCGCTGAGCCATCTCACCGGCCCCAGCCTGCTCATTCTTGTGAGAAGTGCTCCGATGGATAGAAAATTCTTCCTTATAGACAGCTGAAATACGGTCCTATTGGTCAGAAGTAGCCACATAGAACAAATTTAATGCCACTTTGAAAACACAGTCCTAGTTGAACACTTTTTCACTCCTAACTATACACCCTTAGTTCCTTATGTCATCGCATCAGTAATCTACTTCTAAAAGGATTCCAGTCTGAGTATATTCCTTTAAAGGATGGTTTCTCAAAAGGAAGCTAATACTCCAACTAAAATCTGGCCAACAGTGATTAAATCTGTCCCTTTCTTGCTGGTTTGGATTCTAAATTCTATAAATATCCTCCCCGTTTAGTGACTTTTGTCAGTAATTGAATCATTTGGAAGCACATGACTGAGAAGTTTCTTATCTTAATTCTTTAATTCAAATGATTTTCTAGTTTACATGTGATAAATTCAGAAAAGTTACTCATACTCACATATATGTATGATGCCGCTTCATCCTTACAGTCTGATTCAAATTTGCCACCAGTTCCTGCATTTTTCCATGATTATTGATATTTGATGCTTACCTGATCTGATAAATGATCTTGCCATACTCTTTGGTTTCCTGGAAAAGGGATCTTGTGCCAAGAGAGCTTGACAGTGCCTTCAGGCCAAACTGTCACAAGCATTTTCCCTACTCATTTTGTTTATTCGGTGTGTGCCTTTGGTCACAACTATAAAATGTCAAAACATCCAGCTTACTCTGTCAATAAATCATGCAATTCAGTGGATAAGGATTAGCCAAATTAGTAGTTTATCAGCATGTAGAAAATATACTAATATAAATGTAAAATACAAGAAGTTTATAGCAATGTTAAAATAAATTTATTCATGACAGATCCTTAATGAGTTGGGGAGTAGTTAAGATTCTCCAGGGTCAAAGGATACAAAATTTCAGTTAGGAAGAATAAGTTCAAGAGATCTACAGTATTGTGCAACATGATAACTGTAGTTAAGAGCAATGAATACATTGAATACACTTAAATACACAATGAATACACTTGAAAATTGCTAACAGAGTAGCTTTTATGTTCTTGGTACAAAAAATGTTGAGAATTGTTATGGCTTGTGTATAGATGTCCCCCAAAAACTTCTTGTGGTCATAGGTGGAGCTTTTTCAGAGGTGGCTTGAACTAGAATGTGTGAACCTGGGATTGATTCATGGTGCAATGCTAGGCACAATGGCACTAGGATTAAAGATGTGAGTACTACCCATCCTAGGTAGACTGGATAAGATAAAAGGGGTAGAAAGACACTATTAATGTCTGTTGCTTGCTTGCTCTTCCTTTTGTCTGCTTGCACTGAACTGGTTCTCTTTTGTGATCCCCCTCTGCCAAGCCACCCTGCCTTGGAGCCAGCTGATTATGGACTGAAACCTACAAAATGTGAGTTAATTAAACCTTTACCCCTTTAACTTTGGGTATCCAGTATTTGGTCTCAGCAATCAGGAAAATGTAACTAAGACAGAATTTGGTACCAGAGAAGTGGGGTTGTTGCTATGACGTTTCCTGGCCATGTGGCTCAAAAGCCTTTGGAACTGGCTTGTGGGAAAGGGAAGAGTTAGGAAGTGTTCAAGGATGCCACTCGAAAAAGTAGAGCTGAAACTTCTTGAGCTGTACTTGATGGGAGATTCTGGTCAGAGCTCAGAAGCCCGGAATGCTGATAGAAATTCTGCTGGTAAAGACCAGGCTCAGGAAGTTTCTGCTGGCAAGAAGGACTGCATTTGGTGTTG
Organism: Erethizon dorsatum; assembly: GCA_028451465.1. Lineage (NCBI taxonomy): Eukaryota > Metazoa > Chordata > Mammalia > Rodentia > Erethizontidae > Erethizon > Erethizon dorsatum. The sequence goes on from CM051842.1 coordinate 142,203,997, forward strand.
CACTCCAAACAATTTGTGTTATGCCTTGGCAGAAAGTTTGTCTGCATTTTGCACATGTCCAGAATCTTTCCCTGAGTCTGAGATTAAGGATGGCAAACTAATTAATCTGGCAGAAGTAATTTCAAGGCAGTCTAAAGTGGAGGTGGTGGCATGGCTACTGTTGGGGGCTTTTAGCCAGATTTAATTTGAGAATCAAGCGAAAAGAGCCCAGCAGAATGATTTAAAACATTTTGAGTTTGGCCAGAAAGGGAGCTCCAGTAAAGCTGTGGACTACAAAGATAGAGCAGAGGAGATCTTGATTGCTGAGAAGGAATAGCATAATAGAAAAGACAGACTGAAGGCATCACAAAAACCAGAAGGACTCCAACCTTTGCAGCTTCAAAATTGCAAAGGTGAAAGACTTTGCTATGAGAAGAGAGCCCCAGATTATCACGTTCCAAAATGACAGTGGTCTAGGGAAATTCTTCCTCAGGATTTGGTTTGTAGGCACTGGAGCCTTACAGCCAAGACAAAAGAAAGCCTGGCTACTGCTCCAGCTAGCAACAAACCTTGGCATTGTCCACGTGGTGCTGGTTTTAGGTGCATACAGAATGCAAGAGTTGTTGGGTTAGGAAGGTTTCCACCCAGATTTCAGAAAAAAGCCAGGAAGGCCAGGCAGTGTGCTCCTGAGAGGGCAGTGTGTGAAGCTGTGAGTGTGAAGCCTAAAGGTACAGTGGAGACTCCAGAAGTTTTTTTTTTTTTTTGTGGGTACCAGGGGGTCGACCTCAGGACCTCATGTGCCAACAGGCACCCGTGCCGCTGAGCGATATCACCGGTCCCTTTTTTGTACATGGGATCCAGGAGTCGAACTCGTGCCCTCGCATTTGCAAGGCAGGCGCTTACACCGCTGAGCCATCTCACTGGCCCGTGACTCCAGAAGTTTAGAGAAGCCAGGAACATGGTTCTTCTGAGGAAAATTGCGAGGAGGGAGCAGAGTCGGGCCAAGAGAGAAGCCATGGGAGCTATAAGCACCATCAGTACCATAGGGGTGGAGCCACCCATGCCCTTTGGAATACACAACTTGCCACAGATTGCTCAGCATGCTGGAAGTGGATCTGTGGGATTTAATGTTTGCCCTTTGGGACTTTGGTCTTGCTTTGTTCCCATTCCTTGCTATCTCCTTGTTTGTAACTTTTGGGATGGAAATGCCTGTGTCATGCCATTGAATGTTGGAAGCGCTTAACTTTCTTTTCATTTGTACAGAGGCTTGCAGCCAAAAGTTTGCCCTAAATCTCAGAGGAGACTTTGGACTTGGACTTCAGCAATGCTGAAACTGTCAGGACTTTGGCAACTCTTGGAGATGGATTGAACGCCTTTTGCATAAAGGAATGTTCATGAGTCTTTGGGGGACCATTGGCAGAATTTTATGGCTTGTGTCTAAATGTCCCCCCAAAACCTCATGATATCATAGGTTGGGCTTTTTTTAAGGGTGGCTGGATCTATACTGTGTGAAGCTGGGTTTGATTCATGGTGCAATGCTAGGCTCAATGGCACTAGGATTAAGGGTGTGAGTGCTACCCATCCTAAGTAGCCTGGATAAGATAAAAGGGGCAGAAAGACACTGTGAAGGTCCATTGGACTGAAACCTCTACAAACTGTGAGCTAAATAAACCTTTCCCCCTTTAACTTTGGGTGTCAGGTGTTTTGTCTCAGCAATGAGAGAAAAGTAACTAAGACAAGAAAGTAATATAATGCGTGAGGACTTACACAAAAAATGTCCCCCAAAAGTCTCACATGTTCAGAGGTGGGGCTTTAAGAAAGCTATTGGGTTAATCCACTGATATTCTAGCTGATTTGCTTTTGGTAGATAAGGCCCAGAAGCAAGAAGTTTTGCTTTACCATGTCCTCCCACCATGATGTTTCTGCCTTGCTTCCTCTGAAATCATGAGCAAAAAATACCTCTCCTTTAAGTTGTGGATATCCGATATTTTGTAGTAGCAAGAAGAAAGCTCATTAATGCAATATGTATGTTAATTAGCTTGATTTAGCCATTCCACCACATAATGCTTTTTTGCAAAACATAATGTTGTACTTCATGAGTACACAAATTTATTTGTCAAAGAAAAGAAGAATTTTTAAATAATTTTAATAAATGATTATTTAAGGTTGCTTTTAAGCTTTTATGGTTAAAGTCATAAAAAGCAAGCCTGTATTCATCAGCTTTTCCATTGCTAGACACCATACCTGACACCCACAATTTAAAGGAGGAGAGTTTTAATTTGGCTAATGTTTCAGGGGGTTCAGTCCATTGTCAGCTGGGTCCAAAGCAGGAATGTAATGCTGGAAAGGCATTGTAGAGCAAAGCTACTTAGTTCTTTGCAGCCAGGAAGTAGAGCAGAGGAACAGTGCCACAAAGGAAGGACCCAGGAACCATAAATAGACTCCAAGTACATGCCCACCCATTTAGACACACCCAGAAATGTGATCCACCATCCCCCAGGGTAGATCCCAAAACCAGTCAAACTGATGCTTTACCCTAACTGCCACAATACCCATTTCCCACAAAGTTTCTCTTGCTGAAACAGTTGAAGATAAAATTTTGGGGTATAAGTGAATACTGGTATGATCAATTCTGACAGGTGTTACATTTTTATAAAAACATGAGAAGGCCCAAAATGATTCAGAGACAGCATGTGAAAGTTCAAAATTCATAATTTAATTATATTGTGTGCCTCTGAGATACTTTGAAACAAATACCAGATTCATCCAAAAAAGCATTTTTGATCATTAATCCATAAATTCACATAATAGTAACGATATAAGGAAATAGGACAATAATGTTATTACTTGAAATATAAAAACCCAAAGATTAAGTACCTTGTCTAAGGATAAAAAAATATGGCATTTATAAATTAAGATACATGAAATCATTAGTCTTTCCTTTCATCAATTTATAAAGACTAAATGGCCTTGGTCACCCCCAAAATAAATAAATAGCTATGTAGGATTAAGTATTTTGTGTTTTCCTAATTAGTTTACAATGAAAGCATGATCCACATTAAAGCAGCTTGTCAATATCATTAAGAGGTTAATAAAATTTATGTGTTAACCAAAATAATCCATTTTTAAAAACATAAATTCACCTTACCCAAGTTCTAATCCAGATGTTGATATAGAAGGCCATTTACTTCTTAAAGTATCTAAAATTGTTTTATGCTGGAGTACCTTGTGTGAAAGCATAGGATTCACTGGTATCATATCGATGGTATACTTTATACATATTATTTAGACTAAGAAAAAGTAAAACTTTATGCCTAGGAACTCAATTAGGCTTAGAATAAATTATTTTCCTGGGGAAGGATACAACAAACAGTGGACCTATGTCAGAATAACTATGTTACCATAGTTTTTGTGGGGACCCACAAAAAATATCCCACCAAATCATGACATTAATGCCATCTAAAAAATGTCTTCTTGATAACTGCTTCTGTCATTATTTTTAACACATTCCCCCTGGTAGGGGAATGAGGCAAGAGAATCCATGGGGAAATATCACAGTGTTCTAATACAGGTCAAAAGCAAAATAGAGTAGTCTTACATACAACATGGTTGAAATATATTGATTTGATCAACCCATCAAACAATAGATACTGATAGAATGTTGTAATTACAGAAATGTGCCATCTCAATGTTTTGTGTGTATTATACATGAGTTCCATTTCTTTTATTTATTTATTTATTTTTGAACTGGGAGTTGAACACAGGACCTTGCGCTTACCAGGCAGGTGCCATGCTGCTGAGCTACACCTCTGGCCCGTGAGTCCCATTTCTAAAGGGGATTCTTTAAGTCAAAGCCAAAAAAAATTGTTGAGGAAATTTGGGGAGGAAGGGATAAAATGAACTGCAATTAGAAAGATGTTTAGTCAAACTGAGTTGGAAAAATATTTTGAGAAAAAGAAAACTTTCCCCAAACTTTTGTAAATAAGAAAAGAAAGAGAGGTTGAAGGGAGGGGAGGGGATTGGGGAAAAAAAGAATCAAGATATATACAGGTACTATTTCCTATGATAAATGTGATCATTATGTATATCTAAAATGTACCAATAAAATTAATAAAAAAGAAAAATAACTTTCCTTCGATTTTCTTATACTTTTCATGGCTGAACTTGCTGTGAAAATTTTACCTTTGTTTCTGTTTGCAAGTAATACAAGTTATTATATACTACAGATAGTCATCATGTTTACTAGTCATGTGTATTCATTAATAGGACTTTTTGATTTCAGTGCAAGTTATGTGAGAATCAAGATTTGGTCTTACCAAAAGTTTTGCCCTCTGCAACAGGAGGACCACATTCCTACAGGCTGAACTGATGCTCACTAAGATCAACTGTCTCTCAAGAAGACCCTAAGAAAGAGATCTTTGATCTCAGGCCTTTTACACCCTGCCCTAGCTCTACCTACTCTTCCCTTCAGCTTCTTCTTGCTCCCTGCACTTCTTGAACCTGTGTTTCTCCCTGTTTCTCAGGGATCCTTCCTTTTCTCCTAACCTGATCATTTCCACAACATGTTCTTCCTTAATGTTCCCTTCCCTCTGGGCCTTGCTCTCTGATTTTTCAAGACAAAGACAAAATATCCTATAATAAAATCCTCTAAAATGACAATTTAGCATAATTGTTAGGAGTTCCAGCTTCAGAGTCAGACTGACATACATGAGAATCTGCCTTTTAATAGCTTAGAGATTTGCTAGAAACCTAGGTCAGAAACTAACCTGAGCCTTAATTTTCACATCTATAAATAGAGATAATAATACTTACATGACATGTTTATTGGGAGTAGTAGCTATGGAAAGGTAGGAAAATGACTGATCCTTCGATTTTTGGGTTGAGTATCTGAGTTGGAGGTGAAGATGATGAGTTTTGAAGACACATGATTTGTGATTCCTGGGAGACATCAATATTTGCCACGTCCCCTGCCACCTTGGCCCTTTGACACGGTCAGGGAAGAGGGAAATGCACGGCTTCAAGGAAGACTGCTTTCTCGGAGGCGACGTGGCACACTCCTCTATGCTTGGATAGTGGGAGGTTTTCTCATAGGGCTTCTTTTCCTGAGTATATTACTAAGAGTACTTTTGTATAAAATCATTTCCCAAACAATAGAATTACAAAGATTGGAAGTTTCTGATGACTGGTGGAGAGAACAGATGTTACTCTCACAAATAACAGCAATGCCCACTACAAAACTAAAATCACATAATGTACAGGGATTTACCCTGAGGTGGGGAGACCAAAACTTATTATAAAAAACAGAAACTTAACTATTGTTGAAACGGTAGTTTCTGTTTTGATGGCTATAATGGCCTTATCAGGTTACAATATTCCCACTGATTTTAAACAAACCACATTATTGAGAAAAAACAGGTGTGAGATGCCTCATTAACCTTGGTCCATCATATTCTTAGAAACAGGCCTGTAGTTATAGAAACAACAGAAAGATACAGTCCCTTCTTAATATCAGTTACTATGTAACCATCTTTCAAACATCATACTGTCTGCCAAGATTCCTGCTTCTATGCCTACATTTTCATCAACAAACTTTTGTAGTTATGCCTACATTTTCATCAACAAATTTCTGTAGTTATGCCTACATTTTCGTCAACAAGCTTTCATAGTCATACCTACATCTTGTCAACAAAAGTAAAATATATATATCCCAGCTTAAAAGAATAGAATCATCATCATCATCATAACCAAAGACTAAAATAACCATAACAGGAGGACAACTAGTGTGGTGTCTCCTTCTTACTGTGCCGACGCTTCCGCCCACCTTCAGGACTTCCCCGACCTTGCAGCAGCTGGACTGCGGCAAATATTGTCTGAATTCATAGAATTTGAGAGTAGAACTGTGGTTATGGGGGCCGAGTTTGATTAATGGGTACTATGTCATAGTTAGAAGTTTTGTTGTGCTATTGCACAGTAGGTGGATTATCGATAACAATAATGTGCATTATACAGTAACTTAAAAAGCTAGAATGAAGAATTTGGAAAGTTTCCACCATAAAGAAATGACAAATATTCAAGGAGATAAATATGTAACCAGGGCATGGTTGTGCACGCTTGTAATCCCAGCACTCCAGAGGCTGAGGCAGGAGAATCACCGCAAGTTCGAGGCTAGCCTGGATTACATAATGAAACCTTGTCTCAGTAAAACAAAAAAAATGCTTAAACTGGTTTATATATTATACAATAAATACATGTATTGAAACATTGCATGATGCTCCAGTAATATGTGCAATTTTTATGTTATACACAGCTATTAAAAATAAAAAGCTAGTATTGACTGTGTGTCAGTTGAAAATACTGGTTTGGAGCTTGTCTTAGTCACTTTCTCATCACTAAGACACAATATCTGACATCCACAATTTCAAGGAGGACAGGTTTATTTTGGCTCATATTTTCAGAAGTTTCAGTCCACATTTGGCAAGCTCAAGTGCAGAAATGGCATGGATGAAGGACCTGCAGCAGAGAAAAGCTGTTCACATCATGTCAGCCAGGAAGCAAGTGAAGGGAGAAGATGGGGAGAGAAACATACTTTTCCATGTTACACCCTCAGTAACCTACCTCTTCTAACCAGACCCCCACCTCCTAATAGCATGTTTAACTATAGCACCCACCTGGTTCTGTCACCTTCCAAAAGCCTTATATCTGAGCATGTATGAGTTTTGGGGGCCATTCTTGATCTAAACCATAACATTCTTCCCTTGACCCCCAAAGACTCATGCACATCTCTTTATCAAACTGCATTTAGTCCATCTCCAAAAGTCAGTGCCTGTAAAAATCAAAAAGAAAGTTAAACACTGCCCACATAGAATACCACAGGATAAACATCCCTTTCCGAGAGGGAGGAAGAGGAGAACAGAAAGAAATCAGACCAAAGCAAGATCAAAACCAAGCAGAACTTACAGTAAATCACATAGCTTCATGTCCAGTGTCCAGGGCAAGTTGTAGTGAGATGTGAACTCCAAATGGCTTAAATTATCTTGCCCCTTCATCATTGCCTATTGCAGCCTTCCTGACCTCTCCCTTGAGTGGTTTTGCTCACTGCTTGAGGCATTCCTCAGCAGATACTCCATATTCCTGGCATCTCCAACTTCCTAGGATCTCCACTGTAGTTTCATCTTCACTCTCACAGCTTCACACACTTCCCTTTCAAGGGCAAATTGCTTAGCCTCCCAGACCTTCTTCTGAAATCTGAGTGGAAGCCACCCTGACCCCACAAATCTTGTATTCCGAACGCCTTTAAAACTAGTGTCGGGGCCAGTGAGTTGGCTCAAGGCATAAACGCCTGCCTGGCAAGCACAAGGTCCGGAGTTCAACTCCCAGAACCCACATAAAGGAAAAAAAGGGTCCAGTGATATCGCTCAGCGGCACAAGTGCTTGCTGGCTTGAAGGCCCTGAGGTCCACTCCTCGTACCCACATAAAAAAAAAAACAGTGCCACTTGGATGGCACCAAGTTGTGCTGCCATATCAAGCTTTAACTGGGTCTCTTTGGATCATGGCTGCAGAGCACTACAAGTACCTAGATGGTTGAGCACTGTGGACAAAATCCCAAGGAACCAGTTCCCTAGGCAGCCCTTTTCAAGCAGGGTGTTCTAGGGCTCTCTTCACAAAGCAAAGTTTTTCACTTTTGCAATTTTGAGCCTGTGAAGGGTGGGGTCTTGCTGATTCCTGGGATATCCTGTAGCATCTTTTTAATTGTCTTGATGCAAAGTACTTGGCTTCTTTTTATTTTATTTATTTTATTTTTATTTTAAAGAGAAAAAATAGAACAAAATTTCAAAACAACAGAATAGCAGGGTAACAATGGTTAATACATTGCATATTGTTATCTTTAAATTAATTACTCAGAGTGCAAGATATCAGCATTTAATTGTCCAAGCGATATTGGCACAAAACTTTCTTTTCAATGAACTAAGATAAATTAGCAGTATATCTATCTTAACTATCTTTTATATATATATATTTTTTTTTTTTTGCTTTTCCCTTCCTTCTTTTCTCCATTCCCCCATCCCAGTTTCTCTTCCTTTTGAACAGTTTCTTCCCATTTTACAATATCTATTGTACATTTTGGATCTCATTTACTCTTTCAGCTTCTCACACTAGGGAGACAATACAATGTTTACACATGTACATCTGGTTTATTTCATTTATGAGTATGGTCTCGAGTTGCATCCATGTACCTTTAAAAGTCTCAAGTTTATCCTTCTTTATGACTGAGTAGTACTCCACTGTATAAAAAGACCACATGCTTTTTACCCATTCTTCAGTTGATGAGCATTTGGGTTGTTTCTAAGATCTAGCTATTACAAATTGTGCTGCTATATACATGGGTGCACATATATTGCTGTGGTACGATGTTTTTAATTCTTCTGGGAAGATACCCAGAAGGGGAATAGATGGGTCAAATGGGACCTCCAATTCTACTTTATTGAGGAATTTCCACACTGATTTCCACAGTGGTTGCACCAGTCTACACTCCCACCAACAGTAGAGAAGGGTTCCTTTCTCCCCACAGCCCCACCAGCATTCGTTATTGGTTGATTTCTTGATGATAGCCATTCTTACTAGGATGAGATAGAATCTCAGTGTTGTTTTAGTTTGCATCTCTTGAATGACCAGTGATGTTGAACATTTTTTTTCATATATTTATTTGCTGTCTGTATTTCTTCATCTGGGAAGTGTGTATCCATCTCAGATGCCCATTTTTGGATTGGGTCTTTAAATTTTGGAGGTCTAATTTTTTTGAGTTCTTCATATGTTCTCGATAGTAGGTTGAGGAACAGCTGGCAAACATTTTTTCCCACATTGTGGGTTGTTTCTTCACTCTGTTGGTCGTTTCTCTTGCTGTGCAAAAGCTTTTAAATAAGATGAGATCACAGTTATTGATTCTTTGGGATAGTTCCTGTGTGATTGGGGTTTTATTCATAAAGTCTTTGCCTACCTCAATGTCTTCAAGAGTTTTACCTATTCTATCTTCCAGCAGGTTTAATGTTTCTGTTTCAATATTTAGATCTTTGATCCATTTTGAGTTTAGTCTAGTACACGGTGAAATATATGGATCTAATTGTAATCTTCAGCATGTGCAGAGCCAGTTTTTCCAGCACCATTTATTAAAGAGGCTATCTTTCTTCCAGTGAATGTTTTTGGCACTTTATTGAAGATAAGGTGGCATAGTATGTCTGGAGTTGTTTCTGCATCTTCTAACTGTTCCATTGATTTTTAGGTCTGTTTTTTTGCCAGTACCAGGCTGTTTTTATCACAGTAGCTTTACAGTATAATTTCAAGTCAGGGATTGTGATGCCCCCTGCCTTGCCTTTGTTGCCCAGAATTGCCTTTGCTATTCTAGATCTCTTCTGGTTCCAAACGAATTTTAGGATTGTTTTCTCTAATTCTGTGAGATATGTTGTTGGAATTTTGACTGGGATTGCATTAAATCTGTATAACAATTTTGGAAGTATGGCCATTTTCACTATATTAGTTCTTCCTACCCAAGAGCAAGGGATATCTTTCCATTTTCTGATATCCTCTTCAATCTCCTTTTTCAGAGTACCGTAGTTTTCAATGTAGAGGTCTTTTACATCCTTTGTTAGATTGATTCCTAGGTACTTCTTTTTTTTTTTTTTTTTGGATGTTATTGTGAAAGGTGTTTTTACCCTAATTTCTCTCTCTGTGAGTTTTGTTATTCGTGTAGAGGAAGGCTATTGATTTTTGAGGGTTGACTTCGTATCCAGCTATGCTACTGAATTTGCTTATTAAATCTAGCAGTTTTCTAGTGGAATTTTTGGGGTACTCTATGTAGAGTATCATGCCATCTGCAAAAAATGATAACTTAACTTCTTTCTTTCCTATTGTTGTTCCTTTCATTTTTTTTCTCTTGTCTAATTGCTCTGGCTAAAGTTTCCAGGACTATGTTGAATAAGAGTGGAGACAGTGGACATCCTTGTCTTGTTCCTGATTTTAGAGAGAAAGCTTTCAGTTTCTGTACATTTAGTATGATATTGGCTGTTGGTTTGTCATAGATGGCTTTTATCAGGTTGAGATAAAGACCATCTATTCCAATTTTCTGTAGGGTTTTTATCATGAATGGGTGCTGGACTATGTTAAAAGCTGTTTCTGCATTTATTGAGATGATCATATGATTTTTGTTCTTGGCTCTGTTAATATGATGTATTACATTTATGGATTTATGTATATTGAACCATCCATACATCCCTGAGATAAATTCAACTTGGTTATGTGTATAATCTTATTGATTATTTGCTGCATTCTGTTTGCTCTGCTTCTTTTTAATGTAAATCTTTTCAACAACCTCATTCTCCTCTGCTCCAACTTTATAGGTTTTATATTTTGCAAAACTGAAAACATTTCAAATGGGCTTTTTGCTCCTAATTCTCACTGCAAATCTTGCTAAAAAGAGCAAGCGATATCCATGCTAAAGCCTAAATATTGCATTGAAATTTCCTCTGCCAGATTAATTAGTCCACTGCCTTTAATCTCAGTCTTCCACAATGTTTTCGGACATGAGCAAAATGAAGACAAATTTTCTGCCAGAGCATAACAAATATGGTCTTGAATCCAACTGCCATTGTTGTCTTTGTGCCCAACTGAAACCTCCTGAGCCTCGTCTTTACTGCCTGCATTTCTACCAGCATTCTGGTCTTCTGAGCTCCAACCAGAATCTCCCATTAAGCTCAGCTTATAGCATTCTAAGGCATCAACTAGCCAGCGTCTTTTAAACTCCTCCCACAAACCAGTTCCAAAGGCTTCTAAACCGTAGGGTTAGGTATAATCACAGCAAGGATCCAATTTCTCTGGTATCAAAATCTGTTCTAGTCACTTTCTTTTTGCTGAGACTTAATACCCAACACTTCCAATTTGAAAGAGGAAAGGTTTACTTTGGCTCACAGGTTCAGAAGTTTCAGTCCATGTTTGGCAGGCTCAAAAGCAGAAACAGCATGGTGGATGGGCCTGCCACAGAGAAAAGCTGCTCACATCATGACAGCCAGGAAGCAGAGAGAAAAGGGAGAAGCCAGTAAGGGAGAAATACCCTTCCAGGTCACACCCCTAGTGACCCACTTCTGAACAGGCCCCATCTAAGAGCACATTTAACTGTGGAACTCCCCTGATACAATCACCTTCCAAAATCCTTACATCTGAGCACATGAGAGTTTTGGGGGTCATTCTTGATCTAAACCATAACAGAGCTCAAAAGAGAGAGGTTTAGAGATGAAGATAAATGTGAAAAAGTCATCAGCCTATGCTGATTCCACAGAAGTGAGTGAGATTGTGAGGGGAAGGGGATAAAGTGAGAAAAGCAGAGGGTCATGGTCAGAGATCTAAAGAGTAACAATAGTTAAAAGGTTATTAGAGGAAGATGACTCAGCAGGGGAAATTGAGGACTATCCTTAGAGAAGAAGAATCAGTAAGGTGACCATGTCAGTAATGAAGAGAGGAAAGAATTTTGAAAATAGGTTAATCAACAGTATTACAAATAGCAGTGGTGCCACCTGAGATAAAGAACAATATTAGTTTATTGAATTTGACAAGGAGGAGTCAAAACATTTCCCAGTGTTCTAGTAGGATGGTAAAGAGAAGCATAACTCATAGACATATATTTTGAAAAACTATAAATTTATCTTAATGCCTACAAAAAGTGGTCTCTCAGTAGACTCCTAGAGTATGTTTCCCTTGCAAGTGATTGACAGGAGCTAAGCACTCATGGAGATGAGAACTGTACAGTCTGAGTTGGCTACCTCCTCAGAAAACATTTAGGAAAGGAGCTTTGTTTAAGTGGATTAAGCTACAGGTAATGACTGAAAATATTGCCCCTTACTATGTAAAATGAAAGCTCATTTATGTACAGTGTGGTTAATAATGAATTAAAACTTTATCATGATTATGATATAGTACAGGATTAAATGATCATGTTCATTTTAACCCTGATTTCAGCGCACCCAATATAATGAAGTTCATTATGTAAACCACAAGCTGCTAATTTAGCATAGAGTTAGTAGAAAGTACCTTTTCCTTGATTCAACTGGATCTACTAAATAAATAATGCTGTGGAGAACATTACTAAATCTCACAACTTGGAGTTCTCTTCCTTAAGGGCTTATACAAGAACTTGTACATGAAACTAGTTTAAGCTTATTGAAATAAATAAGCCATGTCTTGTGATAAGTAATTGAAAGAATTGGAAGTAGACTAGCAATGAATCTACTCAGAGGAATACATGCACACCTTCAAACATGATGTTTGATAAAAAGGAAGTAGAGAGAAGTTCAAATACTTCCCCAAATTACCTATTCCATTGTTTCAAAAATACCTTAATATATCATGCTAATTTGTTTCATTTATACTATTAGTTTATGTTAGCTCATCGAAAAGAAAGTTTTATGTTATTATCTCTTTCTTCTTTGTAAGAATGTTATTGGTCTATGTCTTGTACTCTGAGTAACTACTTCCAAGATAATCATACACTGTGTATTAATTATTGTCATTCTCTTATTTTGTTAAGAAATTTTGTTTTATGTTTTCATAAAATACAAAAAATAATTAGAAAGTTTTTTGCGACCCCCTCAAAACCATTATGGGACCCATAGGAGGGATCTAAATAATGATAGATTCGCACTCAGTAAAGAAAAATTCGCACTAGTAATACCTTTCAAAGATGAACAGAACACTTCCAGGGTTAGTTCCCCACCACTACAAGTGTCCATGTCATTGTTAAATGGCCATTGGTCCCAGATGCAATAAAAACAATATAGCTGGATCAATTAGGGTGAGATTCGTTATATATAGTAGAAATAAAGCAAACAATCAGAAAACAAAACAACAATGGCTAAATAATAGATAGGTTTACTACTCCTTCATGAAAGAGATTCAGAAGCAGGCTATCCAAAGCTGCAGGGTAGCTCTATGATGTCATCACCGACCTAGGTTCCTATATCTCTGTTGTAGCATCCTGTCAATATCTTCCATCCTTAAGGATACCTCATAGTCCTCTGGAGTTCTGACCCTCATATTCTCACTGTAGGTCTAAAGAAGGAGGAAAGGTAGCAAAATAAATAGGACTCCTCTTAAACATGTCCTTTTAAGGAGCCTCTAGAGAAGTACTACATGGTACCTTTTAGAAGCCTCCCTGGAAGTACCACATGACACCTTTGATTACATATCACTGCCTAAAAGTTAATCTCATGACCTTACTACAAGGAAGGCAGGAAAATAGAATCTTTTATGATAGATAAAACTGTGTCCCTCTCAAAATAGGCATTCTGTGCCTAAGAAGAAAAAGGAGAAGAGATGTTGCAGTAAAAAGCAATAGCCCTTTGTGACACAACAGCTAACTGATGAGCTGGAGTTGAACAAAGTTTAAGATTTTTTTCCAACCCTTAGATGGTCTGAGCTCTTAACAGAAGTATGCATCCAGAGAGCTGTTTTCAACATACTCTTAAACCAGGATGTAAACCCATCTTTATAAGTGCATAACTATACACATATGTATATATACCTCTATAACCAGTCCCTGCCTTAGATTGCTTTTTCTGTTTAAACCTAGATTAATGTAGTGCCTGAAACTATTAATCTTATTGGTTAAAACCTGCTCTCTCTAGAGATTCTCTGAGGGAATAAAATATAACAGAAATAGGTTTTAGAAAAAATAAACAGGTAAGGAGAGGTACAGAACCTAGAGGCAGTTTCTTAGTATGGAAGAAACACCATAAGGGCTTTCAAGGCACACAAAAGAACAATTATTTACTCAAATATCAAATATTTATTGAGCATGCACTATGTGCTAAGCACTGTTACATGCTAGAGATACAACACTGACCAAGGTAGGCATTGTTTCTGGCATCATGGAATTTATGGTTCAAAGAAGAATGAAAGATTTAAGAAATATAATACAATTAAGAAACTAGAATTGAGATTGGGGATCTTAAGCCAGAAGCAAACTTCAACAACCTGGTCACCTGGCCTTTGCCTTGATTTATAAATGATATTGAGAATATGGGGGCTATTTGGAAATGTCTAAGGAATATTGACCTTGAAACTATTTTCCTCTCTTTTTGTGTGTTCCTTTGTGATTCCTTAAAGCCAATGTTCCGTGTTCACAATTTTTCATTCCTGCCTTCATAATCCTTCCCTCGCCTTGTATTGGGTTATGTAGCACTGTGTCAATCCATTGTAAATATTGCTGCATTTGCAAGTATAATAACAAATTCCCTGAAACTTCACTGTTCCATATGATCTGACAAGAGGGCATTATTGTTTTAAATTTGTACATACATACTGTAATATTTTGCATTTTGAATTTAATCACCATCACATTGTAGTGAAGGGAAGTGGAACTGGGGACAATTGGCATTATGTATTTCAACCTGAAATAGTAACCACAGATGGGATGTTGCCTAGATCCGTATAGCCCACAGTGATTCATAACTCAATGATCTTAATGTACCTACTGACCTTCCAGACAGTTCTGTAATCATTGTTTTGTACTTAACTTGCATGAAATCTAAAATCACTTCATCCGAGCAAAGGGAAACAAGTGTTATATTTAAAGGAAATCCCCATTTTAGGTGATTCTGAAAATCACCTCCCCATAACATTTCAAAGCATCCTGATTCCTCCCATTAATGCTCCTGGTTTATCTTCCTCAGGAATAATACACAGTTTAGATTTGACTATTAGTATTGCTTATGATATCCTCCTGTCCTTCTCAAGAGTTTGTCATCTTTCTCCAGGTGAATTGTAACCAATTTAAAGAGAAGACTAGGTTTTTAATTCATTTTTGATCAATGACACTATATCCCTTCTTCCTTTGTTCACCTCTGTTTCCCTTTTGTTAGGCCTTAGATTTTATCCAGTCCCCCCACAGTGCCCTAGCCCTCCTACTCCTAAGCTTTGCACTGACTAATCTTGTATGTTAGTTGACTTGCTTAACCTCTCAGAACCTGTTTTCTTATTTCTAGAATGGAGTTTATGGTCACCTCTTAGTGCTGAGGTTGCAATGAAAAGAGACGATCTAGTACCTACTGGAGAGCCTAGCACATAGAAGATGGTCAGATATTTCTCTGCTCCCTGAGCCACACACCACTCAAAAATGTCTGTTATAAGACGCATGCCCTCACAGTCATATCCTCTGAGACTGTGAACACGCTAGTTAGTTAATGTATTACTTCTGTTACATAATTTTTTTTTGAATTTTAAATAGAGTTCCCTCTGGAGGAATACTTTAGTCTCAATTGAACTGACACTTGAACGTGCTCCATAGATCCCTTCCTGATATCTTCTATCATAGTTCCCTGCTATATATTTATTCATTTTTTTTATTTTTATTTTTTTTATTTTAAAGAGAAGAAAAAACAAAACAAATCAAAAGAAGAACAAATTTTTGAAACAACATAATAGGAGGGTAACAATGGTTAATACATTACGTATTACTATCTTTAAGTTAGTTATTCAGGATACCAGACATTAACATTCAATTGTCCAAACATTATTGGCACAAACCTTACTCTTCAATGAACTAAGTAAAATTGGTAGTGTATCTATCTTAACCATCATATATATATATATATATATATATATATATATATATATATATACAATTTTTTTTCCCTTTCCCTTCTTTCTTTTCCCTATTCCAGTCTCTCTTTCCTTTTGACCAGTTTCTTTTTGATTCACCATGTCTATTGTACATTTTGGATCTTATTTACTCTTTCAGTTTCTCATACTAGAGAGACAATACGATGCTTACACATGTGCTTCTGGTTTATTTCACTTATGAGTATTTTCTCGAGTTGCATCCATTTACCTATAAAAGTCTCCAGTTTATCCTTCTTTATGGCTGAATAGTACTCCATTGTATAAAAATACCACATCTTTCTTATCCATTCCTCAGTTGATGGGCATTTGGGTTGTTTCCAAGATCTGGCTATTACAAATTGTGCTGCTATAAACATGGGTGCACATATATCGCTGTGGTACGATGTTTTTAATTCTTCTGGGAAGATACCCAGAAGGGGAATAGCTGGGTCAAATGGGACCTCCAACCCTAGCTTTTTGAGGAATCTCCACACTGACTTCCACAGTGGCTGTACCAGTCGACACTCCCACCAACAGTGGAGAAGGGTTCCTTTTTCCCCACAGCCCCTCCAACATTTGTTATTAGTTGATTTCTTTATAGTAGCCATTCTTTCTGGGGTGAGATGGTATCTCAGTGTTGTTTTAATTTGCATCTCTCAAATGACTAGTGATGTTGCACATTTTTTTGTATATTTATTTGCCATTAGTATTTCTTCATCTGAGAAATGTGTATTCATCTCAGATGCCCATTTTTGGAGTGGGTCTTTAAATTTGGGAGGTCTGATTTTTTTGAGTTCTTTATATGTTCTCGATAGTAATCCTTTGTCTGAGGAAGAGCTGGCAAACATTTTTTCCCACATTGTGGGTTGTCTCTTCACTCTGTTGGTGGTTTCTCTTGCTGTGCAAAAGCTTTTTAATAAGATGAGATCCCAGTTATTGATTCTTTGGGATAGTTCCCGTTCGGTTGAGTTTTTATTCATAAAGTCTTTGCCTACACCAATGTCTCCAAGGGTTTTACCTATCCTACCTTCTAGCAGATTTAATGTTTCTGTTTTAATATTTAGATCTCTGATCCATTTTGAATTTAGTTTAGTGCATGGTGAAAGATATGGGTCTAGTTTTAATCTTCGGCATGTGTAGAGCCAGTTTTTCCAGCACCATTTATTAAAGAGGCTATCTTTCTTCCAGCGAATGTGTTTGGCACCTTTGTCAAAGATAAGGTGGCTTAGTATGTCTGGGGTTGTTTCAGCATCTTCTAATCTGTTCCATTGATCTTCAGGTCTGTTTTTTTGCCAGTACCACACTGTTTTTATCACAGTAGCTTTATAGTATAATTTCAAGTCGGGGATTGTGATGCCCCCTGCCTTGCGTTTGTTGCCCAGAATTGCCTTTGCTATTCTAGGTCTCTTCTGATTCCAAATGAATTTTAGGATTGTTTTCTCTAGTTCTGTGAGATATGCTGTTGGAATTTTGATTGGAATTGCATTAAATCTGTATAACAATTTTGGGAGTATGGCCATTTTCACTATATTGGTTCTTCCTATCCAGGAGCAAGGGATATCTTTCCATTTTCTGATATCCTCTTCAATCTCTTTCTTCAGAGTACTGTAGTTTTCAGTATAGAGGTCTTTTACATCCTTTGTGAGGTTGATTCCTAGGTATTTCATTTTTTTGGATGTTATTGTGAAAGGTATTGTTTCCCTAATTTCTCTTTCAGTAAGTTTGTTATTTGTGTACAGGAAGGCTATTGACTTTTGAGTATTGACTTTGTATCCAGCTACACTACTGAATTTGCTTATTAAATCTAGCAGTTTTTTAGTGGAGTTTTTGGGGTCTTCTGTGTAGAGTATCATGTCATCTGCAAATAATGATAATTTAACTTCTTCCTTTCCAATCATTATTCCTTTTATTTCTTTCTCTTGTCTAATTGCTCTGGCTAAAGTTTCCAGAACTATGTTGAATAAGAGTGGGGACAGTGGACATCCTTGTCTTGTTCCTCATTTCAGAGGGAAGGCTTTCAGTTTTTGGCCATTTAGTATAATATTGGCTGTTGGTTTGTCATAGATAGCTTTTACCAGGTTGAGATAAAGACCCTCTATTCCAATTTTCTGTAGGGTTTTTATCATGAAAAGGTGCTGGACTTTGTCAAAAGCTTTTTCTGCATCTATTGAGATGATCATGTGATTTTTGTCTTTGGTTCTGTTAATATGGTGTATTACATTTATTGATTTACGTATGTTGAACCATCCCTGCATCCCAGGGATGAATCCAACTTGGTCATGGTGTATAATCTTCTTGATGATTTGTTGGATTCTGTTTGCCAGTATCTTATTAAGGATTTTTGCATCTATGTTCATTAGGGAGATTGGCCTGTAGTTCTCTTTCTTAGTTGGATCCTTCTCTGGTTTTGCTATCAGGGTAATGCTTGCTTTCAGGAATGAATTTGGGAGTATTGCTTCCCTTTCAATTTCATTAAAAAGTTTGAGAAGTAGTGGTGTTAGGTCTTCTCTAAATTTCTTGTAGAATTCGGCAGTGAATCCATCAGGGCCTGGGCTTTTCTTTGTTGGGAGGTTTTTAATTACATCTTCAATTTCATTGGTTGATATTGGTTTATTTAAGATTTTTAAATCTTCTTGATTCAGCTTTGGTAATTCATACGAATCTAGGAATCTGTCCATTTCTTCTGCATTTTTCATCTTAGTAGAATATAGATTTTTAAAATAGGTATAGATGATCTTCTGGATTTCTGCAGGGTCCGTCATGATATCACCCTTTTCATTTTCAATTGCATGGATTTGAGTCTTTTCTTTTCTTTTTTCAATAAGTTTGGATAAGGGTTTGTCAATCTTATTTATTCTTTCAAAGAGCCAAATTTTGCTTCATTGATTCTTTGTATTTTTTTTAGTCTCCAATACACTAATTTCTGCTCTGATCTTTATAATTTCCTCCCTTGTACGGGCTTTTGGCTTAACCTGCTCTTCTTTTTCTAGAAGTTCGAGGTTCGCCATTAAGTTGTTTATTTGCGCTTGCTCTATTTTCCTAATAAAAGTATTTAATGCTATAAATTTCCCTCTTAGGACTGCTTTCATTGTATCCCATAAGTTCTGGCATGTTGTACTGTCATTATCATTCAGTTGTAGAAAGTGTCTAAGTTCTTCTTTAATTTCATCTGTGACCCATTGGTTGTTCAGGAGGGTGCTGTTTAATTTCTATGTTTTCAGGGAGATTTTGTGATTTCTTTTGCCATTGATTTCCAATTTCATTGCACTATGGTCTGATAATATGCATGGGATAATTTCAACTCCTTTGCATTTACTTAAGCAGGTTTTATGAGCTAGTATGTGATCTATTTTGGAGAATGTCCCATGTGCAGCTGAGAAGAATGTGTATTCTGATGTTGTGGGGTGGAACACTCTGTAGACATCTACTAAGTCCATTTGTTCAAAAGTTTGGCTCAGTTCTACTATTTCATTATTGATTTTCTGTCTAGTTGATCTGTCTTTTTGTGGCAGTGGAGTATTGAGATCTCCCAATATAATTGTATTAGTGCTTATTTGATTTTTCATGTCCTTTAGTACTTGTTTTATATAGCTGGGTGCACTGGTATTTGACACATATATATTTATGATCGTTATCTCTTCCTCTTCTATTGTTCCCTTTACAAGGATGTAATGACCGTCTTTATCTCTCTGAATCATTCTTGGCTTGAAATTCATTTTGTCTGCAAAAAGAATAGCTACCCCTGCTTTTTTCTGGGTTCCTATTGCATGGAGTATTGTTTTCCATCCTTTGACTTTCAGTCTATGAATTTCTTTCTGAATTAAATGTTTTTCTTGTATACAGCATATTGTTGGATCTTGCTTCTTGATCCATTTTGCCAGTCTGTGCCTTTTGATTGGTGAATTGAGACTGTTAACATTGATGGTTAAAACTGATATGTATTGACTTATACTTGTCATGATATTTTCCTGTTGTTGGTTCCCACTCTTTGTTTGTTTTTCCCCTTTCCTGCTATTTAATTATCTGCCCTGCCTGGTGGATTCCTTCTTTTTGGGTTCCTATCTCTTTCTAGAATGTCCTTCAGAATATTTTGGAGTACTGGTTTGGTGTTCATAAATTTTCTCAGATGTTCTTTGTCATGGAAATATTTTATTTCTCCATCAATTTTGAAAGATAGTTTTGCGGGGTACATCAACCTGGGTTGAAAATTATTTTCCTTTAGAGCTTGAAATATGTCATTCCAAGCTCTTCTTGACTTGAGTGTTTGTGCTGAAAAGTCAGCTGTGATTCTGATGGGTTTTCCTTTATAGGTGATTTGTCTCTTTTCCCTAACAGCTTTTAAGATTCTACCCTTCTGCTGAATTTCTGGGATCTTGACTATGATATGTCTGGCTGAAGTTTTTTTTTGGTCATGTCTAGTTGGTGTTCTAAAAGCTTCCTTTATGTTGGGGTCAAATTCTTTTTCTCTTCCAGGGAAGTTCTCCATAATAATGTCTTTGAACAAGGTTTTAATGTCATTGATGCTATCTCCTGCTTTTTCATTTATTCCAATTATTCTTAAGCTGTTTATCTTTGAGTCATCTAGCAGCTGCTGAATTGATTTTTCATGGTCCCTTGCTGTTTTTAAGACTTCTTTCTTTTCATGATCACTAATTGCAAGCCTGTCTTCTATATCTGAGATCCTGTCCTCACATTGGCTTAATCTGCTACAAATACTTTCAATGGAATTTTTGTTCTCTTGGATATCTGCTTGTATCTGCCTTATGGATTCCATTTCTTTTCTCTGCTGAGCATTCATGGTTTCTATATTTTTCTTAAGCTCATCTATTTTTTTGTCTGTATCAGCTATAGTGTCCTTAAGCATGGTCTTCATTGTGGACATTATCTGTGCAGTTATCTGTGAAACTATTTCTGTTTTAATTTTTTCCAGAGCCTCATTCAGTTGTTTTGTTGTTACCCCTTCAGATAGGCCAGGTGGGTGGCTTTCAGATTGTCCCATCTCATTGCCCCCTAGGTTTGCTTTTGGTGAATTGGATGTGTGGGGTTGCATCTTGTTCAAGTGTCGTCTCATTTTTTCTTTCTTTAATTTAATTCCTCGAGTGATGTTTGTAAATTACCTATGGTAGGTTACTTTATTGCTAGTGTTCAAGATCTTTAGAAGATGACTTCTCTGCAGTATCTTCCAAGTGGAGCTTGCTTTTGGGTTTTGAGCTTTCTGCCAGATCCTACCTCTTCAATTAGTTGGATGTGAGAAGTTGCTACCAGTTTGGCCCAGTGCTTGATTCTTTGGTACTGTGCCACTGTATTTTCTGTGTCCCTTAGTCAATATCAATCATGAAATATCAGGAAGGAAAGCTGTTTAGAACAATTATTTCACATTTGGCTATAATGGTAACTGAAGCATCAAACACAGCCTAGAAAATGACAGACTGAGCTAACCAGTTATTTACCACTTTTAGCCATATAAAGTAGAGTTGCAGTTATATAACAAAATTTAAAACACACTAGAAAAATTATATGTAGTATACAAGTCCTTAGTATGTCAATTTTTTTCCCTCAGGAGTTTAAATTTAAAATGAGTTAAGGAGGAAATAGAGTATTGGGAGAAGAGGAAGGAATTAGATGTAAGGTTAGAGGACCAAGAGGGATCCCACTAACATTGGGACACTGGTGCAGAGGACTGGTGGGAAAAAGAGAAGGAAGGGATAAAAGGAAGAACACACCACAACCACAATCACAAAGAGATTAGAGGTGCTGTTTACACTCATATAAAAACCAGAGAGAATAATGAAAGAAAGAGCAAATAGACAAACAGAAACAAAAACGAGGACAAAAACAACAAAACAAACAGACAAAACAAAAATAAAACCCCACACAAAAAAAACCCTTCACCAGAACAAAAAACAAATGAGAGAGAAAAAAAAAAAATAAAAGTAAAAATAAAAATAAAAAAATAAAGAGAATCAGTTCCAGGTGTTGGCTCTGCTGTACGCAGGCACCATGTCATGACAGAGTCCTGTTCTGTGCAGGTCCGTCCCAGTGAGCCAAGAGCGGCTCTTTGGCGGAGCGGTGAGCAGAAGCGTGGACTTTCAGGCGGAGACCAGTCTCCTTTGCCTGCCGCTGTAAGCGCACTTTGTGCGGGCCTGAGAGGCGTGGCTCCACCCCGCCCAGAGCGGGAGTTCTTAGCGCTGTTTTTGCGCTGCTCTGATTTTTGCCACGCCCCCCACAATGGCGCCCGGCCAGTCGCTCTCTGGTGCGGGACAGGTGTGGCTGAGAGACCAGTCTGGTTCACCTGCTGCCCTCAGTGCACTTTCGTGGGCCTGAGAGGCGCCACGCTGCCCTGTCTAGACCACGAGTTCCCAGCTCTGTTTTCCTGCTGCGCTGAGTTTCGCTGCACCCCCCACAATGGCACCCGGCCAGTTGCTCTCTGGTGCAGGACAGCTGTGGCTGAGAGACACTCACCGCTGGCCAGGGCAGTTCTCCACCGCTCTCCTGCCCCACCGCTGTCTTGTGATCCTCCGTGGGGGCTCCCTGGGTTCTAGCTGTCACCATGTGTCCGCAGCTTTAAGCTTCTGTCTTGTGGCAATTCCTGGGATGGTAGAAGGTGCATGCGCGGGGTCTGTTCCTTCTTTGTGGAAAAGTACCCTTCACTGGTGCCAGAGGTCCCAAGCTGCGCTTCAGAACTTTACTGGGTCCCGGGGAGGCATCTCCCCCCCCCTCCTGCACTCTCCCAGTCACTATATTCCCGTGGTCCAGTGGCAACTTTTAGAGAGTTTCACTGCGTGCTTCTTACTCATCCACCATCTTTTTTTCCCCTTCCAAAAAGATTTTAAAACAAACACAAGAAAGGCTATGTTTATATACCCACAATTTTTAACTAAAATTAATGTTTAAGTCAATTAAATTACAAACATGATTTTACCTTTTTCTTTTGCTTTTGTGGAGAGTAAGAGGAGCTCTACATAACTGACATCTATTAACCATTCAGATCCCAACTTAGACAGCACTTACTCCAAAGAGTCTTTATGCCCTTCTATGCCATCTCTAGGAACTGCTCCCCCTCCATGATCATATATGACTTTATCTGGTGCTGGGGAAGAAACTTAGGGCCTTGTACATACTAGGCGAGCACTCTACTTCTAAGTCATACCTCACCCCTATATAAAATTTTTATTTCCAGCCATACTTTAATAAAGATGGGAGATTTTAAAAGAAAAGAAATTTGTTTATCCAGTGAGATTTGAAGGAAATTTAGAAAGTTCCTCTACAAAAATATCTCCTCTACAAGACCATCTAGTTCAAGATTATAGATAATTACAGGTTCACAAATTATAGGATGATAGGAAAAGAAAACAATACGAATTGAATGACTACTATGTGCCAGGCATGTTATATATGCCATCTCATTTAATCCTCACAGTTACTATGGAGTACATATGACTACCCACAGATTTTACAGATGGGGAAAAAGTTAATTGAAGTTAAATAAATTGCTCAAAAAAACACAGAAAATAAAGAGTAAGTTTCAACACAGGTCTGCCTGATTCTACATTTGTGTTTTATTTGCTATTTGACACTGACATCCAGGAAACAGATCCTAGAGAAGTAAGTAAGAATCAAAGTAAAATATAAAAGATAGCCTGAAAGTTGGCTGTGCTCTTGGAAGTCATGAGCAAAAAAAATTTTTTTTATGGGTGAACAGTTAACTCAGGTACTATATTAGGCAGAATTATAGCCCCCTAATTTCTGGAGCACATGAATATATGTTATATGATAAGAGAGATTTTTCAGATATGATTGAGGTTAAAGAATTTGAGATAGGAAGATTATCCTAGATTATTTGGGAGGACTCTGTAGTCACATGGGTCTTATATTAGTTTCTTGTGGCTGCAATAACAAATTACCACAAATTGGGTGGCTTTAAAAAACAACAAGAATTTTTTTTCACATTCTGGAGGCTCCAAGTCTGAAATTAAGTTGTCAGCAGGGCCAAACTGCCTCTGGAGGCTCTGAGGAGACACTTTCCTTACCTTTTTCAGCTTGTGGTGTCTCCAGGTATCTTTGATTTGTAACTGTTTTACTCCAATCTCTCCTCTGTGACCACAGTGCCTCTTATTCCCTGTGTCTTCTCTTCTCTTTTCTTTCAAATCACCATCTGCCCTTCTTTCATAAAGAAAGTTGTAATTAGATTTAGAGCCCAGCAAGATAATCCAGGATGATCTTCTCATACGAAGATCCAATTTCAACTAAATAGAGAAATGAATGGAGGAATGAATGGAGGAATGAATGGATGGATGAGTGAATAAAAACACCGAGAACTCTGAAAGTCTCCAGAACATGATAAGTGAAATAAAGATACATGAAATTGGCAGTGGGACTCCAAAGGCAAGCTGATTATTGCCAATACTTCTCTGTGAGTAGGCTGATATTTCTTTTTAATAGCATTTATCTTTTTTTCATAGATAATTTTAGTGTTTCTGTTTCCTAATTGCAAAACTAATACATTTTAAAGTAAAAGGAAAAAAATGCCTATAATCTCACCACACCAAGACAACTACTTTGGAATAATTACTTTTAGTTTTCTATGTCTGTCTGTCTCTCTGTCTCTCTTTTTCTCTGTCTTTCTCTGTCTCTCTCTCTCTGTATCAATATAGTACTCATACTTTTTGCTATTTTGAAAAAAAATTTAAAACAGTATACTTTATGGTTGCTTTTTTAGGTCAATAAATATTCGATTATAATATGATTTTATATGATTGCATAATTTCTCAGCCTTTAAGAATGCATAATCTATTTAATCATTCTCTTGCTGTCTTTTTCTTATAATTTTCCAACATTAAAACAGGGGTTCAATAAACATTTCTTATGGCCACTGCTTTCTGCACATCTTTGTTTCCTTAGGGTAACTTCCTTCAAGTGAAATTGCATATTTTTGGAGATTTGGATACACATTTTCATGTTACCCCATAAAGAGATTTACCTATTTACATTCCAACTTTAGTATATGAAAGCTCAGTTTCCCTAAACCTTTGTTAACATAAGTTGTTATCAGTCCTTTAAAATTTTGCCAGTGAGATGGATGGATTTTGTTTGCATTTGCTTGACTGATAACAAATATATTTTCTCATGTATTTATTGGTTCTTCTTTTTATTTCTTCCTTTATGAACTACTTATTTGTGTCCTCTGTTCATTTACCTACTTGTATTTTCATGTTTTAATTCATGTGTAACAATTGTGTTAAATATTATATTTAATATCTTCTGCAAACATTTTCCCATTTGCTCTTTTCCATTTTTTGTTTACTATGGATTTTTAATGTTCAAAAGCAGTCTGATATGTCTGTTTTTGTAACATCGATCTTTTCCTTCCCAATTTGTCCTTTTGTTCTTATGCTCAGATGTTGCTAGTACAAGAATATAAAAATAAAATAAATATCTGTTTTCTTTTTTGTCATTTTATAATTTCATTTTTACACTTCAATTTTAAATCACCTAATTTTTTATTATTTAGTATAAGCTAAAGTCCTAGTTTTAGTTTATTCATATTAAACAGCCATTTATGAGACAGTGAATTTCCACTGAAAACTCACCTAAATAAATTCTGGAAAGACTGTACTAAAACACAAACTAGTGATTTCTTTTAAACCTACATTTTCCATACTGTACCTTAGGTCTCAGCAAGTAATGGATTCTGATCTGTAAACACGACCCAGCATGCCAGCATTTGCAGATGTACCCATGAGCCAACCAAAAAGCAAATCTCCTTTACAAGCAAAAGGTCAACTTCCCAGTGTGAAGTCTCCAGTCACAGGCTCATGTTCTTTCTCAAATCATCCTCCCACACAGAAAACAGACATATTTACTTTTCACAGGATTCTTTTTTTTTTGTGTGGGTACCGGGGGGTCGACCTCAGGACCTCGTGCGCCAGCAGGCGCCCGTGCCGCTGAGCGATATCACCAGCCCCTTTTTCGTATGTGGGATTCGGGAGTCGAACTCGGGCCCTCGCGCTTGCAAGGCAGGCGCTTACGCCGCTGAGCCATCTCACCTGCCCTTTCACAGGATTCTTGAGAGAATTTTGCTCTGAAACAAAGTCAACAGCCAAATCTCTCTCAACAAGCTGAAGCACATTCCACATTGGTTTCTGGATGAAAGACCCTCTTGTAAACTTGGTAAGAGTGACAAGAAAATAAAAGGATTTTTTTAGATTAGAAGAAAATGATCCTATTTCATCACTGCTAGTGTCTTTTGGACCTAAGTACTCTTGATTCTGAGCTAGACTTCCTATAAGATGTTACCAAAGCAAATACTCAGGGAAATAGCGGCTGGAATAATTTGAGGGTTACTAATTACAGACAATCACAGGTACAATTTGTAATACTCTTTGACAGATGTGACCCATCATATTAAGCATTGTTGGCATGTTCTACAAGCCAGACACAGGCTGGCAAGGGGTTGGTCTTTGTGTAGCACAGTTTTCAGGTAAGCTTCACCATTTTCAGTAGCTCCATATGTATTTAGGAGAAACAACTGTTGACAGTTTCTTCAGAGGGTTTTTTAAGTGGCCAATTGATTTTAAAATATCTCACCCCACTCCATGAGGTATTGACATGCAAAGAAATGCCTAGAGAGTTCTGCTGTATTATTAACTCTGCCTGTACTATATAATCCAACACTATTGATTTCAACATTTGGGTCAAAAAGATTTGTGGGGATCTAAATCACAATGTTTCAATTAAAATATTTTAGATATTAAGAAATATTTTAATGATTTTCCTCTTACCCATGCTGCAGCTAAGCAACTTCTCTACAATACTGAAAGAAATGCTGAGCTCAAAGCATTTCAGGAAGAAAAAGAAAAGTGTCAAAACAGTCATTATCTTAGTAGGCAAAACAAATAGCTGATTGAATGACGTTTAGACTTCGCAGTCATTGCTGAGATGTCCTGGAGGTATGGCCAGAAGGCTTCTGAGCCACAAATACAGAGCGCTATGTCCCCTCCACACACAGATTGAAAGTCTCAAAGAAGAATCACCTACACCTTTACTTATTTTTTTCTAAGCCCTTTTTATAGATAAAGAAAACAAAGAGATAATTTATGTTTACAGTTCTGTGACACATAAAAAATATAATTAAAGTACTAAATCTTTCCAAAGAAATGTGATGTATGAAATGAAATTCAGCATTTAACTGGAAAAGAGTCCCCTCAGAGAAATCAGGTTGATGTGTAAAGGATCAGTTTTGAAGCTGATTTTTTTTTTCAAGAGATGGTATTTTGGTCTCTTCTCACAGCTGTCAGTCAGAATGAATTACAGGCCATATTACCTGGATCCCAACATCTAGCTACATTAACAGCCCCTGATTTTTGTTCTTTCAAATGCCATTTAGATATATGAAAGTCATTTTTCCTATCATATTTCCAGCACCTTCCGACAAGGCAGCATTTAACATTTCCCACACAAGAGGGCTTTTTTTTTTTTTGCATTAGATTTCAGTATACGGAAAGTGACAGAGTTTATGTTTTAATCTCCTTTATTAGTTGCATAAAACTGTCAACAGCTTATGCTAGCCATGAAAATATCAGGCTGATTTAAGAGAATGTTTCCTGAACTAGGTAGAAAGTGGGGAGAGGAGATAGGAAAATGGAAAAATATAAAGAGGGAGCAGTATTTTTCCCTACAAGATTTTTATCTAATTTTTTAAAGCATAGTTTATTCTTCTAACACATGATTAACTCTAATAAGGATACCACAAACTCAACAGCATCAGAGTGTAAGCCTCAAAGATTGGGTATATTATTATAGACTTGGGCACTGACCATATTTGCCTGCATGAATCTTGAAGAAGCATTTTTGGCTTCATGAAAAGTCTATTGGGAAGTCATATATTTGAAAGTGCTGTCTTCCCTCCTTGTAGGATGGGAGCCCCAATCAATTTTTTTGTGTTATGACCAGGTGTAAGTCATAAAACAGCAGTTATTGCAGGTTTTATGGAGCTGAGAGCGAGAACAATCATGAGGAGGATAAGTTCATAATAGCCTTTAAGAGCAAACTATCCTTCAAGGTCCTAGGTTTCCATAAAGGGGCTGCTTCAGTGATCTGTAGTCTTACATTTTTACCAAAATTTCTTGCCATTAGAAAATAATTATGTATTCGCCGACTCAGCTATATAACAAGTATGTACTTTATTCAGAGGCTTGTGTACTGAAGGGGTATATAGCAGGACCTGATTGTTTCCTTCAATCTGTCACCTGTGAACCTCCCCAGGTAGAGCCATCTGAGGCTCTTCAAGCATTCAAATACTTTTCATTAACTCCTTTGCCAAGGCATTGGACCTTTCCAAAACCAATGTGTTCAGTAGTGAGCACCACATCTTTGAAGGTATTTTCTTTGTTCTAAATTTGCATCTTGCACATGATCAAGAAGAAATCCTTAGCTATAATATCACTGAAATTTATCTTTAGTCTCATCTACTGCACCACCCCTCAGCCTACTGTTTCCAGCCCAATACCTAAATACCATATCACTCCTATCCACTGAATGGAAATGTGTGAAGTCCAAAACTGCTTTCATTTCTTGTATTTCATACTGTCTGCTCTCTCTATATACATTAAATACATTTTCATGATAACTTACACTTGTATAACAATGGAAGAGAGCTAAAGAAGACTACAGTGCATAGATGCATTTCTTCTGGGGCCACCGGGAGAAAGTGTCCCTACCCTTGTTGACTGGTCTACTTCTATTTATGATAAAGAGGTCAGTGACAAGTTGGAGAAGTGGGCAATGGGTAATAAAAGAATGCATGGGGGGAGATGCAGCTTTGTAAGAATAAACCATGTAAATGGCCACCTTCCCAGATATGTTTTCTGTGAGCTTCAAGAATGCAGAGACCATCCTCTGACTTAATCAGTTATTTAAACTTATAGCTTTCTGCTCATATAATGATCATTGGCCGAGCTGCTCTCCTTGCATGCCACCCTGTTCCAGCTGTTAGGGGTACTGTGAGAACTCAGACACAGGCCCAGCCCTCAGGTAGACCTTCTGCTGGGAGAGACAAGCAATGACGAAGAGATTCACATGACTCCAAGGGCAATGCACACTGCTGACAAGCACTGGAAGCAAAGATTTTTGGAGGAAAAGAGTTCCACACAGGGTCACATTTAAGACTGAATAATAAACCAAGAGCTTGGGAAGTATATCACTGAAATCAAGAAGGAGTTATGTTACAAAATATGAAGGGAGCTGCCCTTCTGTTTGAAATTAGTTTTATATGTAAAGAAAGCTTTCTATGGAACACCTGACAAACACATGACAAATAGCCCCAGACTCAAGAAGCTGAACATTGAATTAACAGGAACAGCAGTGCCTCTCAGCATTTCTGTAATCAAATGCTTCTTTTTATGCATTTTTGTGTTTTATTGAGAGATCATTAACATACAGTAAAGTGCACAGATTTTAAATTTTCAGTTCAACAATTTTGACAAATGTATACATCCCTGTGAGCACCACTCAAAACAAGATGTACAATAAGCCCATTGCCCTCCCCCCAAGTTTCTCTTGTTTCTTTTCAGTCCTTTTCATGCACATGGATTCTCAGAAGCAATCACTGTTGTGAATTTTTCTATCACTGTGGATTAGTTTTGCCTGTTCTTAAACTTCATATATAGGTTTGCATCTGGGCCAACACGCAAATATTTAGGGAAACAAACTTGAATGGATTAAAAGCTTCAAAACAACATTAAACAAGTGAGAAATAAATGCAATATAATCCCCAAAACAGTGTTTCAGTATCTCACTGTGTTTATAGAAAAATATACACAGTCATGAATTTCTTTGGCTGCCCTTCAGCCCTAAGTCATTTGAGTCAAACGTTTTTCCCCACAAGAAAATTTTTACGTTCTTCAATCTTTCCTTGATGCCAATTTGACATGCTACGCCTACTGTGTCTTCCTCAGAAAAGGTTGTACTTGGCAGTACATATCACTCTCAAGGTATGCACCCTCAATCGTGACATAAATACAATTTGCATCATAATTAAAATTTTGCCATGGAACTGAGAAGGCTTCGAGGACATCACTATACCGTAGCACATTGAATGAGAACTACTGGGGAGAGACATCCATGCCAAATGAAACAAGTGCAAATGCCTCCCTACATCAGCTTTTGTCTACACAACAAGGATGCCATCCTTACTGTATTCCACTTGTATAGTGGGGCCAATGTGGGCCACTTAGTGTGGGCTGGAATCTGCAAAGAAGCTAGTCCCAGAGGCGTCTTTTCTCTGTCCTAACACCAAAACCCAAAGGGAACTTCAAGCCATGTTATGCCTACACAGGAGCTGTAGGCTCACAGATCAAGCTTCTTAAGATTCCAGCATTAGTATATAGATTCATAGATTCTCCTGCTAATTACTGTGTATTAAATATCTAGAAGCAGGGAGAAGATGGCAGGTGGCTGTGGCTGATTCCAGAGTAATCAATTTTTCCCTTGCTTTAGGCCTAGGTAGCCTAGTTGGCATTTTTCTGAATTTAGTCTCAAAGAGGAATGTAGTTAGCATACACAGGAAAGAAGAAACCGGGGTACCATCTACCATTATCTTGATAAAAAGGCAGTGACACATACTCCACCTGCCACAATTAGGGTGATAAATGCCTGTTTCTTTGAGGCTTGTTTGAAAGTCAATTATGTAGATTATTTGGAGAATACTGACAGATGGCCTTCTTCCCCACATGAGACAATCAAGATGAAATTTGGTATGTGCATAGAAAACATTGTCATTTCTCAAACACAGAGGAAGCCCCCTGAAACCACCAAAGGTGGTGAGGAAATTTTGCCATTGGCCATTTTTGATGATCCCTGCCCTTAGGTTTTTTTTGGGGGGGGCTGGGTTTTTTTTTTAGATCTCCTTTTTCTCTCACCCTCAATGAAGCTTTGCTTCTTTTCATCTTGTAGTCAAATATTGATCTCCAACCTGTCCTCAAGGTTTTGATTAACACAGAAGATTGCCACGTAAGCAGCTTTTTGTTTGTTTCCAGCTAATTCATTTTTTATTATTCACTTGCTGCAGTAAATCTTACTTTTATTGTCCAACCACTGAACAGAGAAAAATAGATTGATTTGAGTAACTAAATAATTTAGGCTTCAGTGTATGGTAGAAGGTGGGGGAGTGGGGAAGAAGGATGAGGGTGATCCAAGAAGGCTTCATGCAATATCAGCCTAGATATTTCATAGTCTTACCCTGACCATTACCCAGGTTAGAAAACATTTGATTAGATAGATCATAAAGGGGTTGATGAAGGTAGCATTGTGTTTCCACAGTAGTGATTTAAAGCAATAAAATTTAGAAAATTGTTGTTTAAATTATCTTCTTTCACAAAAAATTAAAAGCAAACAAATAAATAAAGATTCAAGAAATGAGATCTGCTCCCCATTACTTTTTATATGAAGTAATTCACTGGGTACAATTGCACAATTACTTCAATTCTAAGGTCTGTTTATTCGTTTTTTATTTTTAAAGGTACAGACCAACTGTCTCCACTATTGACAATAAATATATTGCAAGTGTTTTGAAGAAAACAGCCCAATGGAACAGAACCAAAGATATTTAAATGAAAAACTGGAAAAATTCACAACAAAAATCAGCCAACTTGTTTGTTAAAGGCATCAATTTCAGGATTTGCAAAAAAGGAGAAATGACAGAAGAAGAAAGAAGGAGAAAGGAAATGAAGAAAATGCTTGTACCTATGCACCATCATCTAACCTCTTCAGTCCTCTTTCCCACAGGTATTCACTGCACTCAGCCCTCTGAAAACAAAACGCAAACACACAAGCCTCAAACAAAATGATAGATAGGTTTCACTATGCGAACACTGAAAACTTCTATGTTATAAAATACTGTATATTATAAACACATTTATAAATGAACCACTGATTACATTTACAATGCATATAAAGATGAAAGTAATGAATTCTTGCAAATCTATAAGAAGAACAATACAGTAGGAAAATAGGTAAAAGATATGACTAGGCATTTCACAGAAGACAAAATAAAAATGCCCCATACACATATAAAAATATATTCCATGTCAATGGTTAATGAAATAATGCAAATTAGAGCAGAAAAGTACCATTTCCACCACTAGCAAAATGCAAAGTCTGACTATGCCAAACATTATGAGCAAAGTAGAGGAAAGAGGAGTTCTACATATTGGTGGGAATATACTTTGGGAAATCATGTTCAAAGAACAATTTGACAATGTTTAGTGAATTTTAAGTTGTTTATTACTTAATGTGCAGTAGTTCCATATCTAGTCATTTATCTTAGAAAATGTTTGCACGCATGACTGACATGTTCGAGGATGTCATGACACTATTGCTGTAGGCAACAATCTAGATATTCATCAAGAAAAATGAATAAATTATGTTACAGTTTAATACAAGGCAGTAGGTAGAATGAATGATAAAGACACAGATGCATCAATGTGAATATATAAAATTTTGAAATAATAATACTATATATGACCTGTGAATGCAATTTAATATTATATTGTATATTATATTTATATACTGAAATTTCTTTACATACAGAAAGCATACACACCAACTACAGGACACAGCCTACCTCTAAAAAGAGAGGAGAGAACAATGTATTTACAGAGGGAGGAGAACAAAGATGATACAATGCTGTAATATTTTATTTCTTACAAAAGAGCAAGACATCACCATTATTAACTTGGGATTATGGGTCACAGATGTTCATTAAATTGCTCTTTATATTTTTCTGTTTGAAATATTTCATAATCTAAAAAATAAATAAAACAAAATATTCTATTATGTCCTACCCCATCATAATGCCCAAAGCATTTTGCCTGAAGTGTAATGCACTTCTCTTATAAGCAACTAAAGTGTTTATCCACTTGACAAATGTTTATCTAGGGTGCACTATATACCTGTCAATTGCATTTTAAAACAAATAATGCCTGAATGCACATGAATGAGTCTCTAACACCAGAATTTTGGATGCCAGAACAGGCTAGTTGTCAAAAATTAGGAATCAGCAGGAGGAGCCTTCATGGTATCTCTCAAATACCAAGCCAAATCTGGGCAGAATAAAGAAAGGAGAGCCAAAGGAAGGAATAATGTAAGGGTTGGGGGGAAGGCTGGGCAGTGAAAAAAAAAAACTGAGTCTTTTTGAAAGCCTAGTACTTATAACATTGTTACTGGATTTTAAAAAACCATTTTATCCATGTGAGCAGTTCTCCTACCTACGTTTTATTATACCCTAATGTTTCAATGGTTTAGCAGGTATAACTAGGTGTTGTGCCATAGGCCTTTAGGTAGCCTCTGCTACTGCCCATATCAGCCTCAATACAGGATTCCAAACTACACCAGATCAAAAGTAAAATACTCTATAAAGCGGTAATGAACAGTGTAGATTTTGCTCAAGATTTTGTAGGGAGAAGGTAAGAAGGAGGTAAAGGTTCACATCAAAGACCAAATGATTAATCAAAATCTTCAATAGGTATTTCTCCCCCAAGTTTCTCTCCAACAATCAGCTACCAGTTTGCCAGTTTCTTTTGCTTCCTTGTTCCTATCCTCAGTCAACTTGCTTCACCTTTATCATCCAGATCAATTTAGCTCCATTCCACCCCAGTCCTCAGCAGTAGCTAAACTGATAAACTTTGATTTGTCTTATCAAAATTTTCAACAAAAGCGAGTCTGTCCCTGGACTGGAAAGGCATTAATTACCAAGCATTGTCCTAAAGAGAACATAATGAATTAAAAATCAAAAATATTCTGACAAAATTAATGAATTACCCAGAAGTCAGTTATATCCACCAGCTATTGCTGCCAAAAATAATTAAACAAACAAAAATATCTCAAACTTGGTGCTTTAAGAAACATTAGTTCACTGTAATTCATAAATCTCTAGATTAGCATGGAGTTGGCCAATCTAGACTGGGTTTAACCAGCCAATTCTAATTCAAGCTGCAAATTCAGCTGACCTTGGCTTTTTGATAAAGGACAGGCTCAAGTCTTCTTTCATATATTGATTCTGGGACCCAGGAAACAAAGCTTTTGTAAATAAGGAGAAGAAGTGGGGTTGAAGGGAAGGGAAGGGAATGGGGAAAAAAGAATCAAGATACATCATGTACAGGTACAAATACCCCATGATGAATGTGATCATTATGTATACCTAATATGTATCAATAATCTTAATTAAAAAAAAGAAACATACTTGAAGAAATATGACATCTTTAATAAATGTTGCTGGGAAAACTAGCTATCCATATGCAGAAGATTGAATCTAGATTCATATATCTCACCATGTACTAAACTAAAATCAAAATGGATCAAAGATCTAAATGTTAAGACAAAAATACTTAATCTGCTGGAAGATAAAATAGGTAAAACTCTTGAAGACTGAGGTATAAGCAAGGACTTTCTGAACAGAACCTCAATTGCACAAGATATAACATCAAGAATCAACAAATGAGATCATGTCAAATTAAAAAGCTTCTGCACAGTAAAGGAAACAACCAACAGAGTGAAAAGACAACCTACAGAATGGGAAATAAAAAACTTCTGCCAGCGATTCCTCAAACAGAGGACTAATATCTAGAATATATGAAAAAACTAAAAAACTTAGACCCTCCCAAAGTAAAATACGCACTCAAAAAAATGGGAAACTGAAATGAATAGATAATTCTCAGAAGAAAAAATAAAGTGGACAATAAATACATGAACAAATGTTCAACATTACTGGTCATTAGAGAAATGCAAATTTAAAAAACACTGATATTCCATCTTACACCAAAAAGAATGGCTACCATCAAGAAATCAAAAAAATAACAAATGCTAGGGAGGCTGTGGGGAGAAAGAAACACTTCTACATTTTGATGGGAATGTAAACTAGTGAGCCATTATGGGAAACAGCGTGGAGATTCCTCAAAAAACTAACAATAGAAATTACATTTGACACAGACACCTTCCTTCTAGGTATCCTCCCAAAAGAGTTGAAGAGTTAAATATTACAGTGATATGTGCACACCCATGTTTATAGCTGCACAACTCATAATAGATAAATCTTGGAAACAGCCTATATGCCCATCAACAGATGAATGGATAAAGAAAATGTAGTATTTATATACAGTGGAGTACTATTCTGCCATAAAGGATAGACTCGAGTCATTTATAGATAAATGTATACACTTTGAGACCATAAAGTTAAGTGAAATAAACCAGATCCACAAGCTTAAATAGCACATGGTTTCTTTTATATGAGAAAACCAAATTATAAAAAGCAAAATAAAATATAGATTAAAGTATAGATAAGAGGAGGTAAAGAGGTATATAAAAAGAGGACCAAGAGATGGAGAGAGGGGAGGTGGGAGGGGAAGGTGATTAAGAAAAGAACTGCGATGCATTATATACATGTACCAACTCCCCATGGGAAATGTGCATGGAGATTTCTCAAAGAACTAATATTAGAAAGTGCATATGACCCAGCTATCCACCTAGAAATACTTGAGGACAAATATCTGACAATAAATAATCAGGAGCTAAATTGTGTGGTGTAAACCCAGCACACAGTTTTCATCCTTGTTCTCCCTGAAAAACATATAATGAATATTGTTCCTTACACTTGGAATAGAGTAGGTGCTCAATAAATACTTACTGAGTAAAAGTATGCATGAATTTTCCCATACATAAGATAACCATAAGGGAGTATAAAGGACCATAATAATTCAAGCTCTTCTCTTCCACTCAAGAAATCACATCCATCTGAATATAAGTGATTGAAAACGATGGGTAATATAGTATTAACCTACTTAGATTCACTACATAAATATATGTATACAGAGAGACATAATATATTCCCCCAGAATTGTTTTTACTATTTTTATGAAATTAAAAGACATTTCATAATTGATATTGCAACAGCATGATTGAGAATATTTGTCAGAGATTATAAGTGCAATAGGAGCTCATTGAAACATATTAAATTAGGTTGACATAATTCCAAGTGTACCATGGAAGAAAAGAAAAAAAGATGTAGAAAACAGATAGGAAGGCTACAAACAAGGAGAAGTGAGGGAAGAATACACATGAAGTGAGCAAGAAGCAGTGAGGATTTGAATCTGAAACACTGGATCTTTCTAGGGGCAAAAGAGGGTGACAATCATGTCCTTAGTTTCAGCAGCATAGTGACATCATCTGCATCCCAAGGCAACATAGATGACATCACTAATGTACTCATGCATAACAATGGTGCTAGCCAGACAACAGGGGCCCTTCTGGCCCAATTAAGAAGCGATCTCACTGTTCTATGTAAATATTCAAGAGAATTCTTTCCGCTTATCTCTTGTATGACCCTGTGAATTCAAGGTTAAAACCTCCATTAAAGAGAGCCATTTTCATGGACTTTTAGGCTTTATAAATTTTACTCTCTGTTCTGAATGTCCCATTTCACAAACCCAATTTCATAAGTGAAATCCCCCATCACGTAGGGATCCATAAATATCTACATAGACGTATCTATCACTATGTCTATCAAAATTTCTGTCACTATCCCTATCTCTAGCACAATTTCTTTTGCTATCTTTCTGTCCATCTTTACATCTATCTATCTACTTGTTTCTCAATATTCCCTCACTCCCTTCTGAGCCCTACCTTTTACTATATTTTGTGCCCCAGAATGGGAACCTTTCCTCTGAGGTGATTCCCGTCCTGAAATCCAAACACAACGTTAGTGCTTGGGACACGAAAAACACTTCCATAGCCACAGAGCAGCAAACCCTCCAAATACTCATCAGGGAATTTGCTCAATCTGTCACGGTGAACAACCTTAACCCACTAGAAAAACAATGGCCTAGTTGGCCTCAACACCATCCTCTATTGCCTAACCAAAACCAATTTCAAAACCCAGGCCACCACATCTCTACCATTTCTCTAAACATATATGACGGTGGCTCCTTCTGAAGAGTCAAACTCCTCCTAAACTTTATACAATCTCTTATTTCCACTCCCACATTAATTTCAACACTTACGCACTCCTATCACATATATCCCCTAGTAAACAACCGTTTCCTTTTCAAGCTCTCAAAGATGCCTTCTTTACTATTTCCCCATTCGCTCTTAATCAACAACATTTTGCCTCTGCTTGCGCAGACCCCAAGTCTCTGTTTACCCTCAACTTACACACACAGTTCTTCCCCAGGAATTTTGGGAAAGCCCCACTTCTTTGGACACGCCCTACAGAAGACCTTCAAATCCTATCACCTTATTCTCAGACATGTACTGAATTTAGTCAATGACATTTTACAAAGTGGCCACTTCATGAGTGACACTGTAGAGCACCCTGTTTTCTTTCCTAAATTCTTGGGTGGATTCTTGATACCGTTTCTCAGACACAAAGCCCTGCTTTTGCAACAAGGTGCACTGAACTCAACCTTCATCACACCCTAACACTCTGTGTATACCATCCTCACGTAAGTATCAGGTGAAATCACTCATATGGAAAAGAACTGGTGTCCCACTTATCCTTAACCTCCACTGCCAGGATATGTAACCTGGGTACCAAGCCAACATTTATCACATCATCAAAGGATTCACCTGTCACAATGGTGGTTGCCAGGCAACAGCTTTCCTTTTGGACCTGTCAGGAGCCAGCATCTCTGTTTTTCTAAATATTTAGGAGATTTAATTCCTCTTTTTTCTTGACATAGGTAATGAAGGGAATAATAGAAACACCATTCCAGAGTGCACTATTAAAATGTCCTTTATTCCATAAAAGTTCAAACTTCATTCAGTATGGCCCAATGCCCCAGAATCCATTTGGGAAGTGATATTCTCCTTCACATGGGAGTACATAATTATTTGTATTTTGATATCTGTCTATCTGTACCATACACTCTAGATCTGTCACTATCTATATTACAATTTCTATCACTCTATCCGCATTTCTACATCTATTTTTCTGTATTTATATCAGTCATCCGTCACTCCGTTCTGAGTACTTCATTACCTCATTTTTTACTTCATCATGAGACCCTTTCCTCTGAGATGATTGAAATCATCCAGTGAAAAGCTATCCCAATAGCTTTGGTCACCAAATACACTTCCATTCTCTCAATGCTCAAACTACTCACGATACTCCTGATGAATTTGGTTCAGTCTAAGTCCCTCAACCCCATTAAGAGCCTTTCACACCAATGGC